>VZSF01000224.1:607344-620276 GCA_013398295.1 Chionis minor
CCCCTTTTTTTTTTTAAATAAACACCCCCCGCCCCCGGTATCAGGGTTCGCTCACTGCCGAGCGGCTACAGCGCTTAACGGAAGGGGCAAATGACCCAGCGCGTCCCAAATTAGTTATTGGAAGTGGTCGATACATTGAGCTGTCTGTCTGTCTTGCCGTCTTTTTTTGTAACGGTTTGTAAGGGCTCCAAGCCAGAAAGTAAAATGCGCTGGAGCCCGTTTTCATCAGCAGGGAGGAGCTGATGTTGACATTGGATTTTCCTTTTAACGCTTTGAGGGTGAAGAGGGGAATGAGCTACTGGGATTGCTCGTGGCTGTCATTTCTGCGCCTCCCCCGCCCCGAGGGTGCCCTGAAAACCTGAAATAAGGGGAGTTAAATCCAATGCTGCCTTGCTGTGATGCACTGCCCATCGATTGGCCCTTATCTGTGTTAGTGAGGGTGGGAGGAAGGACTGTTTATATCACGGTATATAACGGTCTCGCTTTGTGCAGAAAACGCTTCTTGGTGTGTATCACATTGTTGTCTACACACCAACGAGGTACTAATTAAAACAGCTGTTAGTAAATGCTCACGGAAGACCAAAATCAAACTGGCATAGACCTTCCCTAAGAAATATGCTAATTTGGTGTACTGAAGTTGTCGTACAGTTTTACGGTGCAGTTTCTGTTGCTGTAAGCATAATCCAAGAAGGCTCTGAGGATGTGGGACGTGGTTTGCAGTTGGACATCTATATCTGCACTGCTGTAACTTCCCTGCAGCTGGAGCTGGAATGAATTTAGCCCACTGACAGTATCTTTCCTTCTGTGCTACTGACGTTACACCCAGTAGAGGGGAAGGCTTGTGTTTTCTGACTGTGGCAGCCTAAACTGGAATTGGGAAGAGGCTGGAGAAGGGGGTCAGCATCCTGGTTTCAGTGTCTCTTCCCCCGGGCTGCTCCCGATGTGCTTAGTCGAGTACATTGCAGCGCTCCATGCCTGAGAAAACAAAATCATTCAGTGCTTAAAGCTCCTACCTTTAGGCACCCGTGTTGCAACCCCTTTGGCCCGTTCCCAAAACTAATCCCTAAAGATAGCGGGATCAGTAGTTTGTAGAGTTTTGTTGCGCAGTAGAAGATTGGGCACGCTGTAGCCCTGTTAACTTTCAAGGCAACTTTGTGCATTTCTGTGCCCTGAACGTGCAGCACCTGATGTTTGTGCTTAACTTGGCCGTTAAGAGCCAATCCACTGGCTTCAGTGGAGTACATTCACTGTGATATGCTTATGCATGTACATAAATATTCGGAAGACTGAGGTTTTAACACATGTTAAGCTCATGACGTGTTAGGGTGTCTCTGCTGCCTTCGTGAAGCAGGAGAACTGTTGAAGGCAACAGGCTGGCAACTGTGTGCTCAAGCGTGCGTGCGGGTCTCATTGATAGCACTGGGAGCTGAGCGACTGCCGTAAATTGCCCCCCTTTTTAAAGTGCTTTCCTGAGTCACGCTTGCTAGGATAATGTTTTTCAAATGCTGGATGGCTGAATTGGTCTGTTGTGTTGTTTGTGAGTTTCCCAGTTCTGGTGCTGCTGAACGCTGTGGGTCTTACAGCTGCCGCTTGTACCCAAGCAACCCAGTTCTCCGGTGCCAAAAGCTGTGACGGACAGCGCAGCTTTAGGAACAGCTTCTGAAAGAAAGCCACTGCTTTGTGGAAAAGAGAGGAGCACCGGCAGGATTGCTGTAAATCGTTTCTTGGCTGTGAGCTGAAGCTGTCTTCTTCCTAGCTCTTGGAAGTGTCTTGTATGATAGCGCGGGTCCTGCCCACGCAGCACACCTGAAAACCTGACGTGAAATAGCTGGTGTCCCTGTGACCAGAGCTGTGTCACTGGCACAGCGGGCACTGTGCAGATGTTGTAATTACAGTCTTCACTGGTCGTCATCATACGTTTAAATTTGGCCATGGTGTTTCCACCCCCCCTTATAGCCACATTGCGAGTTCCTCATCCAGCTGTGCACCAGGCATATCCTCACTCGCGGCAGGGATGCTGGCAGGAGAACCTTGGGAGGCAGCTGCCGGACAGGTAGCACGTGTTTTATAGGCAATAGGGCAAAGTGCCTTTTTTTTTATGTTTTGGTTTGGTTTTTTTGAGGAGCAGTTCGTCAGGAAGGTGTTTACTGGTGTTCTGCTAAGATCCTCTCTGTGGCAATCATAACCCATTGGTTATTGTGGGCAAGCCACATGCTTTCTGCCTCCCCTTTGTTGTGGTCTGAATGGGCTTTTTTGTTTTAAACCTAGCTATTTAAAAGGTACTATGGATGCAAACTAGGATAATAACCATTTCAGATATCGTTAGTTTCGTTGTTATGATTTAGAAGGTGAAGATCAGAGTCAGAAGTGCTCAGCAGCGTCCTTGGCACCCGCATGCCGGCGGCCAGCCCCACACCGGAAGGGAGGGATGGAGGTGGATGAGTGCTGAGAACAACCTTCACGTGGATGTGTTGGCATGTAACATCCTGTTCAGCTTAAGGCATCGATAGCATGGTGTTTTCACTCCATGTCGGGAGGGGGAAAACACTGCCGTGTTTCTCAGAACATAGGGGCACAGCAGAGCTTAAATTTTATGAGTGTTAGAAGTTGTGGAATCGCCCTTACCCACCAGATACTCTGAAGACAGTTGTTTTGCTGTGTTTGAGCGAATGTGCCTGGTGCTGCCATGTTACATATGTGTTCTTTGATGCTCAGGAGTAGTTTGCACTGAGCCTACTAAAGCTTGCGTTGCTCAGAACTGTAGCCCTTCTAGGCTGATGCAATCAACATGCCACTCTGCAGTAGTTGTTCTTTAGGGCTGCTTAGAATTTTACGAGGCTTTAGTTTTCTAACGATGTATAAAATTGTACTGGGTGGAAATAGATGAATCATCTTGTTTTTTAGAATAGCTTGGGGGTTGTTAACTGGAGAACTGATTTAATAAAACCAGGAGTCCTGAAATGTGCTGTCTTATTAAAAAAAAAAAAAAAAAAGTAATTCTACAACCCTTCCATTCTTAAAAACAAAAATTAAAAAAAAAAAAGCCCCCCAAATACTTTTCTCATTTTCCCCTCAATTTAAGGGTATACAAGGTTATATTGCCCTTCCAATTACTTCCTGAACCAAAATTAATTGGGAAAAGATGCTCTGTAGTTCTTCCGGAATTTTATCCAAGTGTCAGACAACACAGTAGAAACGCTTAAAGAACCACAGACGCCACATGGAAAATGTGAAAACCATCCTGTTTAGAAACTGTTCTCCTTGTATTCCAGTCCTCTTCCATTTAAAATGTATGAGGCATAGCAGGTTTTTTGGTGGGGTTTTTTTTTTTTTTGAAAGTCTGAACTTTTCTCCAAAGACCACTTTCTAATAAGGGTCAGCAGATCTTTAATGAGTGGTTACTTATTCCCAAAGGCACTGGACACTCAGCTCATTAATTTGGTCCTCAGCTTTCATTGTATCAACTGGCTTAATTACATTTGGTAATATTGTTGGGGTTGGTTGGGTCATTGTCTGACCAGGTTTATCATTTTATTTAGGTATAAGTTCTGTCTTTCGTTGTCTGCATGTAGTCGTTGGGTTGGGGCCAGAGTTAGCTCCTCTAGTTATTATTTCTCCGTAACATTTGCCAGCTGACTCTTCACCTGTGGAGCGGTTTCAAAGTGTGAAAATTTCAATAACTACCACACCTGTGTGATTTGGGACGCAAAGTCATCCTTTTAATTCACTCCTTGAGAGACAGTGCTCAGCTTCGCAAGTGGGTATCACGTGTGCAATGACAAAGTGTTAATACTTTCTGAGTTTAGGTGAGAAATGAACCAAGAAATTCAATGCTCACATTTGCTTCTTGTTGTTTTTTGAGCCGTTAGGGTGCAGTTACCTCATGTCTTCAGTTCTTTTTCAGGCAAAGAGAGGACTAATTTACTCAAAATACATAAAGCTGAAATTTTCATGCAAGTTGCTTACAAGATCTAAGGCTTGAAGAAAATGTGCCGAATACCACGGGAATTACGATAAAATCAAGAGCACTGGCAAGAGAAACTTTTCTGTCTTTGTAAGGTGAAGCTCCTCTCATCAGCTTGTTCTGCTTCTTGCATGGTGCTCAAGTTGGAGAGAGACAGTAACTTGATTATTTTACAAACAGGTTAAATTCACTCACAAGTTAATATCCATTTGCATTTTAATGTGCGTTTTAATGTGTAATTTAAATTTTTTTTTTTTTTTTCCCCCTCCACAAGATCTACCTGCTTCACTTTACTGTGCTATTTGGATTTAAGGGCTTTTTAATGGGCGGTGTTGTGTTGAAAGGATTCTCTGCCACTCCTTCAGTTGAAGTAGGTTGTAATGCCTTGTAAAACAGACTATGCAAATCTCCAGGCTGTTCCCAGAACAGCTGTCCCGAAGGCATGCTGTAAATATACCTTTATTGCCAGCTGATGTTGAGCAGCGTTGTTGCCCAAGGGTTATGCTTAATAGATCATTCAGATGATCTTCGCTGTATTACACAACAGAAACTCGGAAAACTTCTCCCAAGGACGTGTGAAAATTGCCAGTGGGGTGTCAGTTTTACAGGCAAACCAGGCAGTAAGCAGTGGATTTATAACGGGACCAGGCGATGCAAGGAGCTGCCCTTTGGGGCTCCAGGGTACGTCTGGCATGGTTCTGCCGCGCGGTGCCCGGAGCAGAAGCCGGCACCGCTTCCCCGTGCCGAGCCAACAGCGCCATGTTCACCTGTGGTGGTGAGCCAGCCTGCTGCTTTTCTCCAGGAGGGGATCGACCTGCCTTTGTTACTCCATTATAAGGGGAATGCTGTCGGTTTGATCCGAATAGCCTTTATTCTAGCAACCCAGATATCCTTCGGTATCGAAGGAACTCGGGTTTAGCGCACCTCTTTCCATTGTGCTTAATCTTTCCCAGGGAAAAATATTTTCACGCTGTATAAAAGGCAGATATATTAAGCTAATTTTTGATGCAGAATTTGGATTGGGAGCAGCGGGAAGATCAATGTTTCTCTGAAGGGACATCAATAGACTCCTTCAGGTTTTCATAGCTCAGAATGGATGTTTGTGGTGTGGTACAGAGAATTCTAAATGTACCATAGCTCTTCTATACTTAAAAATGCATTGACTGCATTTTAATTTTTTAAGAGGCTATTTGTATAACGCGTCAAGAAGGACATATAATTTTTTAAAAATAACTGCTTTAATTCCTCGGCAACTGTCAGACAAGATGACTCACTGCAGTATAAGAATTCACCACAGCACATCACAGATTTGACACAAACTCTTAATCCGTGTAAAATTATGCATGTATATTCCCCTACCTTCCTGGTGGGTGAGCTTCATTTTTGCCAAACTCCCGATGATCCCATTCTGCCTTCTCTCCTCCCCCGCCTCCTTTTTTTCCCCCCTTTCTTCTTGAGAACCTCCTCGCAGGCAGCCACCCAGCTGCCGGGTCTGGATGCAGCAGGCTTTCCCTGGATTTTTTAAGAGCTTTTCCCGAGCCTTACCAACGGCCCCATGTTCTCTCTGTGACTGTAGTGGTGTGGGGGTCATTTCCAACACACGATTGCTCTCCGCAGGGTTATTTCTGATCTTTCCTTATATTGCTAGGGTAAAGATACACTAAAAAAGTGGAACTGGTTTCACTTAACTCCACTTGGTGGAATGCATCAGGGAATTGCTCATTTTAGGCCTGTGTAAATCAATCAAGGTGTGGGTTTTTTTTTTTTTTCAGTAGTCTTAGCTAGGGCTTCTAATTGCTAGCCAATATTATTTATCGCTAGGAGTAAGAAAGACATTAAAACATGTATAAAACATATTGGGGAGATCATGATGTCCTGCAATAAAAAAGCAAATGTAGGAGTAGGGATGCTCAAAGCGATTCGGCGTGAGGCAGATGCTGGGAAGACCGTGGCCACGGCTTTGGCTGGAGCCTCCGGCTGCAGAATGGGAGGATTCTGCCCTAAAGCCTTGTGGAGTCCTACCAGAGCAGCCTGTGCTCAGCCCTGGGGGATGGATGAAGGCATGCCATGGTGATTCTTGTAGTCCCTTTTCTGAGAACAGAGTCGGTGGTGGGTTCTTGGCAGTTTGATAGGCATAGTCTGTTTGACGCGTAACCTGCAGCGCTCAGAGTAACCTGCAGCGCTCAGAGCAACGTTAAGTGCTGGGGTGTGGATAATTGCCACATTATTTTACAGCAGATGTTAACATTGAAAGGTACATGATGTCTGGTCTCAATGACCTCTTTTGAAGAGCGCTGTGTTAAATGGTTAGATGACTAGAGAAAAAGAAAGAATTCTTACAAAGCATCTTGGTAATTTGGAAGGGAGGGATGCGTTTCCTGTAACTTTTGAAGGGGCTGTTTGATTTCCAAAAACTGAACGGGACCATTAATAGGCCATCTTCTAGGATGCTTGAGGTGATGTTTGCTTTTATGTGTACGGCTGGGTCTGCAGAATGGTGGCAGTTGAGGGATAGAAGGGATCCTTCAAATGTTCTTTGCTGATATGGAAGGAAAAAGGGGTATTGGGACCTGTGTTTGGTCCTACTGTGCTTTGGATCCAGAAATCATACCTCCATACTAACCATGACATCTGCGATTTCTTCATTCAAATCTTGGCTTGATCTGTATGTAGATTAAAATATCAAAAAAAAAAAAGATCTTGTAAGTCTGGACTGGTAGGAGCTGTTCAGGAGCCAGGAAAATGTATCTTAACAAACTCTGTGACAACCGCTGAAGTGAAACTAATGGAGCCTGCTTTTTTGCAGGTAGGCTGGTGGTTGAAAGTTTGCCTAGACTAGCAAAAGTTTAGAGACGAAGTGCTCCAAACGAAGTGTGCCGACACTTTTTTTTTTCATCCCCAGTGTGTGGATGTCCGTGTGTCCATAAACAGCCTGGCAAAATAAAGAGACCCTAGCAACAATCTCTTCGCAGAAAGCAAGCCTGGACTATCCTCTCCGGGTGGCCCCTTCGAGTAGACTTACACATTATTACCTGGATGATTACAGGAATACTGCATCTATTAGCATTTAATGAGAAAATAGACCAGATTGGTTTTTGGGATTCTAGTATCTCATTACGGAACAGTTCTGAAATTATACAGAAAGTTGCCTTCTGAAATCCATATTCTGATAATGTCTCATACAGCTGCGGGCCGCAAGGTCATAGCAAATAATGAAATGTCACTTTTTTTTTTTTTTGAGGGAATAGCCTTAGTCATATTAACTCATATTTTTATTGTTGTAATTGCAAGGAGAATGAGCAAAATCTAGAATTTTGCATGCCACGGCTCTCTTATCCTTGTTGAAAGAAGTGTTATTCAAATAATGGGATAGCGTTTTTGATGAATGCCTGAACAAATAAAATGATGGCGTTGTGGTGACATGCAAACAGTTCAACTTTGGAAAAAGAATCTTAAAATGGAAATTGCGTTTCAAATGCTAGGCTTCTTTGACAGATGCCTGAGGATGAACAAACAACAGTTATGCAGTGAAACAGCAAAATGCAGAAACGTCCCTATTCTTTCCTGAATGATGACAACAGCAGACCCCTCTGCTGAGTTCGCTGGAAGAGCCCAGTTTCATTTGCCATATTTTTTAGTCTAAAAAGATGAACACATTGTTCAGAAGATGTTTTAAGTTTTTCTAAGTGTTGTGAAGTGAGGGGTTAACTTTTTTTTTAGGAAAAAAATGAAAAAAATACTGTTGGACTGTGGAGTGATTTTTACTTCTAAGAGGGAAAATAACAGATTGGCAAAACTTTTGATTTGCTCTACTTTTAATCAGGTCCATGTTGTAATGGAGAAAGTTGGTTTGTTGTGTTAAGCAACAACTAGTAGGAATTAAATCTCATGTTTTTTTTTGGTTGGTTTGTTGATGATGGAAAAAAAAAGTCTTGCATTTCATGGTTATGAATTTTATGCTGCTAAAGCATTTGACACATTCTGGTCACAAGATTTTATCTGTCTCTCTTACAAACTCTGACTTTAGTCATGTAAGTATCCATACTTACAAACTTGGGAGAACTTGACAAAACGGTTCAGAAGAGATCTTTAAGAGTGACCAGGAGTAAAGACATGGACATTGGGGATTAAAGCAGTCCTGATAAGCTATGTTAACTAGGAGAAGGTTGAGTTTATTTTTATTACTTGACAAACCTTGTGTTAGGGAAGGAATATTTTCTCACAGTACAAAGTTACTTATGTTAGCAGTCAAAAACACAGTAAGATCCAACTCCTGGGAGTGGAAATTGGACAAATTCAGATTGGAGATAAGGCAGAAAATATGAGTAAGGCTAGGAAAACACTGAAATGCTTGCACAGAAAATAACTCAATAGCTTTCTAAAAAAAATAAAAGTCCACCCACTAGTAGACTTGATAGAAGGCTTCTTTCTAAGAAATACTGAATGTAAGAAGTTTGTGTATATAGATAGATATGTAAACCACCGAATCTACCCTTGACCAGAAATATACCGGTTGAAGTGCAATAAGCAGTTTTCTAGTGGCATTTTCTAAACGTTTTAGTCCAGTATTGTGATATATATTTTCCCGGTAACTTCAAAAAACACTGCAACAGTTGAGAATTTCAGGTTTAGTACGTTTTCAATAGTTTGCTAGTGATGACTTGACATTTACTTGCACTGGTAATTTGTTTTAAATCAATATTGAACACTGTAAGATGTGCATACATTACAGTTTGAGAGGATATCAAATGCAGCTGCTCTGATAATACTTGCTTAAATATTGACTACTCGTATATTTACCTGTAGCTCAGGGCCACTTCTCTATAAGCATGAAGTGGCAGAACAATAACATTTTTAAAAGGTCCCCTAAAATTTATTATATGTAGCTTGATCATTGGCTTTTACATAAAGGCATTGTCCTTTTTAATCATTTGGATAAAGAATAAGAAAGTATTCACTTCCACTGAAGGTTAATCCTTCCTGCATCCTATTCCGAGATACTTCAGGGAGATGAGGTCTGTACTCAGCATCGAAATGAAGCGCAGGAAGACAGGTAGTGTATTGTTTTGCTGCTTTAGTTGCATATTTCCCTTTTTTTCACCCAGTAGGTATATATCATGGTGTTTATATTTAGTTAATAGATTGTAAGTACTGTTTCTTTACTTCCCCTTTAGTGTTTCTTGAATTTTTATATCATTATTTGTAATTCCATATGTGATTTTAATGCATTGTGAATCCATGCTCTTTCAGCCTAGTAAGTTGCGGCTAATGAGAAGCCCCTTCCTGCTTTGACGGCAAACCAGTTGGCAGGTCCCATCAGGACGGCTGCTCTTTGCTCTGGTGGCTTTCCTTTTGCCTCAGTGGCCAGTCGTGGTACGGTGGCTTTGCTCTCTGCGTCGTGGTGGTAGGTGACGAGTGTAGAAGCAGTAGAAGTGTCTCTGTGCCTTTGTGCTGCTGTCAGGAGGTCTGTGGAAACTGTTTTGTTTAATGGGAATTTCACAAAGCTGGTATCTTTGACCTCCAGAGGCACGGGCTTCTGGAGCACAGTGAAATGCGGAGAGAACATGCTCCTTTGTCTGCAGTGAAAGAAGTAAGGTATTTCCTTTTGCTTAGCCCAGACACTGTTTTTCTTCTCGAGCACAATGATGCCTTGGCCGGTATTGTCTGCTGGTGGTACTTCTGAGGAAGATGAGGGCTCTGGGCAAGTCTGATGTTTATTCTTCAGCTTTGAAGTTCAGCCTCCTATCTGTTTTTTGTTCCACAAAGGATGCTGTGTGGCTGAGCCAGGTGACTAAGGTCACCTTGTGGAAAAGTGGAGAAGCTGTGTGGGGGATGCCTCCAGTCAGAAGTAGGCACAGTGATGTTAAATTTCACCTTTGACTGCTTGGACCTTTTTGAGACATTTGGTAACCTAGTCCCTAACATAGCGTACTTTTAGAAGAATAAGTTCAGGAAGCCTCTGCCCCTTTCTCGTCAGTGCCAGTTTTTCTGTCCTTCTGGGAGGAATCTAGGCTGGTTCCTGCACCACCTCTTTGTACTATTCAAGAAATATTCTGGGCTCTTTTCTGTCCCAAAAATCGTGGCAAAGACCACAGTGTTTCTGAAGCTTAGGGAATTTCAGTCTGAAATCCTCTTGCTGTATAATGCTGTTTGTCATTCCTAGGTGGTGGTCTGGCTTTGGCTGACCTGCACAATGCTTTTCTGTCTGTTTTGATAGGAAAATATCACCTGCCGTGTTAGGCCTATTACACATCATTCAAAATGTCAAATTGCATATGGATGTTGCTTCAGATGCACTTTGGCTGCTCATGTCTGTAATTGGTTACTTCTGGTAATAATAAATGT
Organism: Chionis minor; assembly: GCA_013398295.1. Taxonomy (NCBI): domain Eukaryota; kingdom Metazoa; phylum Chordata; class Aves; order Charadriiformes; family Chionidae; genus Chionis; species Chionis minor. The sequence continues at coordinate 617,654 of VZSF01000224.1, forward strand.
AGTTTCAGATTTAACTTCCTTTATGAGCCGTTCCGCTTCAGGATATACTAGAAATAACTCCAGGCCTCGTCTGCCAACTTGTTCCTCTGTATTTTTTTAGGACTCAAGCAAATGGAGTATCTAGGACTACATTAGGCTGAAATTGGGAAGAAAGAAGCCAACTCTTATTTAGAGTTGGCTTTTTTAACATGAACAGCTTTGTGATCTGAATTTCATACAGTCCTTTTGCTTCTGTCATAAACCTGCTCTAACTCAGACACCCAAAGAAATCTCCCTTGACTTCTCCCTAGATACAAGGCTGTTTTGCTAGCGGAGGCCTTGTGGAAAGTAATAGTTTGAAAATGGTAGCTGATAGATGCTACCTAAACGTCTTCTTTAAGTAACAATAAAACGTGATATGTATGCTTCTTCATCAAAAATTGTTCAATTGGGTGTATCGGGGTTAAGAGACAGAGAATAAAGCATCTAAGTAACCATATTCTTCTGAAATACCGTGGCATCTATGTTTCTCCAGGCTCCTTTGAAAATATTATATGACTGTTGTCATGGACTGGGTCACCCCTGTCACCAGTTTTCTGCATTGCCCCCCCAGCCCAGCAAGGACCATAAAGCAGCCACACCTCCCGGAGCTGGGCTCCTATGAGCATACAGTAGGAATTTCAATAAAATTACCATAGGAATTATAGTCAAGGGGGTGATTGAAGTCTCGCCAAAATAGAAGTATGGAAGTACTCTCAATGTAAAAGCTGAAGCTACATTTCCAGGGGCTTAAATAAGGAGGGAGAGTTAAGTTTTGCCAAAATATATTCTTGTATTTATTTTTTCACTGAGAACGAAGTCCAGTTCACCTAAAAATAAATGGCAAAAACTATTTTGGCATCAGGACTGAACTACTGGGTCTACTTCTGCTTAAAGCTACGTCTGTGAATAGTCAGAAACAATCTGTGATATTTAGGGATCTATGCCAGGGTGTATGGTAGAAAGAAACAGATACTTTTTCTTCTCGTCTTCTCTTTGTGTCCAGTCATTGCTGGTACTAAGAGAACGTTTTGCATTTCAGACAGAGCCTTTACATTTATGGAACGAGGGGCCAAGATGTGCTCCCAGTAGAAAGAGATGGGCCCCATTCAGGACTGGGAAACATGTCCATATTTAGAGAAGTTGTTACCAATCTGCTGGAAGCAACTAGTGATCACAAAAGCTGTGTAGCATTTCTGGTCCTTTGTGAAAGGTAACATGTGGTTGGTTGGAATTCTTTATTCTTAAGTTGGTTTAAACCAAATTCTTGTCTTGGAGTAATGAACTTGTTATCTACCGAAACTCAAAGGCTGTGGAGACACTAGCTGAGGTACACGTGTTCTGCTAATCTCGCTTGATGTTTGCTTTTTTGATTATTGCTGTTTACTTCTACTTTATCATGTTTGCTTAGAACTAGATTAGGATATTCTCCATGCAGTATGAGGTATTTACAGAGAAACGTGTATCTTAAATTTCTTGAAATCTGATCTGGAGGTAAGTCATGACATTTTTTTTCCCATCTAAAAATACATCTCTGTTAATAATACCCCCATTATGTTTCTTTTTTTTTTTTTTTAAAGTCACGTGAAACCCACACTAAACAAAAATATGGCTTATAGAGCCTAAGATTATAAAGGAACTACTTGAAAAGAGCCGGCAATGCTGTCTACATGATAAAAGTCATTTAAATTGTTCGGGCATAAGGCACGGGTTAGAAACTGTATCTTGAAATCATCTTTGCATATTTATGGGCACACCTGTTCTACGAGTGGTGGGAAGTGCTGAGATTCCTCCTGTCCTGTGCCACCGATAGCAGGGTGAAGAAAAACGAGACCGTTTGTCAGTTTAAGTCTTTCAGATCCGAAGTGGAGCCTTATCTGCCCAACAGCCCAGTGCGGCAGAAGGATGCTGTCTGTGTTCGCAGGGCTGTGTCGGTGTGACTGGCTGTGGCTGAATTACGGCACCCAGTTCCATGTAAAGATTCCCGATCCCACCCTGCCCCTCCCCAGCACTGTCATTTAGCGCAGTGCGCAGCACGGTTGTAAAACATCCCTGAAACACTGATGTCTGTCTCCTCCTGCACTTGGATATGGAAAAGAAGAGACAAATAAAGGGCCTCCTTCTTGTCTTACATTAATTTCCTAGCTCGGTTGGGTTCAGCGCCAGCTGAGGCTGAGTCATGTCACTTGCACGTATTTTCGGGCATGGCCTATATTCAGGGGGAGAGCCGGGGGAGGTTGTAGGATTGCTATATCCTGCACCTCTTCTCTGCTGGGTGCAAGTGTTACGCTCAGTTGAGACTTTGGTGTTAATTTGAGTACCCACAAAATGCAACTCCCCGGGGAGCCCAGCTTGCAACACCAGTACAGAGGGTGCTACGCGATGTGGGATGAAGGAAGTCCAATCCAATGTCCCTGCTGCCGTACTGTTGTTTGCGGGTGGGACATGATTCCAGTGCCACCTGGGTTTACAAACAAACAAACAAAGAAAAAAACAAAGCCAAAAGAAACAAGAAGAGGAAGAAAATCTTGTGGGTTTTTTACCTTTTTTTTTTTTTTTTCCCCTCCCCTGGAGGAAATTTTTTTCCTTAGTTTTTCAAATTTGG
>VZSF01000224.1:620332-636106 GCA_013398295.1 Chionis minor
CCTCTTCTCTGCTGGGTGCAAGTGTTACGCTCAGTTGAGACTTTGGTGTTAATTTGAGTACCCACAAAATGCAACTCCCCGGGGAGCCCAGCTTGCAACACCAGTACAGAGGGTGCTACGCGATGTGGGATGAAGGAAGTCCAATCCAATGTCCCTGCTGCCGTACTGTTGTTTGCGGGTGGGACATGATTCCAGTGCCACCTGGGTTTACAAACAAACAAACAAAGAAAAAAACAAAGCCAAAAGAAACAAGAAGAGGAAGAAAATCTTGTGGGTTTTTTACCTTTTTTTTTTTTTTTTTCCCCTCCCCTGGAGGAAATTTCTTTCCGTAGTTTTTCAAAGTTGGACCAATTGAGCAATTTGCTACATAGTGCAGCTTGGTATAAAAGCTGCACCCTACTGAGAACAGGGACCGGAGAAGATGGATGCGTTTGGAAGGGACGTATGCATAGAAACATCTTAATACAGTTTTGCTGGTGAATAAAGTGTTTTGTATAACTACACCCTCTGAATATGAGGAAGAACTGTTTTTACTGTGAGGCTCTGGCACAGGTTGCCCAGGGAAGTTGTGGACTCTTTATCCTTGGAGATACTCAAAAGTGGTGTGGCCATGGTTCTGGGCAGCCTGTTCTGGGTGGCCCTGCTTGAGAAGCGGGGTTGGACAAGGTGTCCCCTAGAGGCTCTTTCCAGCCTCAGCCATCCTGTCATACACCCTTACATTTCCACCATTTCACTACTATGTGATTTTGCACTTCCAGTACATTTCTCTTGGATTTCACGCTGTCTGTGGTTCTTGGAATGACACGCTCAGCCTCTCCTGCCCGTATGTTCATACCTGCTATCAGTGGCTCCCCAGCTGACATCTTGTGTAACACCAAGTTTTTAAATTTTGGTTTTAATTATGCTACGTGCACATTAATGATAGTCAACAAAAATATGCAGCATGGGATGTGAAGCACAATGCATTAAACAGATACTTGATTTTGAAACTGTTTAGCTTAAAATAACGTTACTGGTTTTTGTATGCAAAACTTAATAATCACAGTAAATTTACATCTTATGTAAATGATCTAGAATTCAAGCGTGGGTAAGGTTGCTTGTGATGATTTTAATACTGTCATTATGATCATCGCTTAGGTATCACTCAGGTGTCAATTAAACAATTCCTAGGGTTTTTTTCTATATGATAAGTATATGCTTGTTTATATCTCGAAAAAGTAATTTTTTTGGTTCTACCAGGAGCAGGGAAATGAACAGAACTGAGTGGCTTTGAAAGTCAGTTTGATTAATTATTAACACCAATTTTAGATAGGAAGGTACATTAACATCTGGAATGTTAATGAGATCTTTTATTATTGTTATTGAAACCTGTTTTGAGAGCTGCATGCAGCTGTAATCACGTGCTTTAATATCGCCTGTTTTTTCAGTGTTTTTTCAGTTTCATGCCAATAATGCAATAATAAATCCTCCTGAGTGAGCTAGAAGGCAGTCACTGAATACCTTGGTGTTGTAGAACCACCTGCAGTTAAGATCTCATGAAAGCTGTCGGTGGTTGTGGTCCGCAGTTGAGTGTTTGGCCTCATGCTATTAATTCCTTCCCAGCTACCAGGTTTTCTTTTCCTCTCAATAAAAAGGGAAGCTGGACTGTATTTTTTGGGGTATGAACACAGCTTTTAAATATGGAAGAACTTCCATATCCACATCGTTTCCCAGCTATTCAGTGAGCAGCTGGACATAGCTTTTGCAAGAGACAGTTATGCAGAGTATGGTCCTAATTCAGCAAAGCATTTTAAGCATGTGCTTCAGTCTCATTGATATTGCCAGCTTAACTTAAAGCAAATTGTGACACACAGAGTCAGCATATCTGCCTCCTGCATGGAAAAACCAAATCTTTGGCATCTTCATTGCTTGCTTAAAAAAGAGAGTCAGTGTTAATCAAAGGATCAGCAGTCTTTCTTTTGCATTACTGTGTGAAAGGTTTGGGATCTTAAAAGCTTTTTTTTTTTTTTAAATGACGGTCCATGATATGTTTGTCGGGTTGTTAGATGAAGAACAACAGAACTGCCCGTATCATTTGCATTTTGTGTGCTTTCTCTGTGTTTGGTTGAACTTGTAGATTTAAAATATTTTGGGTGATGACATTCTTCATTTCTACAGCGTGAGATTGGAGGTCCTCAAACTTAGCTTGCTTCTGTACCACAGCCTCAGAAACAGAATTGTATCGCCCACATTCTGACTGAAGCAGTATCTTCAGTTACCGTCAGGGTAAAGGTAGGGATTGCAGGTGTCAGGATGGCAATATTGGATTCCAGGACCTGAAATCAGGTTGATGTAAGTCAAAGTCCAGTGCTGCAGGGTACAGTGGTAACTCCGGTTCCCAGATGGGCAGGAAAGTGTGAAGTCTTGTTGGTATTTCAGAATCTGCTTTAAAAATCAGACTAACCAGATAACAAGGAGAGAAATATACTGTTATTTCCATGAGACAGTGTGTGTCAGCAGAAGAATATAATGTAATAAATGTTTTGGTAAAGGGTACATTAGATAAGCTTGTGGTGAGTTGTCAGAAGCCATGTGTCCTGGAGAGGGGCCTCCTGTCTGCAGCCACGCGAGTGCAATCACCTTAAAAGCCCAAGGCAGGTCCTTGCCTTCAGTGTACCCGGTGCCTTTGAGTGGCCGTGAGGAAATGAGGGATTAGAGCAATTGCCTTTCCTCCTAAATGCAAGGAAATCTAGGCACCCATTTTCTGGAAAATGTTTCAAGTCTGTTTCTCTTTATGTTTTGCTGCAAGGCAGGAAGAGGGAAGAAGCAAGCCATTCTTTTTTTTTTTTTTTTTTTTTTTNTTTTTTTTTTTTTTTTTTCCTAACATTGCCTTAACAAAAATGGTTCATAGGCCAATTACTGTCATCACCAGCCAAAGACAAAAATGCCTATCTCCTGTTTTCCAGGACTGAGTTTGCAGCTCAGGCACATGGAAAATATGGATCCAACTGGGTAGTTTTCCAAAGACTGTATTCAAGCCATTCTTCTATGGGGAAAAAGAGGCAGTTGAGGGATGGGTGAGAAGACCTCCCCTTTTTCCTCCTTTTTCCTTTTTCTTTTTTTTCGTTTAAAAAAAAAAAAAAAGAATGGGAGATGCCAAGTGCTAGGTATCTCTTTCTTTGTCCTTTGACATTGTTGGATGGGGGTCTGAGCAACCAGGTGTAGTGGGAGGTGTCCTTGCCCATGGCAGGGGGGTTGGAACTACGTCATCATTAAGGTGTCTTCCAGCCTAAACCATTCTATGACAAATTGTATCAGTTTTAGGAATTTGATAGTGTATTACTGTGATCAGGACATGAAATAAGATTCTGTTCAGGATCACAAATACAATTATGACTTGTTATGCATTTTTATTTTCATCTTCCTTTTACCGTCTGTCGTGGTGGTTTCCTCAGTGTACCTGGGATCTCGTGACCGTGGTCTGAGGGACCACTGTTTTCTCACCGAGATCGTTCTGCTTCATTAAGCTGTATGAGCACGTAGTGCTCCAGGGAGCTTGCTGGTCTCGTGATATCCCACGTTTATGGTGGTTCAGTCCTCTGTCAGTGCGTTTCATAGGATAAGAATAACGAAAGGAACTTTTGATTGTGCAGTAAAGGGTATGGTCTGCAAAGCCTAGTACAAAATTCTTGTTTGTCTGCATTGCTATGGGGTGAGGATGGTATGAAGTTACTCTGTCACTCTGAGGGAATAACTAAAATTTAGGCATAAAAACGTATTTGGACAAGGACTGTGTATTCCATTAGAGGCTAAATGTGACACACTAGAGAACCTAAGAATTTAGCTGTGGAAACATCTCTTGAGGCGATGATTTAATTTCAGTGATATTTAAGGAAGTATCTTTTTAAATGGTAAAAATCAGTACACAGACATCATTATTTTTACATGCAGTGTATGTTTGTGTGTTTGGCATATTTAAAGATGTAAAGGAGTACACATGCAGAGAAGATGGGGAAGGAAAAACCTTACACACTGACTCCTCAAAAGAACAAATCTTCCCACTTATGGGAATGTTATGGGAAGCAGCAGCTCCTGTAGGGATAGGCACGTGCAAGTTACCCCTGTTCTGAGTCACGGATTTTTCCTCAGCTTTGTGGCTCGGATGTGCAAGCCCCTGCCCCACCACCCTCCCAATTCCTTAAATAACAGCTGAGGTCAGGAAGGACAGGGGACGGATCACTGTCGCTAGGAGGCCTGCTAAATCACACCAGGGTATGTCGGGCTTCTTCATGCTCAGTCTCAACTGTCTGGTACAAGAAGATAATTTTAATCCTATTTTATTTGTTGCTTCTCAGTAATGTTTTGGCATTTATACTGACTCACACCCTTTCTAATGAGTCACCAGTGCTTTTGCTGTTAAACGGACTTAACAAATATCTTTATTCCAGTTAGTTTTGTGATGCGTGTGTTTCTACGCGGTCACATGAAATGTATTACGTGCTGCTGTTCCTGAATTTACAACGATGTCTTTTGGCTCAGAACAGTTAACCATAATGACCCAAAATACGCAGTGAATGAAGTAAAACTCTGTTGTATATATCTTGAGGCTTATTTTAACACGTTGCGCCTTTCTGATTGCAGTATCTGGTGGTCTCTGTAGGGGCATTTTGTTACAAATGGTCTGGGTCCAAGAATTTAAAACTGGTGCAAATTCAGACCTGTATAATTGCTTGGGAAAATAATAAAAGAGGGAAGATCAGTTTGACAGATGGGGACACAGGCATACAGAAAGTCTTTGGCTGGAAGCAAAAGAGCTTTGAAAGCCAAAGCTGGCTCAAAGACTTCTCAGCAGCATTAGGCAGAATTGACCCATAGGAGAGGTGAATGCAGCTTCTGAGCAAGAGCCCTTCCTCGGTCTTCGAGGTGGTGGCTGAAGGTCCATGCTCAAACCTCCCCGTCAGTGACAGAAGCAGCATTTGCTTCTCAGAGCCTTGGCACAGGCAGAACGGGCAGCGAAGCGGCAGTGGTTTCACCAGCTGAAGCAGCGGCTGCACCACCAGCAGCTTAATTTGCCCATGTCCAGGACCAATTCTCCTGAAACGTCTCTGGATGAACATGTGCCCTGAAAGGTGTGTCTCCAACCAACATGTCACTAAGTGCTCCAGTATATAAATAATGACATTTCAGTTGCTATAAAAGTAAGTAAAATAAATCACATGAGCAGTGATTTATTTTATTTTGTTTTCTGTGGTATTTCAGGGATTCTAAGTTGGTAGTTGTTTTGTTTGAGTTTTTCTTTCAGGTCAGAAGAAATTGTCTGCTGATCGCACACATACATGAAAAGGTTCTCTCAGTAATTCCTCCTCAGGTCTAATACCCTGTGGATGTTCTTGTTGGTTCTTTGTTAGATGACCATCCTTTCCTGTGCTGGGGGGAAAAATGGACTTTGTTTCTAGCTTGAAGTTCTCTAGATGATTCATCCTTAGGTCTTAGAAAAGGCTCTTACGTTTAGGAAACTAATACTGTATGTGGCTTCTTAAAAAAGTATTAGCTTTGGACATGAAGTTATGTATTATTGACAAACCTGAGGTTGATGAAACTTAGTATATTGAAGTTGGACTCCATTGTACTTTAAGAAATGGAATTGCTACTGTGAGAGCACTGTGCTGCCACTTAATGCCAAAAGCAAGTACTTAGATCTTTCTTTACAGTCTCTTGTAAAAGGCTTTTTTTGGGGCATTTTATTGTGGACTGTCCTGTGAAAAACTGACTGGACTGGTAATTGCACTTTGACGTTCACACAGAAGAAATTTGTGTCAGAATAGCGTTGCGAAGTTGTGCAGCTATTTGCTTATGGAAGTGTGTAGGTGCAAACACAGTTGCATGGGACACACTGTTTTTATTATGGGCTTAAGTCCTATCAAAACCAATTAAAAGTGAAGCACATGGTTAAAACTTGCATGGTTAGGGACACTGCTGTCTAGGGGTGAACTCCAGAACTGGAGCTACAAGAAGAAAGCATCCACAAAGGCATGTAAAAAGAAAGGATACCTGGAAAATCCTAAAAGAGTTCAAGTGGTGATACAAGGTATTCAGTACAAGGAAGACCAAGACTTATGGGGCGTCTCAGCCATTTTGAGAAACTACGCTGTATCCATCATTTTTTGTTCTGATAGTATTGAAGTGGACACAAAGCTGTTTTTAAGTCTCATGATCTTTCCAATATTGACGTGGTATTGAGTTCTGCAGCTTCAGAGACTTTCACGTCTGAAATAATTTTATTGATTTCTTTTTAATCATCTACACAATATTTGATTATAACACTGTAATACTGTGCACTGCAAGAGAAGTCCTAAAGAAGGAATAAGCCTGAAGGTCCTTTAAATTTTTTCTTTTATTGGGCTAAATGCTCCCACTTTTGAAGCTGGATAAATGGTATTCTGGATGTAGCTGTAACTTTTAAAAAATGTTCTTTTAATAGGCAGGAACTGCAGTCTTAGAGACACATGGTTCCTCTTATTCCCTTTTGTCCTTTTTTATGTCTGGCGCAGACAGTGAAGGAAAGATGGTAATAATGTCCAGTGGACAACAGGAAAAACACAGTGCTGGAACATTGTAGTAACGAAGCAGCGACCATCTGTTCTTCAGAACCAAAGCTTAGTTTACCTGCAGACGTGTTCCGCTCTTCAGGTGGGAATCCCTCCGGGTGGCATTGCCCCTGGCTTTCTGCACCACTGCTGTGCCTGAGAGTGGAGCTGGGGCAGCTGAGGAAGGATGTCTTCTGGTACCCAGCTGCGCCACTGCTTAGTCCTCGACAGTCCCTACCATCTTGGTTAATATACGGGACTGAGTTTAAGGACCGGGTGGCACATGTTCACTTCTGCCACGTTTGCTGTGGCTTTCGTGGCTGCGTTCAGAGGGAAATGGTGGCAGCTGAATCCCAGCAAGGATGAGAGCATGTCTCTGCAATTAACTTTACCAAAAAAGATGCGGCAGGATTGGAAACGTTTAGGTTGGTGTTCCAAGAGACTTATTTGACTTTCCTACTCTGGTGTTTTTAAAGCCCGTCTATAGTTTAAATACAGTTTTAGGGGTTGTTTTTCATGCTGGATATACTACTGAAAAAAATATAGTTGATTTTTCAGAGTTAATCGTGGGGGTTTATCACAAGGTTTTTTTTTTTCCACAAAAAACATGTAGTGTTCTTGTAGCTTTTAGATTTTCTTCCGTTAATAAACTCATCTGCATTTGGAGCACCCTGAAGAGGATGATAAAGGATATATCGTCCAGACCTCTGGAAGCAGCCAATTTAGGTAGACTCTCAGAGCACCCTGTTGTCTGTTTTTAAATGAGATGTCCACATCATTCAGCTTTGAAAGATTAGTGTCTGAAAAATCCGGCAGCGGTTTACCCAAACAGCATTTGGTTTCTGTTCCAGAGCTCAGGTTTGCATGAGCTTTAGAAGTGCAATGTCTACCTGAGACGGTAATTCCTTAGACCACTTTCTCCACAATTTCTCATTTGATATGTAAAGTAAGAGTTGTCTGCTGACAACCCTTAAATAAGAGTCAATCTGTTGTCTTTCCTCCATAGAATATATTTTTTTTAATTTTTTTTTATTTTGGGGGCGTGTGTTGCAAAAGTAGCACGTGAAACGCTAAGGCCTCACCTGTCCATGCCAGCATTGAACATCATCCTGGACCAGGGATGGTTCTCTGGACCTGGGAGTGAGTGGCCCAGTCTGGCTCACGTGGAGGTGCCTAAACCTGTTCCCAGCACACGGTCATGTCCAAACTGCCTGCTGTGAACAGGCGGTGATACGTGCTGTTCCCTGAACTGTGTCCAGGGTTTTTCTGGGACAGTGCTGGCTGTCGCAGGCCAAAACTGTGCCAGGGAGAGCACTGGCTACCAAACAGAAGCGTGGGTCTGCGCTTGACCCCGTGCCCTGGCCCAGTTGTATCTCAGCCATGAACGAAAACCTTCGTTTTTAAGGAGATAACGTGGCAACAGCCTGAAAAATGAAGCTCTTCCCAAAGAAAAGAAAGTCAATGGAAGAATGCAAGCCAGCCTCAATACTGCCCCACAGCAGCCCCATGTGGGGCTTTTGCCATTGTATTTGCCTTGCTCCTTTCCCAGGGGGTAAGTAGAGCACTCGCATTTCTTAGAAATTCCCTGTTCAACGGTAGGATAAGGCATTGATAATATAACCGTGCCTTGAGGTGTGGAGGTTTCGGGTGTTGGCATTCACACCTTTGGTGGGAAGAGGAAGGGGGAACATGCCGTAAAGGATTCCCACCCTCTCTGCTGGTGCTGCGTGGTGCGCGGTCAGCGTTCCTCAGCCCCCAGTTGGTGACTTGACGTGAAGGTGGCAGCTTGGCTTCCCAGTGAGGAGAGGTCATCAGTGAGAAGCAGCAAGAAGAAACCAGAAGTGACAGAATTTATGAATTGAAGCATTTGCTTTTAATCAGAGATGCTAGTAAATACTTCTTCTAAGTTTTGACATCCTGTGTTTTGGTCAAAAATTTTTTTTTTCTTTTCCATGAGCTGATGTCATCACTGGATGCACCATGCAGTTTCAGAACTATTGCTTTAGATTGCATCACGGTGTTAAAACTTTTCAGTTTTAACCCAGAATGTCTTTCTTAAAACAGTAAGCAGATGACCCATTTTGATCAAATCATGTCAATTTTAGGCAATGTAAACTGTAGAACCAGAAGTAAGCTGGATCAAGCTGTTTGTGGCTTCAGTGGGTACTTTTTTTGGAAACTGCAATTTTATGCTTGTATTTAGTGTATTTCCAAGGGCTTGGCGATACGGGGGGGAAGAGTAGGGTATGGAAAAGTATTGATTAAACAATGCTGTGTCCGTTTCTTGATTTGTGTTTCCCATTTTCCCATTTCCTTGTCATATCTCTGAAAATACATAAAATAAGTCCCTTCAATCCCTATTCTGCATGCTATTGATGTATTTTTCAATTTGATTGGAATTTAGAATATATTATTAAAGCACAAGGGTAGCTTATAGTAAAAACTAAAAGCCAGCCAAACGCTTGTGGGTAGTTTGTCATGTTAGAAAAATTTCACAAAAAGCTTAAGGCAATTGAACTGTTGTGATATTGTTTGCAAAACAGAAAGCAGACTGGGGATTATTATAGTATGAAATAATGAAACAATACACGATTGAATACATGCTTGGAGTCAGAAAAAGAGTAGCAGTTGTAACGACAGATCCTTGGGCTTAATTTTGAAAACAAAAAAAATGTAGTGTATCTGAAGAAAATACTGTTCTACTGCATTTGTTCTTGCTGGTTTTTACACCCATCTAATTGTGCTAATTTCAGAGAGTGGCAGCAGAAGTTCTGTCATAGTATCTCAGTGGTTTGAAGTCTAAACCCCTTTTGTTTTAAACTTTTCTTGAGTAGGGAAAGTGAGCGGAGCAAAAAATAATAATTTAGGAAGTTACTAAAGTGCCATTCTAGGTAGGGACAGTCTTGACACCGAGGCATACGACTTCACCCTAGGCTACTGAAGTACCTCCCACTGACACAGATGCACATTCTTTCAAATATACAGGTGTTTCTATTATGGGGGGTGGGTTGATTATTTATTTAATGAGACTTCTGTCCAAGTACCTCACCTGGATATCAGACTACTTGTATAATTACCTCTTAGAGGGTGGAGTTATGCTCAGAGGGAAGGGATTGACTCAGATACGTGACTGACAATGTAGGTTTGCCATCAAGAAGGTGTAAAGTCTTACTTAGAACTGTTTTAAATGAAATATTCATAACCAGAATTATCGATAAATGACAGTAATGACTGTTATAGAAAGGTGCAGTAATTTCAGATTTGAGGAATTCTTTATTATAGTCTTTTAATCTAAGAAGTAATAATGTTAACATTTGTGGGTATTTAAAATGTTTCTCTTGCCTCATAACACTGATATATTCTTCTGTCTCGGTTTGTGTCCCATCTTAAATTAAAAGAAGTGAGGTTGACTGCCACTTTGCTTCAGAACAGCTGGAGCCCAGCTACTCTGGGGCTAGCATATTGATTTTTGCTGTATTTTCAGCAAGACTGAAAAAGGAAGCGGCAAAGGCAGCCTTAGAAATCAAGGTATGTCGGGAGATCTCCTGTGAAAGAGGGTATTAGTATTACCATGCACCATTTCTTCTGTCCCTTGACTGACGTGATTCAAGGAAATGCTCAATTATGAGCTTACATTAACCCATAAAAAGGGCAGTATTTAAGCATGTTTAAAAGTCGTCCTGGATATTGATGCTTTTTTTTAATAACAATATTTCTGACACATCAGATGCAGGTTGGACTCCGTTCCTTGCGGGGGAGTTTGTTCGGGGGCCAGGGTGTTTTGAAGAGTGTGGGTAACAGCGCAGAACTGTTCAGTATTGTTATGTACTTGTTTGTGTTTAGATTCATAAATCTATTCTGTGTTAGCCAGCAGAATATTTTCTGTCTTAGCAATAGAAAAAAAAAACAACCAAACCCCAATGGAAAAACATGTCTGGTTTCCATTCTTATCCCAGATTTATAAGAATTTGCTGTATTAATCTAGCTCCAGTTGCTCATATTGGATCTCTACATAGAAGACTGTTTTTGGCTCTCTTGCGTCTTCTAAATGGGTGCCACTTACTGCAACAATGCGCCTAATGGAGTCTAATTCTGTGATCTGCAGTTTTGGGGTTTTATTATTATTAATATGTGGTTTCGGATATTCTGAATATTTGTTTTCATGAATTGTAACAGTTTGCTTTGTAAAATGATAAATAAAGTTAATAATTAACCGTGTTCTGCCAGAAAGTCCTGTGGTTTTTGGTTTTGGTTGAGTGACAAACTAAGCAGCCTGTAAGTATACCCCTGAATTTGCTTTTAATGTTCCCAGCCCTAGATGGGTGGGGTTGCCTCTTGGGCATTTTGGTGGTATCATGCCACGTCTGTGGATATCCTTGTGCCACATCTATGTGCATGAACTGGCAAAAATTTATTCCAGGTGTACAAAAATGATGCAAGATTACAAAATCTCTTTGAAGCAGTGCTACCTTTCACAACAGTGTGTACCCTGCTGCTTGTTTAGTGTTTCTCATTAATTCTTGGCGCATCCGTGTGTGCGTATCAACCCGGAATAAAAGTTGAAGACCTGTCTGTCACGCTGGAAATGCAAGTTAGTTAATTGGCCTTAAAGTCCATAGAAACAATATGGTCAGATGACATAATCGCGAATCTCATTGTTCAATCATTTACGTCTTGCAGAGGAATGTTCCTACCACATGTTAATTTTCAGTGGACAGTGTTTCTTTTTGTGTATGAAACGGTGCATTGTGTTGCAGCAAACAGTGCCATACAGTATCAGGCCAGAGATACAGATGGAAAAATACTCTTATCAACATTCATGTTTTCCGTACTTGTTCTGGGCAACATTATCTTCCATTGAGATAGCTATATAAAGATCCAATGTGACAAGATTTCCTATCGTCTCCTTGCTATTTCAGTACATCTTCAAAATCTTAGTGGTGGTGTAGATACCTTCTGCCTTCTATGTTACTGTTTTCCCTTCCTGTACAAGATTACTGCGTAGGGCATCTCCACAAAGTCAGTTTGTGTCCTAGCTGTGGCCGTGTCCTAGCTCTGCTGACAGCCACAGGACTAAAAGTCTGTGTTCTAACTGGTGGTGTTTTGATGCAGAAAGTATGAAAGATATTCTTGAATTCTTTACAAGAGTGTTCTGCCTTCACCCCCAGCACCGATGTGAGAATTTCCATACCTGCTGCGTCTGCTTGCTCGTGTTTTAACTGCAAGTTTTAAAGGAACAGTCCTTAAAGATTTGAGACGAACTGTCATTCATTGGTTTTGCCTTTAAATTTTTATTAGTCAAAGATGATTGACTTGTGGAAAGTGTGAATCTGCCTGTTTAGAAAAACAAATAAATAAATAAATAAATATCACATTATTAACATTTTTAGCAGCACACATGTCCATTTTATCGGTTTCATCTCAAAAAACAACCTAGAATCTTAATGTGATTTGAACATTTTGGACATAGCGTAGACTGCAAACCGAATATAAGAGGTGCCTAAGGGTTTTGGAGTCACCTGGCTGAGACCAGTCAGAAGAGTGATACCCTGGATGCCTGCCTGCACTTCTGAGTGTGAACCGAGGTTTGCTGAAGGCATGAGGGTGTCCTAACATTAACTCTAGACCATTTGGCATGGATTTCACTTTATTCTCCTTGTTGTGAAAGCCTGCTGCTGTAGCCTGCCTGCCTTGGCCGTGCAGGGTGGGCAGTTAGGTATAGAGAAGTTGGAACACCTGTACACATTTGCCATCTTACCTGGAGTCTTGGAAAAGTCTTCAGAAATGGTTGACTGGGGGAACAAAGGTTTGAGATTGAATATTTACATCAGATAGTATAAAAAAGCCCCTTCTGTTAAATTATTTTCCCCTACAACCTTTTCCCCAAAGACAAATCTTTCATGCTATTTGCTTTTACCTATGACAGAAATACCAAGAAATACTGAGGAACTGTTACTGGAAGATTCTCTTACTGTGTCTCTTGGAGAATATTTCAAATACACTCCTAGTCATATGTTCTGTTGCTGACTTGGTTGTTGCTGTTGGTTTTTTTTAAATTTTTATTTTTTGAGTATGTGTTTTAGCTGGCTTCATGGATGCTTTATGTGACAATGCTACAAATAATTTCATCCCATCCTCAAAGCAAAGCTGGGCTGTTTCCTGCACAAGGTGTGGGGGGACCCGTGTTTGACATTGCTCGTTAACAGCAACGAGACGTTATTCTTGATCTTGCACGGTGCATTAGGAAGTTGTCTGCATCCTAAATAACCACTGCAGTTACTTGTAGCCTAGAGATGCAAAAACCCCTTCATAGTGCAAAGGTAAACTGGCCTACATGACTGGCAAATTGCTTACAGTGTGAAATGCTATATTTGTGTCACCCAGGCTAAAGATTTGAGGCTTTTTATAAGGTTGCAATCAGCTTTTTATATGTCTTATTGATTTTATAAGTCTTCTACAGTTCTGTTGGCTTAAAATGTTTTGTAAAAAATCTGTTTAACCTTCAGGTATTATATCTAGTTCATAGTTGTGGATTTTGCTAGAAGATGGAGAAGTATGAGGAAAACTTAATAGTATTTTTTAAATTATATTGTATTTATATTTTTAATCTAGGTCTATCGGACACTAACAAAATAATATTGTTGAAAAATGGTAATTTATTGCATGCATTAGAGCAATGAGGTGCTTCTTATGCAAACTACTTCTAAGTAGATTGAACATCAATGTCTGTTTTCAGTCTTACTGCAAAAATATCCTGCATAACTGGAGAAATGGAGCCTTAAAGGTGATGGTATCCAGTGTTGTAAATAGCTTGTATTAACAGGAAGCTTAAGAGGATCCTGGTTTTGTCCAGTGTGAAGCGAAGTTAGAGGTACACTTGTCATATTCATGGAATCATAGAATGGTTTAGGTTGGAAGAGACCTTAAAGATCATGTAGTTTCAACTCCCCTGCCATGGGCAGGGACACCTACTAGACCTGATTGCTCAAAGCCCTGGCCTTGAACACTTCCAGGGATGGGGCCTCTACAACTTCTGTGGGCAACCTGTTCCAGTGCTTCACCACCCTCAGAGTGAAAATTTTTTTCCCTGGATCCAAGCTAAGCCTACCCTCTTCCAGTTTGAAGCCATTACCTCTGGTCCTATCACTACATGCCCTTGTGAAAAGTCCCTCTTCAGCTCTCTTGTAGGCCCCCATCAGATACTGGAAGGCTGCACTGAGATCTCTCCGGAGCCTTCTCTTCTGCAGGTTGAACAGTCCCAACTCTTTCAGCCTGTCATCATAGGAGAGGTGCCTTAACCCTCTGATGATCTTTGTGGCCCTCCTCTGGACCTGCTCCAACAGGTCCATGTCCTTCTCATGCTGGGGGCTCCAGAGCTGGACACAGTATTGGAGGTGGGATCTCATGAGAGATGAGTAGAGGGGCAGGATCACCTTCCTCGCCCTACTGGCCACACTTCTTTAGATGCAGCCCAGGATGTGGTTGGCTTTCTGGGCTGCGAGCGCACAACCAACAGCCCCAAGTCCCTCTCCTCAGGGCTGCTTTCGATCCATTCTCTGCCCAGCCTGTATTCGTGCTTGGGATTGCCGTAACCCAGGTGCAGGACCTTGCATTTAGTTTGGTTGAACTTCATGAGGTTCGCACAGGCCCACTTCTCAAGTCTGTTCAGGTCCCTCTGGATGGCATCCCTTCCCCCAGTGTGTCAACTGCTCCACATAGCTTGTTGTCATCGGCAAACTTGCTGAGCAGGCACTCAGTCCCAACGTCTGTGTTGCCAACAAAGATGTTAAATAGTACCGGTCCCAGTATGAACCCCTGAGGAACACCACGTGTCACTGCTCACCACTTGGACATCAACCCATTGATTGCAACACTTTTGAGTGCAACCATCCAGCCAGTTCCTTGTCCACCAAGCAGACTATCCATCAAATCCATTTCTCTAAGTATTTCCTAAGTATGACCTCTGGATAGGTGAGGAGATGGCGTGGATGCTCTTCTCTCACTCTTTGGGTTCAACGTGGAGCTTTCAAAATATGTGAAAAGGAGACTGAAATATTTTTCTTTCATTATTCTTGTTGGGACAGACCATGCTTGCTTTTGGTGAGCGCAAGGCTCTGCACTAATAGGATGGAATTATGTAAATATCCCATCTCCCTTCCAGACAAGATTTATAGACTGCATTTTTCCCCAGCTGAAATTTCAGAGTGAGTCTTAGCCCAGACAAAGTCCAGGCAAAGCTTTATCCATTCTTCTGGAGCCAGGGTTTAATCCCAGTGGTTTGGTGGGTAACAGCAGAGAGGAATTGATGTGAATTTGGTCAGGTTTGCTGCTGCTCACACAGCCGTTTCTCGCCGGCAGCCTGGGAGCCATGCAGGGTACCATATGCACTGTGATGTGTACAGCACAAGTGTGGTTCAGATGCAAAAGCATTTTCTTATGCTAGAGTATGAGTATTACTAAATCTCAGCTGAATAGTCTAGAAAATACTCAGAGCAAATTGTTACTTGTTTTACTATCAATTTTTTAATTAACTAAAAAAAAATAGAATCACAGAAGCAGATGAATGTGAGAATACCACTGAATGGATCATTATTCTAGAGATGTTTTGCTTGCTGCCTTGTCACACGGACAGAATTATAAGGCATTTGTTTTTGAAGATGAATACATTAACACCATTGGTATGTCTCTCTCCGCTTGCTTGGTCTGTATTTTTACTCCAGGGTTTGGACTGCGCCGGAGACTTCAGGAAGTATCATCAGGAGCATTTTGTAGATCTCAATCTCTAAACATCAGTTACAGTAAAAGTCTACTACTGTGGTTGAAGACCAAGGCTCGCAAATCTGTTTTTCTGTTTTTTCTTTAGTTAAAATTACTAGATCTATAAAAATCTGCCCGTCTCTGGATTGGCTGCCTCGTTGCTGGTGCTGCCTTTTCTGTCAGAGAGGACGGGAACTGTATCAGCGGGTAATTGGTGCCTGGGCTGAGGAGTAGCTTAACGACTCCTAACGAGTGGCTATTAGTAGGCAGATTGACTGATGTGAATAAAATGATACTAAAAGGTACAATAAAACCACTTGAAGTATGCAATGAAAGTAGTTAAGCAGTGTGTGTTTGATACAACTGATGATGTTATTCATCTCAAAAATTCTTGCTAGAGTTGATTTTGGAAAGTGCCGAATACATATATATGTAAAAAAAAAAAAAAAAA
>VZSF01000224.1:636129-667136 GCA_013398295.1 Chionis minor
AAAAAAAAAAAAAAAAGGCAAAGCAGAACTCCACAGTAGAAGTTCCAGCTGTTACTTTTTGTTATGACATGCTTTTTGGCCAGATGGAGGTTTGTGATCTCACTGTTTGTTAAGTAATACATAGCTCTTCTTTTTTATGTTAAGTGTGACTACTTTTATTAATACTGTGCATTAATTAATTATTATTAATTATTAATACTGCAAAGATTTAGCAGTAATCTTTGAAGTGGTGGTGGGTATGTGATGCATAAATACATATGGTCAATTAATTATGAGCGCAGAATCTTTTGTAGTGAGAAAGGAAACATTAAGTAAAATAAAAGGTAAATTATAACTAACATGCCATAAACTAGTGTCTGTTAAACTGTCTGTGCATGGAAGTGCGCTGCTTCAGAATAGTGTTGTAGCCTGGTGGTATTTTCTAAATATAATTGCAAAATATAAACAATATAAAATAAGTCACATTCAGAGCATTGGAGCAAAGACCTAATAAAAGAGCAAACTTGTAAAATAGGCTCTACTCGAATCTATAACTATATCCGTGGTCAAAATGGGAATGGGAAACTGATTCTGTTGCACTGTGCAAGGCTTTGCGTGACACTGAAGTTGTCACAGGAAGCTCAAGATAGGTTTATAGGGTAGTTTATAGCTTGCATTGCTTTTAAAAACAGCAGGGGAGAAAAGAGTTAATGTCTTGAATTGTTATTTATGCCCCTTTTTTACTTGTTAGTTTCTCACCTGCAGGAAACAAAGCTTGAAACAAAGAAAAGCTGTTTAGGAAACACTCTAGATCCTTGCTAGTAACAAGGGCCTTGCTGTTGCTACTTAACAAATTAACTAGTTCTAACATCAGGGCATATTTGCTCTCTTCTCTTTGCTTCCTTGTCGTCACTGAACTTGGCAAAGACTGATTCACCCTTGCTCAGGTCAGGGCAGAGAGCAGCTTTGGCGGGTGCTGCAGTGCCAGGGCTGACCCCTGCTCTGCTGGGCTCCAGAGCAAAGGGGTGCTGGGGTGGGTGACAAACCAAAATCACAGGCTGATTTCCTCATGGGCCCTGCTGCCCTGGCAGCTCTGGCTGGTTGCCTGTTTTCTTATGCATGGTCGCGGCGCGGAGGTGCTCTTCCAGGAGTCACGCGTTTGCGACGCACAACCCACCCGGCTCCTTCCATCGTAGACCTTTTCCCAGGGTTTGGTTCGCGCTGGTCGTGAGTTCACGTCACTCCTCTTCCCACGTTCCTCTTACTTTCATCTGCACAGAAGCACCATGGGTTGGGTGTTGGGAAGGCTCTTATTAGCAGCAGACCCAGGCCACAGCTATGAAAAGTGAAAGAACTGCTTCAAAATCTCCCCGGGCATCATTTGATAAGCTGCTTCGTGCTTACTGCCGGGCTTTATCCTGAAGGGTTCTTCTTCCCAACTTGTGCCAGTAAGAAGGGTTCTTCGTCCCAACTTTGTACCTTTTTTCCCTCACTGACCTTCCTCGCTGACGTTAGCTGCCTGCGTGTCGTTCACACGAGCTGTTCTGGTGTGGTTTGATGTTAGCAGGGGACCTCCCCCAGGAGATCTAGCAGTGCTCTCTGCGTGGCTTGTAGATGGAAAGTGTGGGCAAACTACTTCCATGTCTGTAAACCATCCCTCATCGGAGGGAGGATTCTGCAGTATCCTTTAAACTAGAGGGTTTTCTCCCTTTTCAGCTTAAGGAGCTTAAATATAATTTTTTTTTCAGAAAATTGTTCATCCCTTTCACCACTAGTTTTTATTGACACAGCTGTTTTTCTTTGAAGAAAGTACTCTCTGTGCCCTTATTTCTGTATGAACCAAATCAAAGAATGCCGTTTTTAGTTCCTGGAGGCTGCAGAAACGCTGAAATCCTGATAGCGAATAGTTAGACTTGCAGTCGTCTTTCCATTTGAAGAGGTGATAATATCTGAAAATTATTCCAAAGGAAAATCTCTCAGATGTCAGTGGAGTTTTGCATTCTGGGATAGACTGGGCTCTAACTCCAGTTCATTTGTTTCCACTCCTGTTTTGAATGTTTTCCCAAAAGAGCTTGATAGAAGAGATCGTGAAAATGCCACTCTTAAGCCACACAAACCCATACTGATATTGAAGACACTTGTTCAGACTAATTCTAAAATGCTGCCAGGACTAATGAAGGACTTGCCATGAAATCCTTTTCAGTCCTACTTCCTGCTCTCTAATAGATTTAATTCTGCAAGCTGCAAGCCTGGGACTGCGAGACCTTATCCTGTTTCCAGTCACGCGTGAATCTGTTGATTCTTGTGGTATACTTCTTTGAAATAATATCTGGTCCTGTCTAGAAGATCTGTTTGTTTTTCAAAAGATACGCATTGCGCACAAGGGCAGTTTTACTCGGTGTCCTGGCAAAGGGAAAGGCCTGTTTTGAAATGCATGGAAATAGTATGCATTGATATGAAAGTACCACCTAGACACACCGTTTTTAACACAGCCCAACTTCTTTTTCCTAATCAAAGCCTGAATTCTTAGAGGAAAACTTTAGGCTACATCATAATGACGCCTTTGGTGCTTCATCACATAGGAGCAGGTGAAGGAATAGGGGTCTTTTTTGGCGTTGTGAAGTATCTGCCATCCAAATTCCAACAAGCACAAACACTTGTACTGACACTATTCTGATGATGACAAAAGGAAAACATTATAGTGATCACACTATGGGAAAGTGCTGTGAGGGTGTCTTCTTTGCACTTTTGCCATGACGAAGTACGTTTAGTTAATGTTAAAAGCATGGTACCCTGGCTGGGAAATGACAGCATGACATTCTGAGGCTGTGCTTAGGTATTCTGAGGTCATATAAGTTCATTTTGTGGGTTGCTTTCAAAATGGGCAAGCATCCTGAAAATACTGTATCGTGCATATGTGGCTTCATAGTGGGATGTACTCTTACAAAGTGGCGATGTGCCTTTTTTATATTCTGTTGATGTAGCTAGCAAAGAGTGGCTTACTGTTTAGAAACCCGTGATATTGTAATTTCAAGTCTGCAGACAGAGTTTAATCTTTGAAAGACTGGCAATTTTTTTAAACCTTTAATGGATTTTTTTTTTTAATAGAAGCAAGAAAACCATAGGCTGTGCCTGAGATGCGTTGCTGAAAAAATTGTCTCTCTTGTAAACTTTTTCTTTGAATTAGGTATTTGCGATACCACCTTGGCTTACTGCTCTCCAGAGACATGAATAGAAAAGCCCCCTGAGGCTCTGCACAACTACTAAATTTTCATTGCCATTTGTTATCCTTCAGAGTGTCCTTGGGGCTTTGGAAACTTACAGGATGAGGGAACAGAGATGCATCTGATACGAAGTGATAATTCGCGTGACATTTAGGGATATAGTTCGGCAAGACTCCAGCAGAGAAAATCTGCCCAAATTAGATCCATACCATCCCATCATCCTTAATGAGTGGTATAGATTAAAATCTAAGACAATATTTGGTTAACACATTTCAAATTTAAGCTCAGGTAAGCTACAAAAAAAAAAGAAAAGAAATTGAATCTAAATCCACCAAAGGGAAAAGATTAAACTTGGGAGAAAATTAAGTATTTCTTTGTGTTAGAGCACATACAGAACGTCATGCCACTTAAGTGCAGTGCATTTGGTTCCCATGATGTCTTATCCTAGCAACGCATTTTCATGTTTTGTTATTTTCCGTTCTGCCTTCCTTTTGCTGCAGAAGGTACAGAATGCAGCGTGTCAGTTGAGGTCTCTGGGTGATACTACTGTAGGAGGATTAGATAATTTTAACGACAAAATATGTAGCTGGGGTGGTACCTTCCACTTGGATGTTTAGACTCCTTTAAAGTGAGAGTGCAACAATATTATGTATATTAAATATTAAGATATTGCCATTTAGCCTATAGAATAGATTTAATACCAATTTGTGTAGTGTCAGCAGATTTTTCATGTGTATTTTAGTGGTTTTTGGGACAAGATTTCCTGTGATCTGATGCTGCCAGGCATCACTGACTTTTGGGAGACATCAGATTTGCACAGCTTCTGTGGAGGTGAAATGAGAGCTGTATGGTGGGAGGTATGACTTTTGTCAAAGTGTTTGGTATGGTGTGCTGAAGTGCATGAAATTACATGTCAGTGCCTTTTCTCTTCTTAGTAATTCCAAGTAAGGATTGCAGAAATACATACTTCAACAGAGAAAAGAGACCAAATACTTGGTGTTCTATAGCCTGGATGACTGGTTGCTGGGGCCCGGAGCTGTGCTGTGTCACTGGAGTCCTTTGTAGTCCCTTCTTTCTGCTTCCCTTCGCCCCGGACTGCCGGTAGGTGATGGGTAGGCTCACACGGGACCCTGTGTTCGTGAGCTCAATCCAGAGCCTTTGGAAGCGGTTCTGAATCTTTCCACTGATTTCAGTGGCACTTGAACTGGGGGCCTGTGTTATTATCTGAAATTAGAATGCAAGCCCACTGCCTTGAGGGTGAAGTTGAATTTAAACTAATAATTTAAGTTACCTTATAGGACAGGGATCTACTCTGTTCAGCATGTTGCATCAGTGTGTCATGCATTTTCTGTGTGAGTAACTGCTACCACACTATGATTAATGGCCCATGCAGTGCTTAGCATCGCAGTTTTATCATTAAGCAGTACAAATGAGACTGGAGAGGTTATAAAAGCAGCCTCCATAGGCTGCAGTGAGATATTTGAAACTACCTATTGGAGACTACCAGCTTCTCTCCTCTGGGGTCAGACCCCATTTCAGTTGAAGTTACGTTGTGTGAATAAGTAAGGGTTGTAATGGTTGCAAAGACTTGTACATCTTTGAAATGCCTCAGAGCAGGCTGGGGCTTTTTTGGCACCTTTTGACACCAGGATCTTTCAATTTTTTCCATCCTACTCTTCAGCTGTAAATTCTGGTGTAAGACATGTTGGGCCAGGGAAGCGTTAGGGCAGCGGTGTGAGTGAGGTTGGGTTTAGCCTGGTGGAGTTCCCACTGCCTCTGTTCTGAATGGAATTTGAGTTTTTCTATATAACTTCATCAGAAGAAGGAAATAAAATGAGCTTTGGAAATTGCCACCCAGGTCTGATTGGTCCCATTGCCTGCGCGTTGGGGCACAGCAGTGATCTGCAGCAGCTTTGCGTTTAAGATATGGGATTAAGCAGTGAGGTTGTAGCTGAGGTCCTGCTCATCTTGCAAAAAGGGCTCTGGGCTTTGCTGTTGGCATCTGGGATCTTCTCCGAACTCTGAATTTGAACACGCAGCATCCCCAGTCAAAATGCCAACTCTGATGTTAGTATTGGGGCTTTTTTCTTCTCTCTTGTCCTCAAAAGTAGTATTGTAGTGCCTTAGAGGTGGCAGTGTTTTATTTATAAAATAAAACCTGTTAAGTTTATTTGGTTTATGAAGTGCTCCATAATGTATTCTGAGATTGCTGGGTGGATTATGCTGTGCAGCCAAGAAGGTTTGTTGACAGTTTGATTAACCTGTACTACTAGATTTCTAGTTCCTTTATTTTCTGTAAATGCATAATAACATACCAGTTAGTTTTAGCTCCCAAGTAATATCATTAAATCAATATAGCTGAAAATTATTGAGTCAGACTGTATAATGGCTTAGTAAGTTGGGAATTTTTCACTAGGTCATTTTTTAATAGGAATTTTAAAAAAATGACCACATTCTTATGCTTCATCCTTCATCAGTTTGTATATGCCCAGAAATAAATGATGATTTGGATATATGCTAGTGTGAATAACATGAGAGTATGCCTATCCAGATTTCATCTAAGTGTATTTTCACTTCCATCTCTTTAACGAGTAAAATGCATTAGTTAAAAAGCTTTCAAATCTGGTGTTTGAGCCACGGTGTTTCCATGTAAGTTCTTGGGACAGAGATTTGAGCTGGGGCGCCCTGCACGTGTCACAGCTGGGAAGGAGCTGAGCGAAACGTGGTTATTCCATGGAAGATGATCAACTCCTGTAGGAGCTGCCAGTGCTGCCAGGTGGGGGGTGACGGTCATGGCGAGGACACGGAGGGTGAGAATAGGCAGAGACCAGTTTGGGTGGTAGGCTTGCTTCCAGCAGTGATTCCCGCTGTTCCCTTTTCCCAAGTACTCGCTGCTGTGCCGTTCCTGCCTCTCTGTGCCAGTGGATTGATCTGGCTTGAGAAGTTTGCAGGAGCGTTTTGTGGCCCGATCAGTTCTTGATCCAGCATGGCTCTGTGATGGGGACAGGGTGAGCCATAGGAGCAGCTGAGGTGGCAAGTCCTTGCTGAACCACATTTACCCGTGAGTGCAAAACCACCAGCTACTATTGAAATAGGGGACACGTTAAGAGCAAGAGGAAGAAGGGACAAGAAATGGAAACCTGCAGTGAATGCAAGATGGAAGTGAAAGGGAGGTTAGCATCTGGTGGGGGGTAAATGGGATCATAGGCTCAGCCTGTGAGGTTAATATACGTGGGCAGTTGGTAAGTGGCTAATGAAGTACTTTGCTCCATCTTCCGTCACGTTAAGACTGTGTACTTGTCTGTGTTCTGTGTCTGGCTGGAATGGAAGTGTGTGAAACCCAGGGACGTCTACTGCATATGTGAAAGCATGCACAGGAGGTGCAAAGCCTTTTCACTTCACTTTGAGGAGGCTTTGTTTTACTCCTGGAACTGAGAAATAAAAACCAGAGTACACAAGTAGTAGAGAAACTGGATGTTGATTGCTGGGCTTGGCCTTCAATGAAGTAGGCATGCATTGATCTGATCTTTAACTTCCAACATGCAAAGATATTCTAAGATAGAATCATAGAATCCTAGAATCACCTCGGTTGGAAGAGACATTTAAGATCATCGAGTCCAGCCGTAAACCTGACACTGCCAAAACCACCACTAAACCATGTCCCTCAGCACCACGTCTACACGTGCAGGGATGACGACTCCACAACTTCCCTGGGCAAATTTGTCTGAAGGTAAATATTGTCTATTTCTGAATATTGTTTGACTTTTCTTCTCTTTGAGACCACAGTCTTTTAAAAGACTATTTTATTTTACCTTATCTTCTTTTTATTTATCCTTATTTTATTTCATGTTATTTACAAATATGTTTATCAATACAAATTGCAATCTCCATCTCTATATTCTCTTGAATTTTTATAATACCTTATTGCTCTATGAAAGAACACGAGCTGTAATTTAAGAGTATATGTTATTCAATAGGTTTCTTACCAAGCAAAGATGGTTAAGACTGGTTGAGGAAGAGTAGTTAACTCCTGAAACACATTTAGCAGTTGCTTTGTAAGATCAGTATCGCATAGCGCAAGTGCTGATTTCTCCATCCCTTGCTGTACTGTCCTTTTGTTCCTCTGGAGATGAGTGTTTCAGTGGGTGTGGAAAGATCTGAATTAATGCACGTGCACTTTGTATTGCATTCCTTCCTTAATTTAGAACCTCTTGGAGACCAGCTGCAGCCTTATTTAAAAAGAGGAGAGGGTGGGTGGTTGGCTGAGGAAGTGTCCTGCAGAATAGGAGCAGTCAGTTACAGTGGTGAATGGAGGTGTTTGTTATTTTGTCTTGAAACTGTGGGGTATGTATTTTATGTTTTTCAAGTTCAAACACTCTTTTGTTTTTTGGAAAACTACAGCTACCATTTCTACAAAATTATAGTAAACAAGGAACCTAAAATGAGATAAAATAGAGAGATGGATGCCAGTCACAAGATTTATTAGAATTTTACAACTGTCTATTACATCAGCTAGCCTGTTCAGTAGAAGTAGAGATAGTTATTTAAATGGCAGATGTTAAATACCATGTTTGGCTACTGATGCTGTTAGAACTGCCCTGCCAATATTTAACATGAAGACACTATTTCTGTAATACACTGTCTACAAAGAAACAGAATTTGTAGGGTGATCATTTGTACAAGTTTTACATGAAAACGATGGCAGAGAGTTTAATGAGGTTGTGCTGGGAACTCGCTCATCCTTTGAAAACAACCTTTTAGTCAAAGCATGATAAGGGCAGAACAGAGAAGTCGCTAGGATTTGCCAGTTTGTTTCCAAACAAACTTTTCAGTTACGGTAAAGCTGAGCCTGGAGCCCAAGACTTCACCTGCTGCTTTTACCCTCTAAATCCTCTCACTGGCTGCTAGCGTTTTGTGAAACCACCCTGATTTATTTAGAACTGTTCATTATTCCTTGTATTTTTTTTTTTTTTTTTTAAGCCTTCTGCAGCGTTACCTCCTGGCGTGTGACTAACTGGTTCAGATGAAGTAGTGCACAAATTCTTCTCCCAGCCAGAAGGAAATAGAGTTGGCTTTTAGGACCCGATTTAAGAATTATTTCCACTGCGTTGGAGCTGATGTTACTGGAGCGGATCTGGGGGGGGGTTTCCAGAGGTGCGGTCCCCTGTAAGGAGGGGGTGCCTCTCCCCCCCTGGCGGAGCTCTCTCTGCGGGGTTGCCGTTGACCCGGCGGGGGCTGGAGCCCATTCCTGCTTCCCGGCTTGCGAAACCCTACTGGTGTGAGCCTCCCGCCACCCTCCAGTCTAAACCAGCCTGGGATTGCTAAAGACTGCCCTAGTGCCAAGCATATCTTCAGGCAAAGAGCAAAATGACAGGCCTGGGCGTTTCTGCAGCTAAGGCTGCAAGCTGGTCATCAAAAGTGATTTTCCTTTCCCAAGTAATGGGCTTACTCCGCACCTGTCCTCATCCGCAGGCTTGTGGCTCGGGAGAGGCTTCCTGTAAGAACAAGTGAAGGATTCCGACTTCTGCAAACGCGATAGATAGTTGGGATACACTTGAGGAAGCTGATTAGCTGTAGTATGAAGTGACAACTTGGCTAAAATTGTGGCATTCCAGATACACTATCAGGTTCCATACTGTGCTTTGGCTGTAAGCTGCAGTGGTGCCTTACCAGTGAATTAAAACACCCAATTCATGTGCCAAAAAACCAATGGTCTGATGTTTAGTATTTAAATGTGGTGCTTCAGAACTGGTGTTCTTAGAAGCGTGGCATAGCTAAAAGACTGTTTGTTGTATTTGAAATAAGAAGATGCCATGAAATGTAATTTTGAAGCTGCCACTTCCCATAAAAATTGATTGGTGTGTTGCAGTAGTCAGACTTGAAGGGCCAGATTGTGGCTACTGTGTAAAAGGACGTGGGGGCAGAAGATTAATCCTCTCTGGATGCCCTGCAGAGAGCCAAACACATACAGACTGTAATTAGGCATTTTTGTTGAAACAAACTGGGATTTTAGTCAGTAATAAACTAATCAGCTTCTGTGGCTAGGGTCTTATACTTGTCTTCCATTTTCTCCACTTTTCTCTTGACTCCCCCTAAACCCATTTTAAATTCTACTATCTTCCCTTTATTCCTTTGGTTCATTTTTAGATAACTTTGTTTTAGATGGTGACTTAGTCATTTCATCTATTTCATCTTTAGATTAGGTTTTATTGGCTACTCTTGTCAGATTTTCTTGTTTCTTGGTGAATCTTGGTCCTTAATTAGAACGTCATTTCATTGTTAAGGGTTGGTAAATAGACAGGTACCTTTTGGTAGATTTCTGTGGGGTTTTTTGCTAATACTTTTAAGAAAAGATCTGGAACAATATTTGCACTCGTATAACAATTTCCATCCTAATTCCCAGGCTGCTAGCCTATTGCTTTGCTGAATTGCAGCCACCTCAGAGGACTGTAGCAGCCAAGGACAACGAGGCTGGAATCTGTTTTTTCTCCAAAAAGCCCCAAGCTATCTTCTTTGTCCAAGGCAGGCACACAGGGTATGGATATTTAAGGTCTCATCTGAAAGATGTGAATGAACAGGCTGCCGTGAGTTAGAGGTAATTAAAACCACATATTGAGATAATCGGCCAATTCAGTTCTTGCTTTATTGCAGTCTATTTTCTAATCTGAGGGATATGTTTTTACGGTGTTAAATTTTCTCTGCGCTCCCCAGTGCACAGAAAAGGTAGCTGCGTGTAGCCTGCTTGTTCCAGCAGAAGAGAAAAGTGTTTGCAAGCAGGAGTGATTCGTGTGCCATTATTTGCAGGATGCGTGTGTGAAGCTGTGTATGGGGAACACGTGAAAATCCGCTCTCAGGTATTTTGTTCCTCATGAAATACAGAGCAGAGCTGAGCCTGTAGAGTCTTCAGTCACTTGGAAATGTCCAGGGAGAGGATTCTTTAAACTGAAATGGTAATGCCGAGTTGTCTGTCTTATGCCCAAGCAAGTGAGCCATTTTCCGTGGCTGGTAGTAATGACTGTAGTTATCTCCTTGAGAGGTGGGATGGTAACAGCCACCTTTTCCAACAGCGAGGCTGCATAAGCAGTTTCTGTAGTGTGCATGTTGCTGTGTCTGCTGTAGTTTTAAGCTAGTGCTGCTCGTGGTACTTGAGACCATTTCATAGGGAGTGTGGGATGGACTGGTTATGATTTTCACTTCTGAAAAACTGGGCTGTTTTTTTCTAGGCGTCTCTTTGAGGCTGTGGTGATGGCTTTCCCATCCTTCTGCACCATACAGCTGTCCTGGGCTGTGAACACCTTTTGCTGGGGAAGGGCTCTCGGAGCAGCAGCCCCAGCCCAAGCCTGCCCCTCCAACCCAGGTTTGGTTCCGGTGCTCGGCCGCACACCATTCCCTCTCCAACAGCATCTGCCCTGGCAGCGTCTGAGGTGGAGGCAGCAAGATGCACTTGGCATTCTCCAACACGGTCAACAACTGCTGCCAGGATGATTCCTTAGCAGTCGTCTATTGCGCTCCTATTTTTGAAGCTCCTTCTGTTATTTCATTCACTACAGATGACGTGGTCCAAATGCTGGTCTGTGCTTCGTTTGTGTTTACCTCGTGAATGAAGTCCCTTTTGCTTTGTCTGAATTTCTTTAATGAATGGCTGCTTTTAAGAAAGCCGGACCCTAAGTCTGAGAGGAATTAACCCAGAAGCAAGAATAGTAGCAATAATTGATGCCACTGTTAAGGACCTAGCCTGGTGTGGGTGGCACTCCAGTACTCCCCCTTCCAGAGCTGAGGAAATGAAGGTGAAGCGAGTTAGAACAGTATGCTTTCAGTCTTCTGAATAATGAAAGATAATGTGATAGCCACACACAAAGGATTAATTTTTGCTCTATAAGTTTAATTAATAACTTGCAGGAAGTCAATTTCTGCCCTCAAATGGGTGAAGGACAGAAGATCAGTCTTCCGCCCGCGTCTGGTTTCTGGCAGGTTTAGGACTGCAGAGGTCCCTTTTCCCGTCGGTGCTCCCTAGATTTGGAGGCCGCTTCTTCTGCATGTGTTTGAGCCATGGCAGGGCAACAGGTGGAACTGATACTGTCAAATCTTATCTCTATTCATTAATCTCAAACAGTATTATGCCAAAGTGTCTGTACAACAGCAATTATCATAACCCGTCTTTCTGAACCAGTACGCCATGGCTAATGTTTTGGCCTCTTTCCCTCTGATGCTGTCACGCTCTGGTGCATCCTGTGTTTTCGCCTTGTAAGACTTCATCCCAGAATAAAACGCTTGAGGGTATTTTGTTTTCTTTTTATCCCCCCCCCACCCCCCAAATAATGGATTAATTCTGTTTAACTGGGTTAATTGGTGTTAGCTAGAAAATAAATCCTGGCAAAGGGGTTGAATTGCAAACTGAAGTGATGCATATTACCTAGAGATCTTAACCCTCAGATAACACAATGCAAGAAACTTTGTGTATTGTCGTAACAGGTCTCCTTTTTCCGTGCACGGGAAGTTAGCCCAGGCTGCAGAAGCCTCAGGTTTGGTTTTTGTTGCAGACACCTCTGAGACTGAATTCCTTGTGTGCAGAATGGAGTGAGGGTCCCACTGTGGCCCTCGGCAGCGCTGCCGCGGGGTTGCAGGGATGGTGTGATTTGTCCCTCCGTAGGAGAGGAAGAGCTTGGTATATGAGGGTCTTGGGTAGGAAGTGGGTCAGTTGCTCGTTGGATGCATGGGAATATCTTATCTTTATCACGGAGCTTAATTTTCATTCTAACTCTTCGTGAATCTCAGCTTTGATGTCTCTTTATGCTGTAAGGAGAAATCAGCCATTTGAATTACTGCGCTCTCTATGATTCCTTTTCTTCTTTTCAGACTGAACCTGAGTTACTAGTTTACTCTTTAGCATTTCCTACTGAGATAACTGGTAGTATTTAATATTGACTTATTATCTGACAGAATGAAAGCTCTGGGAGTTGCATTTTAACACTTAAAAGTATTATTACTGGTGAAGCCGTCTTCAGGTTTGTGCTCCATTTTCCCACCTTAGCACTTTCACAAAAGAGCAAAGAACATAATGTGATTTCTTTTCTTAGGGGGCTGTTCTCTACAAATAAGATGGGTGAGACTGGCACTATTTCAGTTAATTTTAAGCTTACCGTAAGAATCTTGTGCCTTGTGTTTAGGAAATACATTGCAATTCCCAATTGCCTCATCTTTGTGGCCTTGGGTTTGTGTGTTGTGTTACTGTGGATTATTAATGCAACTTAACTCCTTCAGTAAAATTCATATGTAAGTTTAAGTTACTAGTGTCTTGAAGCTACTGCCCTATAGCTAATTTGGTTTTCTCCGATGACCGCAAAAGCATACTCAGTTTGTTTAAGCACAGTACCTTTTGTGAATAAATCAAGACATCAGCCAATAAGTAAAGGGTAGATTCTAGGCTAAATTTATTTTTGTTTATGGTAAAAAAAAAACACAGGATGCATTTGTAATTCAGAGATAGTAAACTACTCTCTTCTCATATTCTTCCCATTGCCTTTTATACTGTTTTACAACTTCTTAATTTAGTTAACAGCTTTGCTATTTGTGCACTCAAGCAAACACATGACTCTAGTGTGTGGTTACAAAGAGTATAACAGATACTTGAATTTGAACATAAGAAAAACCTGGCAACCTGTAGAGTATCTCTTGCAAAATATAATTTTGTCCAGTTGAGAATTAAGCACTTTATTTGCCTGGCCCCATTCCCATAGCATTGTTCCCGGTCTGTGCCCTTGCCGTGCTCTCTGTGGTAGGGAAATGCTGGTGTCTTTGCCTCGCTGGTGGACATAGCCTTATGAACAAATCGAGACAGAAACCTCTGGAGGTTGGTGGGCATCACCCACGTCATTTGTGGGTGCTTGACCCCTGTCACTGAGCGCAGAACCAGAGCTATCCACCCTTATGCAACTGGGTCATCCGTGAGACAAAGTTGCCTTTACATGTGACTTCAAAAGAAATGCAGAAATCCCATATACTGATTACTTGGGCTTTATCTTACCCCACAGATAATGTTCTTTATTGATTACATAATAAATAAATAAATAATAATTTTTGATTAAATAATAAATACTGGATTCACATCTCTTCTTGAGTTGTCTGCAGCTCTTACTCCAAGAGATACTTGGTCTTGCTCTCTGAAGGCGTACAACACTAGCAGCAGGTGGTGATCCTCCATACCTTTTGCATTCGCTTTCCGGCACTCTCCACAACTGGCACTGCGGGTTTGCACTACCTTGGTAGTTTCGGAGTTTTGGTCTGTGACTTGATGAACTCCCAATCCACCCTAGTGTACACGGGAGTAAAAGTGTGTAATAGGCTATACCAGTGAGGCAGGATGCTAGAACAAAGAGAGCAGAGAATAGGCTTGAAGAGCAGTTTGCCTCCTTTTATTATCTTCTTCTGTACGTTGCATAGTGGTGAATTAGCTTGCAATGCAATTCTAGTTTTTGCCCTTCAAAAATACCTTACTTGAAACATAAGATTAGACCTTGAATTCACTTGTCTTAAAATAAGCAATCTGCAAGATTTTAGAATTCCGTAGATATTTTACTTTTTATACAGAACAAGAGGGGAAGACTTGAGAACATCGTCTTTTTCCGGATACATACAGTGCTGTTAGTATGCATATAGAATTGCGGAGTCTGCAGCTCAGTGGTGCTGTCCTTACTAATGTTTTGTTTGAAAATTCAATCTGTTCTCACCTGAGAGTAAATATTAAATGAGGAGAAATATGTCAAGTCTTAATGCCATTTGGATAGTACTCTTCAGAACTGGCATGGTGTTGGTAATTCCCAGCAACAGCAACTCTGCTAATGTGGGTTCAGTCTCTGGCTCTCTGAGTGTCACTGGAGAAAATGGAAGTTTTTCCAAGGCAAATCTGTGCATGTAGCTAATGATAAGGGTGATATGGCTGTTTCACCAGGCTGCAACTCTGAAATAGTTCCCTTTGCTTTCCTTTAAATAGGAGATTGTAATAATAACTTGGGTCTGTAATCTTTTTTCTTTTCCCTGATGTCAGCAAGGAACTGTTGCATATGTTATTTCATACCACTTTTGTTGGTACAGATGTTACCAAAGGATGGGTGTTCAATGACTGTACCTGAATCATTCAGAAATGAACAGGGGGTTTCCTTATAGCATGAGGTGTACTAGTTAAGAAAAACTGCAAGTCCGTTATTTACCAACAGGCATTGAAGCCATTACCAATTACATGCAGATTCCCAGTTACAGTCTTTCTAAAAGAGTAATACAATTCTGTAGTGATTCCAAATAAAACTTTCAGGGATTATTCTGTGAAAGGTCCTTAGCCCAATGAGGTGTGAAAATTCCTTCAGTTTGTTATCTTAATTTGTCATTAAGTACATGATACAGGGGTTTTTTTTCTTGATTTTTTTTTTTTCTCTATGGGAAATGTACACGGCTTCTATTTAAAAATAAGTTCAGAATGACAAAATGCCCTGTGTCTTAGGGACTATCAGCAGATCAAAACAGGTAGGCCAAGTGAGCTCTTGGATTTCTCTTGCTGCACCTTACTGAATCTACTATTTCATTCTGAAGCTGGTGTCCTCTCTGAATGAAGAGAATAAACGGGAATCGCATATTTAATAAAAATGCTTTCCTGGAAAGGTATGTGGATAGATGGTCTTCATAAACATATTCTTAATTCTTGCCTGAGCCGTAAACTTCCTTTAGGAGCAGAGGTTGTTTTGTTTGTGGTATTTTTTTCCATTTTCTAGCTCAGTATAATATTGCAAGTAGAAATTCTGCTAATAACTACTCAGATACTGTGGTGATGAAGATTTGGTAACTAGTTCATTGGTAAAGTATTTATGATACTTTCTGAAGTTAGTAGCAGAATTCTCTGAGAGAGATTCATTCGGAATCACGATGCAGTAAGAAAATCCTTGTGGAAATTTTAAGTTGAAGCTTTGCCTGTCAGAGTGGGAAGATTCTTGTCTGTACTTTGTAGGTGCTTGTGTATTCCTATCCAGATGTTCTCAGTGAAGGCGAAGTGATTGAAGTAAGATGTGGGCAATGTCAACTGCCTAGTTCTTTGTCAAGCTGTTAGGATCTGTATCTTGATGTGTGTTACTGTAACAAACCTTTCCAGTTAGCGGAAATGAAAAGCCTGAAAAAGCACAGTTTCAGAATCATACAATCCAGGCGGCTGGACTGGGTGGAACCAAGGTGATTCAGTTGTTGCTTTGCCTCTTCTGTGGCTGCAGTAAGATAGTTTCAGTTGCTCTAAATCAGACATCAGTCACAAACATTTAAGTATTTCTATTTAACTACTGTTAGAAAGCTGTCAGTACTAGGCCAGAAAAAGTCTTTAAATTGACAGCAGCCGTGTTCTCTACTTGGTAGCAGGAGAGGAATCCCACATTACCCCTCTGTAGCAACAACACCCTGACAGAAGCATGGTCATCTCTGCTGTTGAAAGGACCTTCTTCAGAAGAGACACTTCTTGCAGTGTCAATGGGACACGCAAACCACGCTGGTAAAGGATTGGAAGCTCCTTGGGGCTTCTTTGAGAGGACGCTGATTGATGATGTGTGTTACTTCTTCCATGAAAAGTAGTGAGGTGGCAATGACTCCTTCTCCTCCTCATTTCATTAGTTTTAGGAGCCATAGCTGGTAGCAAATCTGAAGGCAAATGGGAAGAGTGAATCTGGCAGTGATTTTTTTATAAAGTAAAATTGATTTCTGTGGAGAATTGGTTATATTGTATGTTTTCGCTTTTTTAATGAACCTGATTAGTAATGTTCCACTGTTTAAGTCATATTTTCCGTGTTTCATCTTTTCTTTCTTTTCCAAAATAAAAAGGCCGTATTTTTGTCTCCTTACACCTACACTCCAAATACATTTTGGCAGGATGTATGAATTTGAAATGTGAAGAGAAGTTTTCTGAACTATGTGGCTAGCTAATAGCAATGCAAATTGGTTACCTAATGAGAGAAAGACATCAGATTTTTGTTGAAGGGTCTACTGAAGGAATAGCATCATCCTAAATCTCAGCAATGTCTCCCTAAATTCAGTTTACAGCAGCACTGCTCTATGCGGTATCTTGGATTATTTTAGCTCGAGAGATTGGGGGGGGGAAATGAGTTTTTGTTTTTCCTCTCTTGTTTGTTTTCTTTAGGTACCTGACACCACATTAGGTTTAATTTTACGAATGGCTTGGAAAAGCAGGCCTCATTAATTTGCAGTGCTGATTGAGCTCGTAACACATTAGGCCCTTCCGGACATCTTCCTCGTCGATGGGGCATCTGTAGCTCTTCCCCAGCGTGGTTATCCGGGGAGGCTGGCTGCGGCGGGGGGCTCCGCTGGCGCTTTGCCGGTGGGATGCCGCTTCCATGCATGCCGTCCAAGGCACGGCAGGGGAGCGGGCTGCGGCGTCGGCAGCTCGCGCTGCTGGCTTCTGCCCTGCAAACGCTTCTTGAGTTCTACTGAAATGCCTGAAATGCAGCTGAAGGAATTAGTACGGTGATAATTACGTAGGCTCACGTCTTGGTACCCCTCTCAGCTGAGAATACTCATCGGCTGCTCTTTCAGGACTGGTTTTAAGGTGATTATTAACACAACATGGGATTTTCTCCTGTGTTGAGAGGCCGTGCTATTTTGGGGTGAGGCAGTTTCACCCAAACTACAAGTTTCTTAAGGGAAGAGTTTGTCTCAGGGGATGACAACCCATACTGCCGCCAAGATGCTGCCTCCTCACCTCCCTGTCTTCAGCCGGCCAGGTTCTTGGGAAGCCCGGCGCAGGGTGGGAGTCGCAGGCTGGCCATCTCCCCGCTCCGTCTGAGATGTGGCAAGAAGAAACGTGGCAGGCTTCCTCCCTCCTGCCATGGAAAGCAAGCATCTTCCCGAGATTGTGCAAATCCAGTACCTTTCCATCTTAGGTGGATGCTAGGAGGAAGAGACACTTTGTAGACTTAATTACATTTATTTTTTAGCTTCTTCCTTACCAGCATAAGCTTGGTGCTTTCCTCCTAAAAGTGATACTGATTTATCTGTCCCTTAGTGAGTCATCCTGTGTTCCCCACCCCAGAGGGAGGAGAGACAAGTTCTAATCTTGCGTTTTTAATCTGCCAGTCTAGGAATGTATCTCCATTTGTTCCTTAAATACAAACAGATAGTTACTTATGCATTTCTCTAAAGCTGGTAGCTTCAAGATATTTCCACCTCCTGACTAAGGTAAAACCTGTAGTGCACTTGTGATAAGCTGTGATGAACAGTCTGAGGTGGTAGCCCCTCCAAAATGTAAACTTCAAGTATTACATATTTCATCTTGTGTTTACCGTGAAAAACTTACTTGCAGAAGCTCAGGTTGAGATGCTTTTAGGCATTTCTAATAGCTCTTCATGTCAGCACTAACATATGCATACATGCTAAATATAGAATGCAAATTACCTGTTCTGAGCTGCAATCATTTTCCTAGGTATTGTATTCATAGAGCTTCATTTATCATAGTTTCTAGGCAATCAAGTGCAGCAAAATAAGAGCTAGGACTTGGAAGAGACGTGGCTTTCAATGCTACTTTTTGATGCATTTATATTTGCTCGTTATTTTATGTGTGCATCAAATTAGATGCAAACCTACCCTTTTTATTTCGGTGCGTTTGCATTCTGGTTCTTGTTGGATCACGACTGTTTAACAGCAGAGCGGGTTTTAATGTATGACTCAAATGAAGTGTGTGAGCCCAGAGAAGTCAGTTGCTTCTAAGAAATGCAAATCCCATGTAAAATGGGCAGGAATAGAAATGCACCATTGGAAATGTGTTATTTTAAAATCTAAATGTGATTAGAGGCAGTGTGAAATTGTGTTAGCGATGACAGCTGTAGGTATGTTCTAACGAGCAACGTCACTGCAGCTTGGAGGGCTGCGTGTTTTAAACTGCCGTCAGCCCCCAGCATGAGAAGGACATGGACCTGCTGGAGTGAGTCCAGAGGAGGGTCACAAAGATCATCAGAGGGTTAAGGCACCTCTCCTGTGACGACAGGCTGAGAGAGCTGGGGTTGTTCAGCCTGCAGAAGAGAAGGTTCCAGGCAGACCTCAGAGCAGCCTTCTAGTACCTAAAGGGGGCCTGCAAGACAGCTGGAGAGGGACTTTTCACAAGGGCATGTAGTGATAGGACAAGGGGTAATGGCTTCAAACTGGAAGAAGGTAGGTGTAGAATAGATATTAGGAAGAAATTTTTCACTCAGAGGGTGGTGAGGCGCTGGAACAGGTTACCCAGGGGAACTGTGGATGCCCCATCCTTGGAAGTGTTCAGGACCAGGTTGGATGGGGCTTTGAGCGACCTGGTTTACTGGGAGGTGTCGCTGCCCATGGCAGGGGGGTTGGAACTACATGATCTTTAAGGTCCCTCCCAACTCTAACCATTCTAGGATTTCACGATCCTTGATGAGGGCTCAGTGCTGCACAGGGCTGTGGCTTTTGTAGCCAAGTGACAAAGCGGTGAGAATTCCAGTACTTCCTCATCCTGCTTTGTTTCCTGCATAAGCCTGTCTTCCTTCGTAGGCCAGTTGTAGCCATTTGGCTTACTGTGGTTCCAGACTTGGAGAGTGGAATTTTGGACGCATGTCCTTCGACTGAGCACCCACCGTAGCGAGCGGAGAGGCGGCGTTCCTGAGGTGTAAGGCTTAAGCAAGGTTGCTCTTCTCTGAGTCCTGAGCTGCTTTGCTCTGACCCTGCGGTATCTGAGCCCCGTGCTTTAACAAATGGGAAGAAATCCCACTGGAATCAGTCTGGCTGAACTAGCTGCATTTGGGGCACTTGGGACTGTCCCCATTTGGGACAAAAGATATACATGGCAAGGTAAACAAAAGTGAGCTCATGGATAAGTAAAGCCAAATACCCGTTTATATCAAGTGTTTGAGTTACCTACCTGGTTCGCTTGCCTTTGTTTTTCAGATAGAGATGAAAAACGTTGCAGTGGGGAATATGTCAGCTACTTGATTCGTAGTGGTGTCAAGCTGTCCTAAGTTTGATTCCACATACGAGAGACTGAACGCATTTTACTGAGAGGGTTTCTGATGAAAGCACGCACTTCTCTCATGTTTAAAGTCCTTGAAGTAACCTCTGTGCCTGAAGGATGAAGTTAGTTTATACTCGTTTTTTCTTTCTGATGGGAATAAAGTAGAATCTAACTAGCGATAGTGGTTCCTTTCTTTTTTGCACAGTCTCATAAGATAAACACATACCTGTTCGTAAGATGTAAACAAGGTTCAGTTCTTAGTCTGCAATAAAGACGTCATCTTAAAGATTCATGATGAGATCTTGTATATTTTTTCATTTTACATAATTATCCGAGCCTTATAATTAACCTTTTCATTTAGTTAAAACAAATCACTTAAGTAGGGATATTGTTGCAGTGGTCTAAAATGTGTTTATTATATAAAAGAATTAAATATCAAAGTTATGAAATGCCTTTAAAGAACAGAGGCCTAATTTGTTTTTCTTACTATTTTCTTTTCCTCTAACATAAATTATCCTTTTCGTTGCAGACTGAAAATGTTTGTGCTTAACAGCAACAAAACGAAAAACTGTAAAAATTGGGTGCCTTTGTTTCTGACTCCTTTTTCCACTTTAGCAATTTATAATAGCAGCGGGTATTTTACTGAATGGAGAAAGCGTTTTGAAAGAGATAATGACTTAGTTCCACACTAAGATTCACACTTTGTTTCTAATGCTATAAGTATTATGGTTTTGATTCCTTGTGATGAATAGATTTGTTTATGCAAAGTAACCAAAGCTTAATCTGGTGATAGCATTTGTCCAAAGCCTGGTTGTTGCCTCTGGAAGAGGATTCTTTTTAGATGAAATTTGTTACCCACTGTGGTCGTTTTTCTTAAGTTTCCTTTTCTTGTGTGCTTCGAATACTGTGGAATACTTCGAATACCTATGGAAAAACCACTGAAAAAAATGAGCTAGCCCCTGTGAGTGTTGACTGTACTAGAAGCGAGTGAAATATAGGTGGATGTGGATGGGGAGCCCCAGCAGGCAGCACTCTGGTCCTGTACAGCTCTGACAGAACGTGAGCCTTGCTGATAAACGATGTTAAACCCTGGTATCTTTAAAAAAAGGCAAAAAAGCTCTTGGATGGCCACTGAATTGCTGGAAGAATACAGCATGAGGTAATTTGCTATAAAGAATTCTTGAAATAATTTCATCATGTTCCCTGTTGCTTGCTCTTCCTAAACCAGTCCTATTCCATGATGCAAATTTGATGTGTGGACAAGGCTCAAATTAGGATCGGAGTTGGGTTTTTGCCTCTTTCACCACATGGTTTCGATGTTCAGACTGTGCTTTATCAATTAAGGTTTTATGAAAGTGAAAATTACTTATTCATTGTTTTCCTTAAGGGTGTTAATTTTTACTACCTGATCAGTCTTCAGCTTGTCACATCTTCCCTTAATATTAATTTCCTTTTTAGGTGGATCCAGGCAGATCACCATTTCCGACTCACAAATAGCTCTGTATTAACTTCGTTAATAAATCTACCGCATTGTCTTCTGTGTAATGTAGCTGAGCTGTATTGATCACTGAAAAGACTGAGTAGATCTTTTTGTTTTCAGACACTTCCAAAAACTATTTTTACAAGTTAAGGGGATTTAAACTGTAGTACAGTTTATCATCTAAAATACTGAAAAATCATTCAGAGTTAAGGATGTAACATCACTGGATGTGTTTTACGAAATTCTTTTAATCAGTGGCTGTGCTGGTGACTTCCTGTGGGTCAGAGGTGATTTTATACCATGACAGGTTTTAGCTGTTTAAAAAAATTTTGAAAATTGTTGCCAATCTGCATTATCCTTCCTGCTTTAAAAAAGCAGTGATTCGTATTATCCACTCCAAAGATATCTCTTAGGATTTGCTGTGCCTTTGGTTGAAGTTCAGCAGAGAGAGTCCTACAGACAAAAACTGCCGAAGCTTGCTACTTTAATGATTATTCCAAGTGCAAGTTACAGGCTTAAGCCTATTATTAGCTTGCGTACAAAAAAAATTAAATATATAATTTGACAACTAACTCCTACAAATTACCCATTATCCCTTTCTTTAAAAGCTGTGAGCACTTCTGTATTCAGGCCAGTTTCCATGCTCGCTCTTAGTCACTGTCATGGGGCTCTGTGTTAATTTGACTGGAGCTGGCAGATGCAGGGTGTGCTGTTTAACGTGCTAGCCAGAACCCAATCGGAGAGTAGTTTGCAAGGAAATAATAAAGGATTTGTTGTCAGAAAAGCAGACTTTGGGTTCGAGTGTTTTCCTTTCTTCACATTCATCCAGAGGCCAGCTGCACGAGTGTCTCTCCAATTTTAGGGCTGGACTTCTGTTTGGATATCCAGGTTTAAACCTGAGTCTGCAAGCTAAAAAGCCTGATTGTGATTTCAAAACCCACTAAAAAACAGGAATAAGTTTTTTCTTTGTTTTTCCTTTCTTAAATACAGCCTATTCTGTCCGTAGTTTGTGTGTGGTATGGGGCGGCTGTGTTTTTGGAAAGTGCCTATCTGACAGAATTGAATGGAGCCTGGGGACAAAGTGAGTTACTTTTCTCTGTCCAAGCAAAGCGAAGGAATACTTTCAAGTGTTTTTTTCTTTTGTTTTCCTACATAATGGTATAAAGGTTTTCTTTTATAGCCCATGGACTGAATTCAGGGCTTCTCAAGAACATGTCTGGCTCTGGCCTTTCACGTTTTTGAACACAGATCTAAAAAGGAAAGGAGAAGGGAGCGAGGGATGCTTCCTCCCGCAAGTCGCTCCAAACCCCAGAGCTGGATGCTCAGAATTCAGCGGGCTAATGTGAGAGACTCCAGGTCACGAGGCTGTGCAGTGTCATGCTGGGATCAGGTCACAGTGAAAGGCACTGTGACTCAGTAGTACTGCTGAAGGGCTGGATCTCTTTCCGTGTAAAGTTCTCTGAGGAGACACACTTTTAGGGTCATGGCTATGTGCCAGCTCAGCACAGACTGGCTGGCTGCGTCTGACGTGATGGACGTCGGAGCGAGGTTGAGATCCTGGAGCCACACCACTCGTCCACATGGGGAGCACAAGGTAGGGACCACTGCATGAGCTTCATGGTCACACAGCAGAGACTAGCTGAAAAACAAGTGTTAAAAATGCAGTGAATAGTGGAGTGTGTCAGGGAAGCATGAAAAGTTTCAGTTTTGGGGCAGAAAGTTAGATGCCCAAGTTTTGGAGAATGGAAAGGTTTAAACCAAGCTCACTGTACTGGAAGTAGCTGTCTGGTGTGTGGTTGAACTGGCCAGAGGTAAGGAAAGAGCAGACAGATGTCAAGGGGGTGGCAAGCCTTTAGCAAAGGTTGAAAGACATAAAATGTCATGGTAGCACTTCCTTGCTTGAAAGGAGAAGATTGAGTCCAGAGGTTCACACTGGCTGTTTCTGGATCATTGAAAACATCGAACAGGTTTGAATGTATAATGTGTGCCGATGCCACCTGCTTTAGGAGGGAATTTCTGTGTTCCTTACTTAGGCAACTTTGCGATTTATTTCAAGTGAAGTGCTGACTCTAATGGCTGAGAAAGCCATCGAAAATTTGGGCCTAACAGAGCAAATAATTGCATAAGGAAAAAGCCTGTAATCATTCCAAATAAGAACTGGAACATTTGAACTTGAAAACACAGATTGCTGCATGCAAAATCTCTTCTTGCTTGATGATCATTGACATTACCATTGGGTTATAAAGACTGCAGCATTTCTCTCTGATAATTTTTGTGCCCTTCTGTGCTGCGGAAGTAATGGATAGAAACAAGTAATGCAAAGAGCAAGAATTGACCAGCAAGAGCTCCTTTTTCAATATGTATTCCTAATGGAAAATAATGGCTTCCAGAACGAGTCTTGGATGATTTCTAGAGGTCTGTTTCAGGTTTTCTGTGGATTTGAACCAAACTAAGAAAAAATTTCATTCCAGGCGTAATGGTCAAGATTGTAAAGGGAGAATCCTGTTGTTTTAATCGAGTGAATGAACTAGGCTTTATTTCTTCCCTGATTTAAAGGCTCTGAGCTTGTGATTTTGGTCTTGGCCTTTTTTTAGCAGGAAAGGTAGAGTGGAAGGAAAATTGAAATATGGAAGCATGGCTGATGCAGATATTCTGGTGTCCATCCCAAGCTTTGCTGAGCAGCAGCTGCATACTCAATTTCTGTAGCAGGTGTCAGAGTGAGACGTTGCCTTTGGAAATAACAAAGTAAGTTAGATGTAGACTTGCAAAACTTTGAGTGTATTTTGTAGGAAAGCAGTGATGAGGTGAGAAAGGATAAAGAGTAGTGCAGAGCCTGCAGAGATACTGCCTCCTCGTACTGACTAGTTAAGAGTGCCATCGTGAGAAAAAGTCAGTCGGTCTGTGGTGGAGTACTTCACAGCTAGTGCATCATGCTGGTTGCCTTCCCATGCAGTGCCCAACGTGGTGTTCTTAGGCCTGGCCTTGTGTGGGGAAGTGGTATCTCTTCAAGCAGTTTTCTAAAAAGGATCTGTTAAATTGGTTCAGAAGTACAGTGAAATTTTTATCATCCATTTATGCTTGATTTATAACTTTATTAAGCAAAAAGCAACCCAACACATCATGTCTTCAAGAACTTTGTCATCAATTCCCAAATAAAACAGTTAAAATTTAAAGCACTTGAGATGTATTTTCCCCAGTTACACTAGAATCATAGAATGATTTAGGTTGGAAGGGACCTTAAAGATCATGTAGTTCCAACTCCCCTGCCATGGGCAGGGACACCTCCCACTAGACCTGATTGCTCAAAGCCCCATCCAACCTGGCTTTGAACACTTCCAGGGATGGGGCCTCTACAGGTTCTCTGGGCAACCTGTTCCAGCACCTCACCACCCTTATAGTGAAAAATTTCTTCTTAATATCTATTCTAAACCTGCCTTCTTCCAGTTTGAAGTCATTACCCCATGTCCTATCACTACATGCCCTTGTGAAAAGTCCCTCTTCAGCTCTCTTGTAGGCCCCCTTTTAGGTACTTTTAGGAGGGCTGCTCTAAGGTCTGCCTGGAGCTTTCTCTTCTGCAGGCTGAACAACCCCAACTCTTTCAGCCTGTCATCATAGGAGAGGTGCCTTAACCCTCTGATGATCTCCATGGCCCTCCTCTGGACCTGCTCCAACAAGTCCATGTCCTTCTCATGCTGGGGGCTCCAGAGCTGGACACAGTATTGGAGGTGGGATCTCATGAGAGATAAGTAGAGGGGCTGAATCACCTCCCCTGACCATTAGTTACTGGCCCTAAGAGAAAAAGCATAAACTGAAATGAAAACATTCAGACATTTTGTTGCGGAGGAATCCTACTTGATTTTAAGTTGCCAAATGAACTGGTGATGGATTATACTGTATTTGGGGAGGAACTGGGGTTAGGATATGGCTTTAGACTGAGCCAGTGGAGTCTTGGGCCGTCTTGTAATGGCTGTCATCAGCTGTGGCACTTTTGTCCCATTTTAATTTTACTGAAAAACGGATTGTGGATAAAAGGCTGGGATCTTTCAGTTTGACCTTCTTTTTTGACCTTTATCTTCAACAGATTCAGGTCAAAACTGAAAGCAAGACTATAAATTAGAGCGAACCTTGATAATGAGATCTGGTTAATTACTTTCATTTGCATGCCTTTGGTGGTAAGGTGAAATTTACTTAAACACTGAATTCTCCTCTTACGTGGAGGCCTGCCATTTTATCTTTCATATCCAATGCCACAGCATGGATCACAGGCTGACATTTCTAATAGTGTGTTAAATATATTACTGTGATTTTTGGTATTATCCTAATTTGTTTCCGCTTGCTTTTAAAGGCTCCATTCACAAGTAGGCAAAGTAGAGTCACACTCTAGGTATTTTTGTTATTACCTTGTTTTATTTGATGCAAAGAAGCTCTGGTGTATCTGATTTTCACAGTTTGTGTGTGAAAATCTTTTTTTAGTGTACTGTTTACAGTGTGTACGAGTTAGAAAATGTGTTTTGGACATTTCCAAGCTGGAGCTATGCTTTCCACCTGATTTGAAGAGCGGTGTATCTTATTCACAAACCCCCGTGCCGTTAAAGGATCACGTTCGATATTGTTTACTCGTATGACTTACATGTCATCAATTGTTTCACAGCCTCAAGGCCATTTTGTACATGGTTGGACAGTTGAGCGTTTAAAGTGATTTTGGGAAGGGCCAAGAGCTGGGAGTCATCGAATTTCTTACTATTGTGTTTGGAATGTTATAAGCAGCAGTTGTGTTCCGTGCATCTGAGAAATGTGGGTAGGTCTGCTAACGCAGCCACGGGCTGATGGGTGCTTTTGCAGTTCATGCCTGACTCATTAGTGGTGCATCGTTCAGCCCTCGGTTAAGCCTGGTGGCAAATGTGCCATCTGCTTCCATACAGTCTTGAATCCCGCCAGAGCTTCCTTCGATGGCATCCCGTAGATCTGAACATCCAAGTGCGGAGAACGCGCTCATAGAGGTGATAGTTGTGATCAGCAGGAGCATCACAGCGGGATCACCCAGGTGCATATAACCGCAACAAAAAAGCAGCAAAACCTGCACTGAAATGACGTTGTGAGTTCTGTGAAGTTATTCCAAGAAAACGTATATCCTGAACATAGTGGAAACAGCACTTAGGTGAAGTCAGCAAAAAGAGGCTTCAATTAGAATGAGTAAAGTTAAGTGGTGGAGATTATGGATATAACTCTTGTGCCTGGGGGCTAAGAGTAGTTGTAAATAAATGAGTAGTATAGAGACATTTCCACAAGAGCAGGTGATTGTATGGTGGTTTCTTGAACCTTCACTACAGCATTTATAAGTCCCCGTTGTCAGTGTATGGATACTGAACCAGATAGCTGACTGGTCTGATCTGATATTCCAGATCTATTTAAGAAAAAAAAAAAAAACCAGAAAGAAAAAGAAAAAAAAAAAGGCTGAGCAGAAAGATACTGCAGTGTAAATTGTGGTAGCAGAAAATTGCTTTTAATGAAAAAGTTATTTAGGGCTCA
Organism: Chionis minor; assembly: GCA_013398295.1. Lineage (NCBI taxonomy): Eukaryota > Metazoa > Chordata > Aves > Charadriiformes > Chionidae > Chionis > Chionis minor. The sequence continues at coordinate 662,345 of VZSF01000224.1, forward strand.
TACAGGAAGAACATGGAATGAAGCACTTTTATTGCAGATAAGAAAATGCATAAAGCAAAGAAAGCATTGTTTAACTGTGTGGAAGATTGAAGTTGAACAGTTTGAGATTTTAATGAGTCAGGAATATGGAGTACAAATACACTGATATTTCAGCTTAGAAATATTTTGCTGCTTTCCTTTTTTGGCTGAGATGGTGCAGCGTATGTGAATTCTAAAAATACCGCTCGCAGGTCCCCTTGTCAAAATACATTTCTTCCCTGTTAAAACTGCACGTACCAAAGCAGCATTTTCAATATCCAAGACTTTGTCTGTGTGTAGCTGTGCATATTAAGGTCTGCGATGGAAGTGACGTGAAAAGCCCACGAAAGGCAGGGTTGCACAGTGAAGTCTGTACGTATGCAGCTCAGCGCTGGTCACCTGCTCTGCCAGTTCGTCGGGGCTGGTGCCCGGCCAGGTGACGCCGCGCTCTGAGTGGTGCTCATCTGCGAAACGCTGGGGACGGAAGGAGGAATGAAGTTGGCAAACTTAGAACTAGTGATATTTGAGGGCAGTTTTTTTGTTTCATGTGTGGAAAGTTTGAAAACTTCCGTAGTGTTGCTGGTGGTGGTGTGGGGTGCGTATGTGGATGGTTGGTTGTCCCCCATCCTGCCATTTGGTGCAGAACTGTGACCCTGTGTGTAAATCCGCCGTTTTCCTGACCAGCAACTGAGGCGCTGCGCACACTGGTGAGATCAGTGACATGTTGTGGGTTACAGGAGCGAGTCTTTGCGCCAGTAAGTTCCAGCCAGGTGGAGAATATTTCCACCCAATTATTCTCCAACAAGGAAATTCTTAACAAAAAATATCACAGATGTGATTTTTGTCCTTACCTGCGTATGTGTGAAGAAAAATCTACCTGTATATATGAAAAGATGTATTTATAAGGGAAAAATCCCACCTCTGCTCATGGAAGGTTTTTAGGTGAGAGACTGTAACCTCCCCTTTTTGTTTCATGCCCAGTTATCTCTTTGTGTCTCCCTGTTAAAACTGAGTAATGTGCCTTGTCGCTCCTAATTCCGTACAACAATAGAGGTCCTGTTTCAATCCTGTTCAGAACAATAAGATATCCAATTTGCTGCTAAATGGCTTGACAGACTGTTTAGTTCTCCAGGAGCTCCGAGTGAGCGTGAGATCTTCCAACGTGGTCTTCGCATGTCAGCTGCAATTTTATAGATACTCGTTACCGCTGTAAGTATATAAGGACATTAGATGGCAAAGAGAAAGTGTTTGTTGGTATTGTCTTCTGGAAAGAAAAGCAATTCAATGTTTACAAAACTGGCATGTCAATGAGACAGAGTTATTAATGTTTTATTTTTGCTAAGAAAGACTTGAAATTGTTGCAGTTCCAGAATAGGAGAATTACATAATAAAATCCTGACACTAAATTAGGAAAGGATTATGCTGAAGAGAAAGCCCCATTCATTACTCAGAAATCCTGTCATAGACAGAGGGAGAGGATCTTTACCGTTGGCTAATCGGACTGGAGATTTTGTGCATGATGTATTGCACCGTTGGATGACAGATGCTCATTGTTTAATGACTTTTATACTTGGGCAAAATTCGTACAGCTTACTTTGCTAACAAAGACTAATTATTAGAGTTAATATGCCGTCAGCAATGTACATTATAGGCTTACTGGATTTGAGAGCTTCTTTATCATTCTTAACAAAGTCAAGGCCTTTTATTGAAATAGGTATGTTTTCCTTTTTTCCACCTTCAAAATAATAAACAAAGAAATCTCAAAATGCATCAGAAAGAGGGTAATTGGCAAACTCATCCTTTGAAAAGAAATCAGATTGTTTACCACTTGTACAGTGCTGTCTAGCACTGTTCCTGACGATCATAATTGGTCTTTCAAACAATATATACAAATTAATTGACATTTCTATCTGGCATTCATCTAAGATGTAAATATGGGCTATGATTGCAATTCAAATTAGTCTGAAATTTAATATCTGGTTATAATCAGAATCGCTAAAGATGTCTGGCTAATTTAATTGACATAATTGTTATAACATCTCTAATTTTATGTTGAAGTCTGAGGTAATGACTGCTGAGTCACCTCTGCTTTGGGAGGCTTTTTAAAGAAGAATGAGGGATACATAGGACTGGGTCGGAAACCTGTGGCAGAAAAGAGTTTATATCAGTTTTTCTCTCTCTTTTGGTAGGTTGCTGGAGGGGAATGAATGAAATCTGGAGGTGTACAGCAGTATACCAGCCCTATCATTCTCTAGTAAAGATCAGCATGAAAAAGCAAATGGCTCATTTATTGGACTGAATCATTGTTACTTATTTACAGGACCAAAATAGTTTCCTTCATATAAAAAGCCTTCAGCAAGTTCTCCTCGGATAGGAGGATTTATTTATGAAGTCTCTCTGGGATAATGTAGGATGATTCACTGTTTCTGCTACTTGCCAAAAATGACTGCAGCAGATTAGTAGAATTTAAGCTGTTGAGGTATCATGTAACTTGTAAAAGTAAGCCAGGGACCTAACTCTGCTTAAAGTGTCCAGGGACAGTTAAAAATCTACCTGCTGTGGAGGGCATGCTGGTGGTGGGGCATGCTGGTGGGCTGCTGACATCCCTGTGTTGGGCCAGCCAGCCCCACCTGCTTGGTCCGGGAGTGAATTTCCAGTGCAGAAATGAGGACACTGACGTTCCCCGGCCTCCCGACTGATGCAAAAGCTTAAAAAGTCTCTTGACTCGGCCGGAGTAGAGTCGAATGTTGGTTTACGAGCTAAAATTATCTTGATTACTTGACTGTGGAGATCAGTCTCCTGACTTTGACTTCACCCCATGTCCCCAGCTGAAGACAAATGGGTGATTGTGTGTGGAAGAGAAGATACCAGACTGACTGCTTAATTCAGTCCGTGCTGACAGATGAACCTTGTTCATAATCTGGCGGAGGAGGGGTGCGGGGAGAAGCCGGAGCCACGATGGGAAACGGGAAGCTGCCGGAAGCAGTGGAACTGAGGGGCTCTGGGGGATGTGGGCACCACCGGCTGTGTCTGATGGGTGGCTGGGGTGCACCGACCTGGGTGTGGGCATCTCTCTGGCTAAAGCCTGTGATACTATCCAATATTCAGTTCTCTGAACGAGTCATATTTTTCCCATTGAAAAGTAAAGATTCAGTACAGAGATAATGACTGCCAGGATTTACTTTGTCTGTGCTCTGTGCGGAAGTAAAATGCATACGTTGTGATCTGTCTGGGTTCCATTTTCCAAAGGTTTCTCGTTTCTCATAGACTATCCGAGTTTAGGCTTTATGTGCCATTCTTGAAATTCAGATGATCTCCGTCAGCATAATGGCTGTCTAACGAACTACCCATCCTGCTGCTCTTGGATTTTCACTGAGCTTTTCAAATGTGTGAGAAGATCAAGCTCTTCCTCCTAGAACTGAAATTATCTTTCCTCTCTCTAGCCAGGCTTTTTTTTTTTCTTCCCTAATTTGGCAAATGTCAGTTGACGGTGCCACATGTGAGAAGACACATCCACTCCCTTGTCAAAGATGAAGTTCTTTTGCAATCTGGAGGCTGTATCCAGGCTCCCTACAACAGTGGTTTGGATCACCTGCAGCCACGTCGGAGGGGATGAGCACAGCATTTGGGTGCAGACCACCCCTGCCTCCACAGTCTTGTAGGTACTATAGAGGGGCACAAGACCATGTATTATTTGAATGTTGTTTTGAAATAGGAAGAGTGGATTAATATTCCTCAGGGGACAGCGGGGTGGTCTGCTGGTGTCTCCATCTGCTCTTGTCCCTCCCTGGAGTGACTGAGCGATGAACTTTCCGAAGAACCTTGTAGCGTTTGGGAGCAGTGTTTGCACAGAGGTATCCGTCATTGCTCTGACATCAGATATCTAATAATAACCTCCTAGCAAGTCATCTGCTTTCTTCTGCTTCACCCACTCCTAGTCACTCTACCGATGTCTGTAGGCTACAAGCGGTAGGCTATTTATTAAAAGCAGTAGCTAGAGAAAAATGGTTTTCTTAATCAAGTTTCTCCTGCCAAGAATGTAAAATCAGTGAGACCAATTTTAGGTGCCTTGAATCCCGTCCAAGTCAGACTACTCGGCAACTCGTGTTACCTCGGCTGCTTCCATACCTTCCATTCACATTCCAGTGCCTGATGGCCGGAGCGCTATTTGAAAATTTGTGGTTGTTATTGCCTTAAAATTCTCTGTAAGGGAATAAAAGTATTTGGCCAGTGTCCTTCCTGTGTCCCATCCAAATCTAGCACTGCATTGCATGATACAGAGTCTTCATTTACTCAGAAGGGAGAGGATCAAGGTTACCTGAGAATAAATCGCCCGCTTCTGTATCCCTCTCACCTGAGCATTACCCACGGGGTCATGCCTGGAAATGCCATGGGGAAGCACGAACAGTTGAAACTGTGCCTCTAGGCAAAGGGGTTTGTGTTGTTCTGACCTTGCTGGCTGAACACACCAGTGGCTGTGCTTGTGCTGCTTTTCTAGGTAAGCTCTCTGTCCCCAGGTTCTTGCAGGAATGTGACATTTCACTTCTTTTTTTTTATAATTGGTCACTGATTGACAAGCTCTTTGCATGCAGGAACTATTCTGACAGCAGGGGAGCAGCAAAGCCAAGCACCCGCTCCTTCCCATGCAGGCAGAGGCTCGTCCTGCCTTCCAGGGAGGATGGAGAGCTGGGAATGCCCCAGAGATTTGCCTTGAATGGGCTGCAGACATTTGGGTTTGTAGCAAAAAAAATACACGCTCTCACACCCTGGTCCT
>VZSF01000225.1:0-249926 GCA_013398295.1 Chionis minor
TTCTATGATTCTATGATCCTACATGGAGGACGTCAGTTTGGGATTGGCATAAGCAGATCTAAGATGTGCCACTGCCAAAGGCAGCTCCTCTCCAGCACCTGTGGGTGCCCCTGTGCAATCACAGCAGTGCAAGCCAGAGACAACATGGTTACGCAGTTCACTGAAATTACAGCCCCGTCACAAGCACTAATGCAAGGGGGAACCAGGTGCAAGCCAAGGGGGCCTTCAGTACCTACCTGCTATTTTGTTGGAATGAGCAGGTCATGCCACTTCAACCTGTGTCTACAGAAAATCTGACAGAGATTTATGGTCTTTTAGGAAGAGGTCTGACATTTTCATTTTGACTTCAGGCTCTGATAGAGCCGAAAGAGTCAAGCTTCGCACCTTTTAAGCCATATCCCTTTGGTGGGTGGGTATGGAGGGGATGGTGTTGTGCTGCTGAGGGAAAGAAGAAAACCCTTTCCTATTTAATTCTCAGCAGCTGGTAATCTAATCAACTTGCTAACCAGCTTTACATATGCACCTTCAGTGCTTAGCGGTAGAGAGACTCACAAGTGTGAGGAAGGGGGGAAAAAAACCCCTAAAATAAATCACATTTAGAGATTCCAGGCAGATTCTAGTATCAAAACAGAAACAAGGATAAAGTGTCCAGAAGCTTACGAGAAAAAAAATAATCCCTCTGAGTGCTGCTGAAAAAGGTTGGTAAAGTCTACACAAGTCTTCATTATAGTGTAATCCTTCCTTCCATCCCCCCATACACTTTTAAGTTATCTTCTCTGTTCATGATTGCCTTTATATTGTCATTGACATTGTGTTGCAGTAAGTCAGTCTCTAATATTAGATGCAATTATGATACGTGACATTGAAATCGTGCTTAAAGTAAGATTCCACTTGAAGGAGTCACCTTCGATCTACGCCTTTCTAAGGCTGTTTATTGCTTTTGTGATTGTGCTATCAAGTATTCTTTGTATACAAGTACCAAGGTGCTAACAGCCAGACCCAAAATAGATAAAAGAAGCCAAACATTTGAGTAACTTGAATTCTGATGTCTGCAGTTAGGTTTGTACTCTGGAAACCCCTTCACAGCTGCTTCTTCACCTCAGTTTTGAAAAGTATTGCAGATAGATTTTTGCTGGATTTAACCTCTGGTTCCTCAAATCTATGTGTTGCCTCTGCACATCAGTAGAACTAAGTCAATTAGCACTAACTGCCCCTATGCCCAACAGACATCAAGAAACTAGGAAATTAGATGAGCTGCGGATGCTGTTGGAGCCAAAGTGATTCTGGACACACCACTAGACATGCTGGCACCAACACTGTTCAGTCCAGTGGAAATTAAGAGTTTAAGACGTTTGTGCATTTATTTCAGTATTCTCAGTTAACAATTTTTCCCCAGACTTACAAAACTGGACCACAGTCTGATCTTTTAATCTCAAAGAACAAACTTTAAAAGTTTCTGAGGTCAGATTGTGCCATGGGTCACACTGAGTTGTGTCTTCTGTCATGAAGGAATCCCTGGAACACTGTCTCATCAGTGGCAACACACAAATATAGCCCATGGGCAATTAACCCCACTAGGACTAGGATCCAGCTACTTCACAGTTAAAATCATGACAGCAATACAGTTAACAGCAGAAAACAAATTTAGAACGAGAAGAAAAAAAACTCAACAAAAATAAGATGTGACAAGTGCTTATTTACGTAGTCATTTTTCAGGAGCTGAGCTGCACTTTAATACATAAATGCATTGTACCTTTAGTGAAACCTTCCCCCTGAATAGCTAGTAAGTTATATTTAAGTGCTTTCACCAATGAACTGACTTACTTTAGTTACTGTGAAATCATTTTTATTATCCTTCTGTCCAAAAAAGTTGGAGGTAGCTAAAATCATTTTGGTGTACCTCTTGCAAGCTTATGAATTATTGAAGACTGGAGGTAGAGCGGCTGCACCAAGAAAAAGATGGATAGTGAGGGCATTTTCACTGTTACTGAGAAGACAGCTTGACAGGAAGGCAGGAGCCCCGGAAATACATGCAGGATTGTATTCTTAATGAGGGAGATGGCGGAAAAGACCAAAGCTGACTCACCAAAGACTGAAATATTTAGTTGTGTGATATCAGCATATGGAGATGCTAACCAAGCATGTAAGCAAGTTGCAGCTGTTGCTCCGTGGCACAGCACCTGGCTTCCAGCTTGCTATCCCAGGTATTTCAGGCCCCTGAAGAAATGGTATCTACACGCTGTTGAGCGCGATGTCGGCTGGTGGTTAAATAAGACGCTAAGATCAGGAGAAACATAACAAACAGGAGCTTGCAAAGCCCTTTTTTTCTCAAAGGGGAATCCCACTGCTTCTTTCCCAGCTGCGAGTAAAGAAAATCTAACCAGGAATCTTGCAGCCATCTACTTAATTTGGGAAACCTGAACTGCTGTCAGTAACCTCAGCACTCAGATCTTTAAGCCTCTCTTAGCTGATCAATTTGTCCCCTACAGTAGTTCCTACCGCAGTAATTCCCACTGACGCCAGCGAGGGAAGCACTAAACAATTACAGGCTGGCCAGCTGCTGAACCTGCTAACTAGGTGCTCATGATTTGAGGAGATATTTCTGTCTGTTTAGGCCACTGGCAGTTTTACAAAGCAGAATGTCTTTGCTCCCGGCACAGTGGACACTAGGCAGCTTCCCACCACATGGTATTAAGAACAAAGGACTGACCCAACCATTGACACCAACACTGGACTCCGAGTCCTCCAGAGCGTTGGCTCCAGGACACCACCGTGGAGAGGTATTAAAATACCAATATTTTGGTTTGGGCAGGTCTCCAAACATTCAGGACTATTTTAACTACACTTTTAAGTTCAGCTGAGATCACGAATGTTGTACTTTGGACTTGATAAAAAGCAAGCAAACAAAAAACACCTATAGGAACCATTACAGGATACTTCCCTGACATGACTATTCGGCTGTTACACCCCTGCGATCTAACTTTCCCACTGGATCTTGTAGGACAGGACAACGGATCTTGGGAGGAACCTTGAGATGTCTCCAGTTGTACCTGCTGCTCCAAGCAGAGCTCCCAGTGGGGTCAGACAGAGCAGGTTGCTCAGGACTCTATCCAGTGGGTCTTGAAAGACTCCCATGGACAGAGAATTCACATCTTCTGGGCAACCTGCGTCACTGCTGGACTGTCTTTGGGGTGAAAAAGTATTATGTCCGACCTGCACCTTCCTTTTGAACTTGTGCCCATTTTCTCTCAGCCTCCCACCACGCATGACTGTGAAGAGCCTGGGCCCATGTTCTTTTGGACCTTTCTGTAGATGCTGAGGGGCTGCTGTGGGGCAGCCCAACAGCCCTCTCTTCTCCAGGCTGAACAAGCCCCGCTCCCTCAGCGTCTCCTCAAAGGGTGAGCGCTTCAGTCCCCGACCGTTCTGCTGGCCTTTGCTGGACCTGCTGCAGTTGGCCAATGTCTTTCCCGTACACAAGTCCCAAAACTGGGTGCAGCAGCCAGATGTGGTTGGCCAAGTAAAGGGGAGCAGCTGCTTCTGGGTAGAATACAACCTTTTACCAACTACATCCTGATCCCAGCCATCCAGAAAACATTTTACCCATGGAGTTGTCCACTAGAATGTTGTTTATGTTTCTTTCATTACATTGTATTAACGGTAGTATTTACCATTCTTCACAACACAATCTGTTCACTCACCTGCAAGATGTAAGGAACATCCAAAGTGCTCACATCAGCTCCAACTGTCAGGAAAAATCAGCACATCCACAACCAGGTTCTATGCGGTGTTTAAATCAGGCAACTGTTTTGGAGAGGAACCACTTTGGCGAATAACTTTGCTGCTATTTAAAACTACAGTTTATTAGATGACATATTGAAAAAAAACCCACATTAATTAACCTCTCCTTGTACGTTAGTATATAAATAAGGAAACCGTAACAGCACAGTAGGGGTGTTTTAATGCCACGTGAAGCTGTACAGCAATTATTCTGTGTGCCATGACCAACTCTTGAAAAGCCTTCAGAATATTAATTGGATGATGCTACCATTGTCAAAATGATATTTCTCATTCTAAATATAGTTTTGTGATTTCCTGATACTAAAGGAAGTAGGTGTATTGATATCTAGGCTGATAATTCAAGTTATTCACGAGAGGAGTTTCTCATCCCATGGTTCATGGATCACCAACAGTCAGTAAGACACCAAATAATGATCTAAAATTTCCTCCCTCATACTCAATGCCCCGAGCAAGTGGCTAAATTAACAAAAGAGGACAAAGTAAAATACAAAAGCGTATTTCAAATGTTGCTGAAATATTAATCCTTTGCAAACAGAAAATTTTATTTGGGCAACATCCCAAGAAGCTCTAGCATTTTTTTGTTTTCCGTAAGGTTTTATATTCTTCTCATTTAAAAACTTCAGGAACGTGGAGCTGTAAAAAAATATCTTGTACAAATACAGTAAGATGATGGCAGAGTATAGTGCCACTGTTTCTTTGAAAGACTCATAATTACGTTGTACATATCCACACCAGAGCAAAACTGGGTATAAAGAAACTCAATAAAGAACATGAATTGGAAATGTTTGGATGGTCTGTTGTTTGTTTTTTGGGTTTTGTTTTTTTTTTTTTTTTAACTGGCTTCCTATCTACGCAACAAAAATTAAGATCTGTAATTTACTTTGGCATTACTTTTTTCTGTCTTTAAAAGAATGAGAGGTATGTCAGAAATTGCATATACCCATGAAGAGGAGATTTTTTTCTCAAATTGTAATAATCTGATTCGGAAAATTAATATTGAAGTCAAAAAATTCAAGAGAAATATTATTTTAAAAGTGCGCCCCAGTACAGATGCAGAATTCCTCATAGGATCCTGAAAAGCAGTGTGTATGTGTATAAACACACATGTGCTTACACATACACATATATTCTGTTGCTTGAGAGCAAACGTTGAAATGACAAAGTTCAAAAGTCCCGAGATTGTGCTGACATCACTGATGATGCAGATTCACAAATATGTCTTAGCCAAACATGCCAAAAGCTGCCATTGATGACCCACAATTAATTTTATCACCTTTCAACTAGAAACTTTGGGAAGCTGCAGCTGGCAATTTAGTGCCAGTCTAGTGTGCTGCTTATCAAGGCCACATCTGGAGTACTGTGTCCAGTTCTGGGCTCCCCAGTTTAAGGACAGGGAACTGCCAGAGAGGGTACAGCAAAGGGCCACGAAGATGATTAGGGGTCTGGAGCATCTTTCTTATGAGGAAAGGCTGAGGGAGTTGGGTCTTTTTAGTCTGAAGAAGAGAAGACCGAGGGGGGATCTCATCAATGTTTACAAATACTTAAAGGGAGGGTGCCGGGAGGAGGGGGACAGTCTTTCTTCACTGGTGCCCAGTGACAAGACAAGAGGTAATGGGCACAAACTTGAACATAGGAAGAAGTTCCATCTGAACATGAGGGGAACTTCTTTCCTTTGGGGGTGGCAGAGCACTGGCACAGGCTGCCCAGAGAGGTGGTGGAGTCTCCGACTCTGGAGACATTCCAAACCCGCCTGGATGCCACCCTGTGTGCAACCTGCTGCAGGTGGACCTGCTCTGGCAGGGGGGTTGGACTAGGTGATCTTCAGAGGTCCCTTCCAACCCTTAACATTCTGTGATTCTGTGACAGAAAGACAGACAGCAGCTCTGAGAAGACTGTGAAGAGAGGGAAGACACTAAAGCCCAACAAGTGGAAAGTGATGCTTCTAAACAAGTTAGCAATATGTTTGATGGTGAGCTTCTTTGTTTTGACACCATTTCATGTTTTAAATTGAGTCCCAAGTGGGGACCGGAACGTAGTGCTCCAGCCCTTGGATCTTGCAGGCTCGATGAACCTCCCATTCTGCAGCGAGGCACAACTTCAGCAAGAAGTGGGGCAAGTGCCACCACCTCCTCAGCCCAGCTTAATCTCCAGACTCATTTAAGTACCAGGACAGATAAAAGATTCTTCCCATCAAGGCTGATGAGGCAGCCTACAACTGCAGCTACCACATCAGGCTTTTCAGGGAACTTAAGACACCTAATCTGTGGATTTAAGGATGATAACTGAGCAAAGACCTGGCAAGAAGAAAGCAGTTTTACACCCGTGCAGGAGCAGAAATTTAAGCACATAGAACAGTAAATCTTTACCTTTAAAGTTAGCCAGGAGATCAGGCAAAGTTTTTGGAAATCATGCCCTTGTATTTATATGTTTCAATTCTACCCAAGTCCCATTCTAGGACAGCAGAGGTTTTGCAAGTTGCGCCCATGACAGCAGATAACCAGATTTCACTGGGTCTTTTTGTAGACCTGTCCGTAAGGGTGCTGTGCGAGGGTGAAGACTGAGCAAACGACTAAGAGCGAAAACCAGGCAGAGGAGCAAGCTGTGCTTCATTAAATAAACTGGGAATTGCCCACAGCAGTGCCAAATGAATGCACTCAGCCCTGCCCAACTTCTGCAGCTGTAGAGGATACCTGGGCCTGGGTACCACGCCAGTAGAAAACTACCTGGGAATTCCCAAGCTCAGAAGTTACGGATGAACACTTTTGCAACATTAAAGCACAGATGCGCACACTAAAAAAAAAAAAAAAAAAAAAAANATTGCTTGTTGCTGGTGTTATGGATGGACAGAAGTTGTACCAGAATACATCAACCTTTACGCAGGGCTTTTTTGGGTTTGTTTTGGTTTTTTTATTGTTTTGGGTTTGTGGGTTTGGTTGGGGGTTTTTTTGTTGGTTTGGATCTGGGTTTTTTTAAACAAAAAACTTTTGCATCTGACAAGTAAAGAAAATAGTCTCAAGAGACTGAATATTTATAAGGTTAAATTAACAGGCTATGCTATTAAAAAAATATATTAAAAAAAAGCAGTATCCTGTTCTTCCTGGTTGTTACGGTTTGAGAAAACCCATAACAATTTATTGTCGCTTAGACAATTATTCTCTCACCCGATGACCCCTCCCCACCCAGGAAGGGGAATTGGGAAGAAAACAAGGAAACCCAGGGGTTGAAAGATAAACAGATTTAATAGGATAGAACTGGATAATTAACAGTACTAACACAAAGGAACCCATATTGATCCTGATACCCGTATATACTGTACAAGGATTATCCTCAGCCAACTGTATCAGTGGGAAGCTGTGCACTCCCAGTAGTGGACAGCAAATGTCGGACACTGCAAGCGCTACAGCTTCAGGAGGAAGGGAAGGGCTCAGGGATCGGGCACCGGGGCAAGAAGTCCTCTGGATCGCCATCATCAAGGGGGAGCCATCAAGGGGGAGAGCACAAGCAAGGGGGAAAAACCCCTACCTTGCAGCAGACTTTCTAATTTATATTGAATGTGACGTTCATGGTATGAAATAATCCTGTTGGCCAGCTTGGGTCAAGTGCCCGAATCTTGCTCCTCCTCATCCCTGCACCTGGCGAGCTCGAAAACACTGAGACCTTGAAATTCACGCACCACAGCTGGCTATAGAGTAAATATCTTCACAAATTCAGACACTAGAGTCTTACACAAATGCAGCTTTCCCAAGCATTAGGAAAGAAATTAAGTCCTGTGTCGCTCACACCAGGGCACTAGTCCAGTTGAGCACCAAACCCAGTGCCTCCAAAGAGCCTGCGACGCTGACCACGAGCAACAACAAACTGAGCAGCGTTTACACGATTTGCTCAACTACATCTTTTCTTTCACTCTCCTGTCGTCATCCTTCCAAACATCCTTTAGTAAGTAAGGCAAGCTTGCCCAGCCAACAGACGAGAAAAATTAGCTGCTTCCACGGATACATGCTTATGTTCTTGTACGCGTGATGTTATGGCACCGGACATAAAATAATGATGTTTTCACAACGGCTATTCATTAGCTTCACTCATTTTACAGCATTTTCCAGAGATATGCCAGCGAAAGCTAATTTGTTGAATTTTTTAATTTGTTAATTTGTCAAATTTGTTAATTGGCCAGTAGTCTGCTCTGAAAAGAGGGAGAACACAGAACTAGAATTTGGTTTTATTTCTTTTTATGGAGAAGGACAATGTCTCTCATAACTGAAAGCCAGAAAAAAGTGTTTTGTCCAAAATAATCAGACATAAATAATTAGATCAGGAAGAAAATTATCAACACCACAATCTAACAAAAATAAAATCTGTACTTCCTACAAAGGCATGGGAAGTTAAATTTTTAAGAACAGAACAAGCAGCCATCTCAAACACATTTGTTTCAACTGATACTTCAGAATAGCTCTTTATATCTCATTTTACTCAGGGAAAAAAAAAAGGGCAGTCATGAAAACAATAGCTGGTCAGTTCAAAATTATTACAGAGAATGGTTTTGCTACCTAGCATACACATCAGTTTTGCTTTTGAGCAATGACTCCGATCACTTACCAGGCTCCACATAAGAAAATGAGGAACAACCCCCACCATCTCACTTCTCTCCTCCCAAAATGAAAACCTTAATGATTTTTTTTCATTAAGACACACTGATAGAAGGAGTAACTAACCTTAAACGTGCACTAATCAGTGGCTAATCCTTTAACAAAAAACAGTTAAGGCTACTGCATAGGAATAAAGTCCATTATCTTTAAATTAAAGTTTCTTGTATTACAGCATTAGTTAAATGTCGTAAGTGTAGTACTCATAGAGCGTGTGCCTGTTCCCAAGCAGGTTCTTCCCTGCAGCCTTTTTGCTTTATCCAGTCAAGTTGTGCCATATTTCCTGCCGCTCTAATTATCAAGAAGTCTCTAAATTACCTAAAGTTAGTATTTTCTTTCAGGGTCAACTTAAACTTTTTTCATCTGTTTTTAATGAAAGAAAGGGAACTGTGACAAAGCGGGAGGAACCTGACCAAAAAAAAAAAAAAATATTCTTTCTTCCTTTCAAGGAAAAAATTTATATAATCTGGACATCCACCATTGGATGAGGAGACAAATGCACATTCTGGTGGATATGAGGTTGGATGCTTTAATTATTTAACTGCTCTTAGCCACTTTCCCCTGGCTAAATAACCTAGGAAATGGAATTGTTGTTTGTTGTACCTCAAATGATACGAGTTTGAATGAGACACCAGAAAGTTTCTCAGTCTCGCAATGAATCCAGTACACTGTCTCATCTCATCATCCTCTTAGGAGAGTTAATTCACCTGCAGCCAACTTACTGTTAGGAATTTGCAGCAGCCCCAAATAGCATCTCTCAGCTGTCAATTAAAACATGGTCTCTTTAAAGTCAGAGAGCCCTGGCTTCAGCCAGCACTAGGCTGCCAGGGTGCTACACAAGGAGGTGTTTGTGATACTTCGAGCAACGAAGCATAATGCAGAGATGTGAGAATTACTGGAGAACTAAGCCAGTAAGTCCACCCGAAGCCATAAGTAAAGCAGCTATCATCAGGGGTACAGTCCTGTTTGTTGCCTGCCGTATCAGTCCTACACCAGGCTGACACGGCCGGGCTGACCTAGACAACTGCAGCCTACAAAACCCATACAAACTCCATGCCACATGGATTTACCTTCTTCAGTTCCACCGCCACGAGAACCCCCCGCACCACCCCAGCTGCTACAGAGTAAATGTACCTTGTGACAAAGTAAAAGCACATCCAAGTAATTATTTGGCAGTTTCAGAGATCTTTTAATACGCAAAAGACTCTTCCTTTATATCTCCAAGCCCATGGACACAGCTAATGGGAACAGGAGTCTGTAGTCCCATTAGTCATTTTGTTCCGAGTTGCACCTCTCAAGCTGCACTCGTGAATAAACACTACTATTTCACAAATGAACAGATTCAAGTGTAAGTTTATGCCGAAAACTTCGTGTCCTGGTCTGAGGTAAAATAGAACCCATTTTCTGCTCAGTAATTTTACTTTGCAGCCAAGCCTCTTCTAACTGCTGAAACTAACAGCACGTTGTGCAGAAACTGTTCACTCTCAGAGTGGTAAGACCCATGTTTACAGCTGATGCCAAGGCATGGGATGCAGAGAGGCTCCTGCTTATACTCATTGCTGTAACACCCAAGGGCAGCCAACTTTGTCATTTGCCCCGCTGGAGGGTCAGAAGCGGAAAAACGTAGAGGGATCCCACCTGTGGGGAGGAGGGGACAGGACAGGTGACCCAAAACTGACCAACAGGGTATTCCATCCCATCTGCCTCGTGCGTGGTATAAAAGCTGAGGGATCAAAGGGTCAGCCTCTTTCTTCAATGGCTGGTGTCCAAGGAGGACTCTGTCTTTCCGTTTGCCTTTGATCCTGCTCCATGCATTCCAGAATCCAGAACCGGAACCCAGCTCCCATCGATCACCGAGCCCACTCGACATCCCCAGTGCCTGCTGGTGACACAATCGTCATCCTGGGAGCTTGATAAGGTTTTGTACATATTTCATTATTTTATTTTTTATTATTTTTTATTATTATTTATTTTATTTTTTATTATTATTTTATTTTATTTTTTTATTATTTTCATTGAATAGTTTAGTTCCTTCTAAACTCGTAAGTCTCCTCTCTCTCTCCCCCCTCTCCTTGGAGAGAGAGATGGGGCACAGAATCTGTCGTTCATCTCTGTGGTCAGTCTGGCCCAAACCTCGACAGATTTATTGGCGCCCAACATGGGGCTTGAACAGGGTTCTAAACCACAACACTTGCTGTACGGGGTCTGCCACACTTCCTGCGACTCAGTACATTGTCACAGATTTTCTGGCAATGGTCAAGTCTTCATTCTTGAAGAAAAAAAACATATATTGAGTTTATTTTTAAATGTTTTTAAAAGCTCCAAAAGTTTAATGACAGCAGCAACTATTTCCGAAGTAAAACACAGACAGTGGGAAAACATTTTCAAACCTTGTAATGGAACATAATTCAGTAAAAATACACTAAGATTGATACATAGCATCTCTCGAGTTGGAAGGGACCCATGAGGATCATCAAGTCCAACTCCTCACTCCTTGCAGAAGCAAAACTGTACATAACTTTACATAACTGCAAAAGATTTCAGTTTGCTTTTAAATAATCTTAAACTTCTAATTTTGACAATAAATAGGAATAATCAATGCAATGTTAAGAAACTGCAGAGCAAGTAGATTATGAAAGCTGTTGCACAACGTATCTGCTGAATCTCTTATGACCCAAGGCTTCGGATTTCAATTTTTGGTAGTGGATTCCAACAAGTCTTTTGCTTCGTTTATTTTCATTGCTAAGTAAGGTGATCCACCTGAGAAGAAAAAGGGGAAAAGAATACAATTTACACATCAGTATTAAGCACCAAACTACTTGCAGGATCCCTTTACTACTCACTTTTATTAGCTTCTCCTTTCTAACTAGATCCTTTTCATACAACTGCTTAAAAACTGACATTGATATGAAGTAAACTAATTGATAAGGAAACATAAGAAATGTAACCAAAACCAAAGTCACTGAAGACTAATGATGAATAATTTGTCTCAGAGAGAAGCCTGAAATCTGACATCACTTTACATGGGCGTGATTTAGACTTGCAGTGCAGTGTTGCTGCAAATGTATGCAAGGTCAGCTGTCCTGAACATTCATCCAAAGCTAATAGCTATTATTTTCACCCACCCCAAAAACTAAGAGGTAAAATTTTATAAATAATTTTGACAAAGAATCATTAAGTGCATGCACATGCATGCACACACTCCCCCAAGCCTCTCCTGTGCTAGATGCCTGGAACTACCAGCCAGAAACCATCACATTAAAGCTATTTAAACACGGTACGCCTTCTAACTTCTAGTCCTGAACACTGTCATTGCTTTACGCTCCATCTAACAATCTGATTACAGTTCAGCGGTCTTTTTGTGTTTGTTTTTTTTTACTCTCCCCTTGAGTGCCAACCATCTGCCTACAGACACCAAAAACAACATTACAAGGTCTGTATCGGTAACTTACCACTTACTCTAATACACCTATGTTTTTTGCATGCAAATATGATTCCAGCAGTACTGTGTGCTGAATAGCCTTTTCCAAAGCATCTGTTCAATCATAATTTTTCATTCATCATTTCATTCATTCGACTCTATTCAGTTTATCAGAAAAGATAACGGTAGAAGAAACACGCAAAACTAGCTGTAGATACACATGGCAAGGCTTGCTTAAAGACTTCTTTAGAACATTCCTGCAGGAATCCAAATCATTATAAAGTCGTTTCTTAGTGTAATAAAACAACTGGGAAAAGTAATGGAGTTCCCCTGTTCATATTTTGGTTTTGTTTGAATGTAGCCTTAATAGGTAAGACACACCAGGGGAAAGTGAGGCAAGGCAGGGGAAAGGTAGAGAACTGGCTACTGGAAAACAGATTTTTATTTTTTTTATTTTTTTTAAACCAGTTGGCTTTTTAGGCAGGAATAGGATTTACTACATTGAGTAGTAAATTATACTTTTTCAAAGAGTAGACAAGAGCATCAAACAAACAGTAAAGACTAAACACTGCAATAACTAATGCATCCCAAGTAATTTTTAAGTGTGCATTGATTTTCTACCTGTCTAGAGTGCAAGATCTTAAAGTAAATTCAAATCTGCTAGAAGTGTTTTCACTACATTTACATCCTTAAGTGCCATATTAATTTTGTAGCCCTCCAATGAAAGAAAATTCAATCTCATGATTGCCTAAGTGTTTGTTTATAATTAGGGCAAGTCCAAAAGGCTTCTCTCTTCCCCTTTTTCTGTGAACAAATATTCTTTCATAAAATTAGTAACTGATAAATTAACATACAATGTATCAAAATAAAAAAAAACCCTTTAAAAGTGAACTGTAAATGTAGTAAGCAACCATTTTAGTAGTGGTCACTGGGGATGTTATTATGCAAACTTCTCTATATTTCTTATTTATTTCTACTAATTTGCTCTTTGACACTGGGATCTCAGATCACACACGTAACTTTTAAATCTGCAATTATCGCCTTTCTTCTATCAACTCCAGCTGGTAAAATATTGTTTTAAAATAACATTCTAATGTTGAGCATTATTTTTAAAGCCACATCTGTGCTACCCACAGCCAGAAGAAATCAAGATATATACATAAGCAAACAAGTCTCTCTGTGATGCCATGTGTTCAAGATTACTCCGGGCCCTAGCTCTGCAGCTTAAGACATTACACAAGATTTTTTTGATACAGCCATGCCAGAAGAGCCACGGGATTAGCACAGAGCCACAAATCCCTTCCAACGTGTGTTCCTACTGAGAAAATGCTCCATCTTAATAGCACACAGGAGGGCTCGCTACATCCATCCAAATCTACGCTGTGCTCAGTTGCAGGTGCATTACAGCTGTAAGAGACAGTCATTACAATGTACGATGTTGGTAACGGGAACTGCCTCTTTAAGGTCTAGTCAACATCCACACGGAGATTCACAGTTCTAGCTAAAGTCTCTTAAGTACTGCTACAATAAACTTAGAAGTTCATTACCAAAAAATTTTGACCTAATAGGTACTCTAGCAGTTAAGAGGCCTCTGACCATCATAATACATTAGAAATGAAGAAGATAATTTCTTTTCTATATCTGTGCAGCTCACACATTATAAAAAGTGTAAAAAATGAAAGCATGAAATCGAATAAGCCGGACAACTTTAGAATTAAACTGAGGGGTGAAGGCAGCAAAAAAAAGCACCGACTAAACACTTCCAGGGCCAGTGGTCACAGTTATTTTTTTCATTTTCTTAAAAGGGGGTGCTGGCAGGGGGCCCTGTAATTCTGTCAAAAAGATATAAAACCCCGCCGATTTCCCCTTTTGACTTCTGAAATACAGTGCAACTCTTCACCATCTGTTATTTTAAAGTAGAAACAGCAATGAACATATGGGCTTTCTTTCTCAAGCAGCTGTAGTGTAGTTAAAGTTATAATAATAGCCTTTCTGTAAGATAAATTTACATTAAAAACCTGGCCAGTAAAGCAACAGTACGCAGCTTTACATTTTTTCCAAGTGAATTCCAGGAAGTCTGAAATTCATCAATGATGTACTTAGTGACTGCAGAACATTTCCCCATAGAAAGTTACTTTCATACACGACTGGTCCATCTCCGTTCAAAACAGGAATATCAGCTGAATGTAAAAATGTTATAGCTAATTTTTGCTTATTTTTGAATATTCTTAAGTTTTTTTGAAGTGTGGAACACTGGTCCCTGAGCTGATGGTTTTAACTGAAGCAGCGCAAGTCTAAGAAACAACCTTAAAGAAAGATGGGTAAAACTGTAGTTCATAAAGCCTAGTTTATCTGAGAGAAGACACACAGAAGCTTAAGTATATAAATAATCAACACACATTTGGCACTCAGTGTGGCTATTTACACAATAAGTAAACTTAAAGGACCTCATTTAAGCCTCTTCCTTTACAGCTTTGGTTAAGAAAAGTAAGAATTATTTACCTTTATCAGGATGATTCAAAATCATTATTCTTCTATGAGCTGTTCTGATTTTGGCCTTACCAGCAGATGGACTGCAGAAACAAATTAAAGTGCTTACCATAAATGCCACTGTGCTCAGGTTATAAATTAACAGTTTATACTGGTTTCAAAAATAATTAAAACATGAGGTTTTCACCATCTTGTGGACAAAACATAAAACTGCATCTCTGAGGAAATAACAATAACAAAGGTATGTAAGACACTGAGAAGAACATTTTTTAAAAGGCTGTGTATTTGAAACATTTTTTTTTTTAAATATATCCAATCATTAAAATAAACAATTTGAGGGGAAAAAACCCCACAAAAAAACCCAGCAGCTCTAGCTGGTTATTCTTAACATTAAATGCAAAAAACCATATTATTTTCCCGCTAGAAAATAAGTATTTACATGACCAGTGAGAAAACAGCAAATGTTTAATATTAACACTTTTTTTTCTACTGTAAATATTTTTATAGCTGCTGTAACTAATTCTTCTTTGTGCTGGGGCATGAAAAAACCCCCTGTATTTGTTATTTTTGCAAAGCTATACAATGTGTTACATCCAGGGACATGCTGATTTACAAGTGCTACACAATGTTGTTTCCTTCAATGACAGATACATAAAATATGTACTTGGCCTAAATTAAATATGTACCTTACCAGACAAATAACCAATTACGGATGCAATATGCCAACACAGTAAGACTAGCGTATGTGCAAAAGGACAGTTTGAATGGTTTAGTTTTTCATAATTTGTTAGCATGCAGAAATGAAGCAGTGTTTTCCACTTCAGGTGACTTCTTAATCAGTGATGATTCAATTAATTAATCTTTTTGTAGATACAGTTTGAATGCAAGGTATCAGCCTAACTACATTCCCGAGGTAAAGAACCTCTAATTATTATTCTGTCACTGGGAAATTAGGGTATGGTGCAAAAATAGCTCACGGAACTGCATAAGAAAAGAATACTTCAATGGAACAGAAAGCAGCCCAGAAAGGAGGAATTAAACAGAGGGTGAAAGGCCTTGAACTATATAAATGCAAAAACGAGACAATTTGTTACCAGACACCTAGAAATAAGAATTATCGATATTTTGATTTCTAAAGCTTTTGTTTTTTACAAACAAACAAACCAAAACAAACAAAAGCTTTTTCTTTTATAACAAAAAAGGAATGTTGATATACCACACTCCGAAACTCACATGGCCAAAGCGTAACGGTAGAAAAGTTGCAGTTGCATATTATGGAAAATCATGCAGTTCTGCTCCAAAAAGCAACTGTGAAAATGGTGTTTTACATCAAATTGGCTCAGTTTATGAGATACTGCTTATCCCACAGTCAGACTAGTCTCTAAAGACTCTTAATCGCTATTGAAAAACCCTCTAATGTAAAAATCACATTTTCGCTGAACTGGTACAACCTCACGATTTACAACAATGTGCTGACTTCTAACATCACTGACTCTCCTCCGACTGAGAAGTCCGTCACTTTGGTGGGAACGGTCAATGGTGGAGGTCCGGACTGCCATTCAGGGGGACCTGGAGAGGCTGCCGGAATGGGCTGACAGAGACCCTTCACGAAATTCAACACGGAGAGAGGCAGAGCCCGGCGCCTGTCAAGGAAGAGCCCCTGGCAGTGCAAGGCTGGGCTAGGGGGGGCTCTGCTGACAGGGACCCAGGACACAGCAGGAACAAGAGCCAGCAGCGTGCCCTGGAGGCAGACAAGGACAACAGCCTCGTGGGCTGCGTGAAGGGGAGCATGTTCATTAGGTGGACAGAAGCAGCTGCTGCCCTTTACTCGGCCAACCACATCGGGCTGCTGCACCCAGTTTTGGGACTTGTGTACGGGAAAGACATTGGCCAACTGCAGCAGGTCCAGCAAAGGCCACCAGAACGGTCGGGGACTGGAGCACTCTCCTCAAAGGAGGAGAGGCTGAGGGAGCGGGGCTTGTTCAGCCTGGAGAAGAGAGGGCTGTTGGGCTGCCCCACAGCAGCCCCTCAGCATCTACAGAAAGGTCCAAAAGAACATGGGCCCAGGCTCTTCACAGTCATGCGTGGTGGGAGGCTGAGAGAAAAGGGGCACAAATTCAAAAGGAAGGTACAGGCCGGACATAATACTTTTTCACCCCAAAGACAGTCCAGCAGTGATGCAGGCTGCCCAGAGAGGGTGTGAATTCTCTGTCCATGGGAGTCTTTCAAGACCCACTAGATAAAGTCCTGAGCAACCTGCTCTGACCCCACTGGTGGCTCTGCTTGGAGCAGCAGGTACAACTGGAGACCTCTTGCAGTCCCTCCCTACTTGAGTGGTCTTATAATCATATGATTACCTGTGCAGTACGCTGTGTTTAAAAATAAAATAAAATAAATAAATAAACAAACCCAAAGCCACAACGATTAAACATTAAATACATTTGTGTTCATTCACCTCTACAATACACTGTATGTTTTTTAATGTAATGGCCTAATTTTTTTGTGCGATTTATGTTTTAAGAATAATGATTTCAACATTTTTAACTAATGTGTATATATATATTCTGTACATTAACAAACAATTAACTATTTCCTATGGAAAGAAAAAAGTTTCATGGAGGAAATGGTACAATACAGAAAATTTTATTAATTTTTATCTGGAATTTTATCTTACGATTTTCAGACATTTTCTAACTTCTTAAGTTCAGCATTAGGGATTTAATAGTTGTAAACCATTATGCTTAGGACAGCTGTATTTTGCTAGCACCCATTTTGTCTAATGTTTGGAAAACACTCCTAATGTTTTCACTTCCCATGTAATCTCAGATATTCCCCACCTCTCCCATCAGCAGTTCCTTCTATAGGCTACACAGTTTTTAATATTATTGCTATGTTTATACTGAATTTCAGTAATCCGTGCTGCTTCAGAACAACTTATGCAAGAACAATAAAACTTAAAATTAGTCAGTATTTCCAATACAGTACTTTGTAGCTTTTACATACTTTAAATACAAATAAGGCACGTATGTGTTTCTGCCAAAACCCCTGCAATCGCACAAGACGGTTATTAAAGAATAACATTTGGAATGTGTAATGGGCCAATATATTTGAAATTTAAAGCTACCATTAAATTCTCACCTTTATCATGGCCTATATTTATTATTTATACTGCCCGTGAATACTCAGCATTTCAAATAATGAAGACATTCTTTGCCTCAAAATTTAGTATGACTTAGAAGTGATGACACAGAAGACAAGTGTTACAATAATAAGATCAAGGCCTAGACAGATCTAGTTCGTGCATTTGTGCATACCCTGGCATTTTCTGTAACACTTTAAAACTCACTTCATTTTTTTTTTGGTAGCATATATATATAAAAAACAGTAAGCAGTGAGTTAAAACTGATCTAGAAGAGTATGTTTAAACAATGTGAAAATTCCCTGTAAAGATGTTAGCCATGCTTCTCACAAAGACTCAATCCTTTAAACATTAAGGAGAACTTTCCTCAAATCTGATTAAGTCTTGATATTTGCAAGACTCAGTCCAAACACAAACAGTGTCACATGTTCCTAGTGCAGACTCAAACTATTAAAATTAAAGGGGACTGATTTCAGATGTGATGAAACTTCAGACACGTACATGAGCAGTGTTCAGGCTAGGCACTGCCACTGTAAACATGCTTTAATAAGCTGCAGTGTGCTATTCTGGAATACCACTGAATTTGCCCTTATAAAGTGAAAATGTTAATACATTATGAAACTTAAAGGCCAAAGAAATTATTTCTGAAACCCATTCCTATAAATCTCTTCTTCAGTGTGCAAGCATAAAATATTTCAAATGAATGTAATGCTTTATTTTACCATTTCTTAAAATGAATGCTAAATCTGCATAATTTCCATTATGTTAGAAGTAAACACAAATAGCACACTGAACAGGATTTCAAGTCCCAGTTTTCACCATCTGAAATAATTTCTTCTGGGGATAATTAAAGCCATCCTCCTTACATATATATATATATTTTTTTTAACCTTAAAATTCAGAACTGATGTCAACCATAAATAACAAATATACTACGTAAGGTCGGATCTGCTCCTCTCACCTGGAAAGTCCTCAAACTCATTGCCTGCTTTACAGAAAATGTTAAAGGTGTGTATTACCATTGGCCATCCAAATGTTTCCGAAAATATCCACAGAAAAATCCATTGAATACTCAGCCTGGAAATTATTCCCCCATACCTAGTCTAAATGACAAGTCTCTCCAAGAATTTTTGTTTGGAACACGCTGCAATTTTTTACATCCAAACAAATCAGAGTGGAGAAAGAAAAAAATAATATTACTGACTTGTGGAAAAAAATGAGCAAAATTGATTTGTTTTCCTCGTTTATTAATATAATCTACACTATTACTTATCTCAAGGGGTTTTTTGGAGACCAGGCCATGTGATCGCACTAATTAGCACAGTTTGTGCTATTCTGATTATTTCTAGAGCACCAATTCTCTACTGCAATATGTTACCATGCCTTCAAGCCAAACACAAGTCGCATGTTTTATTAGCATTTTACTGTTTGCTTTTTAGCTTAAGCAGAATATTAGAATGGTTTATAAACCATTAGAAGTCTTTTAAAAAAAAGTTACGATTTTGGCAAGAGTATTCCCCATTCTTGCAACATGCATTTTTTTCATTCAATACTTAACCAAACAGAAACATACTAATGGAACACACCTACCTTACACCTAAAATAAGACTAGCTTCTCGCCTACTCATTTTCTGTTCAAATCCGCCTTTATGGTACGATGAAAGACTCTAAAAAGAAGGAAGGGATAACAAGCAATAATTAGTTTCATGTAGAAGGTGCCAGGACCTAAATCATATTTATATGACCTCATTCAGAGCATTACATTCATCTATAATTTATTTCGAAGGCATGGAATGACTACAAACCAGATACTATGAAAGGACTTCTCTTGAGCATTAACACATACAAAAACCAACTTAAAAATAACTGTCTGTGTTTTTACAATCTTCTTCTGCTAATAAGATATATTAATAGCTCCAACCATTAAAATCCTGCCTTCAGGCATAAGAGTCCAGAATCAAAGTATATACTAGCATAGAGTGGTAGGTACAGGGTGTGTGTTGGGGAGGGCAGGGGAGAACAGCCATGGAATGGAAACCATTCCACCACAATGGAAAATGCCAAAAGTCAAAATACTTTGGCATCCAAGAAATTGCAGACCATCACTCTGAAGTCCAGACACTTCTACAAAGTAGGTAAAAACAAGAAGAAAAGGATAAGAAGAGACGAATGTAATATGTGATGAAGAGTCAATATGTTTTTTCACAAGAAGAAATGTTACTTCAAAAAAGCACAGTAAGAGTTCTTTGAAAGAACCCTGAAAAATAAATAAAAACAAACAATCAACAAGCCTTAGCATAAAGCCACAACCTCTATTTCAGGAAATCACTGACCTGGAGAACACTGGAAAGTAGCAGAGTATATGGGGAAATCCTAACCAACTTCTGCCTTTACAGCGTTCCCTAGACACTGATGACAATTAGATACAGGACCTGGGGTTAGTTTTTTTGAACTCACTAGGCATGCGAGACTTCAGCCACTGTTTTAAGAAGGGGAGAAAAAACACAACTGGGAAAAGAACACTAAAAAGGAGATCGAGATGAGAGTAAATCATTACAACAATTAATTGCCATAGGGAATAGGTTGAAAGTATATATGTCAACCATAAATATATTTTAAATAAATTAAAAAAAAAAAGTTACTGAACTGCCACTGACAGCTAGTAGCGATCTCCTCAATGTAAATGTGTGTATAACAGTTAAGGAATAGCCCATTGCTACACAAATAATAATCTAAGTTCCACAAGTCCCAGAAGCAGCAAATGTAGCTCTAAGACAGGCCACCTTTGGGAACTGGCACACAGAAATCACTCAAAAAGACTGAAGTTTTTTTTCCCCCCTCAATGCAAAACCTATCAGCTGGGGGAAAAAAAAAGCTTCTTTTGTTGCTTTCAAAAGGAAGCCTGGCCTGAGAGCTGGGATTATTTTTAAGCATTCCTTTTACCCCCAAGTAAAAATGTGCCTGGCCCTTAATAAAACACTCCTCTCACTAAATACATCCATTCATATTCAGTGAGAATTTTGCCTTATGTTTACACAAACTCTCTCTTATGTAATTTCAAAAGCATTAAAGCATTCAAAGGGCTCTGTCTACGATATCTAAGCAAAGCCTTTAACTAAGCTTAGGAGGAACATTCACTCAAAAGCGTGGTTCAGAAATACTTCACCTATTGCTACCATGAAGTCACACACAACCACAGAATTATTTTTTTTGGTCTGCTGCTATGATCTGAAACTAATTTTATCTTTCTTTTTCCCACCCCATACCTGGTGGTGTTACAGTAGTGGTTATTTCGTGTATCAAAGCTGCAGCAACTGTGGATGCATCCTGCCTACAACAAAAATCTGTCGAGGAACCGCTGCTATAGCTACAGGGTTAACACAAAGCAGGTCTGTCATAGTGCACGACAATATTCGAGGTTAGAGTACGTAACATCAAGGGAACACACAGGGCTTCTCCGGTCCTGCGAGAGGAAATTATGCTAACGATTTAATGGCTACCAGATAACACCCTTGAGAAGGCAGAACTGCACAGAAATTTGCAATGATGCCAAACAATTACTACAGCCAGGAGAGAAAAGCACTCTTTGATGTCCTCTGAAAGATCTTCCAGAACTCCCAAAGCAGCTGAGGTGCAGAGGGGAGTCCTATAAAGGTTAATTCTCTGCCCTTCAACTCTGGCATACAACTCGAATACAGGAGGACACTGGTTCACTATTCATATAGAGAAGGGGAATATTTGAATTATCTCTAACACAGCTCGTCTCTGTTCTTGGTAGATTTCATCTAAAATACCATTTGAAATAAGAGAACAGGGAGGGATGGCTATAGGCTTAATTTCAGAAATACTTTTTCATGTTTTTAAAGCGTACTTCCTTGACATTGTTCTAACCTCATAAAGCCTTGATTCGGTTCACTTCCAAGAGGAATGAAAAAAGAAATTCTGTTGTCTGTGTCCTTTGGCACAGAAACAAAAACAGTTTGTTGAATTGGTCATCAAGAAAAAACATTTTCTTCTCAGAAGTAAAGCACGTAGCAAGATTAATCAATTCTTAAATTAAGATCGTGATCCTAAACAGAATTTAAAGCAAAAGGAAATTAGACATAAAAGCCATTTTTCCCATTGGCTAGAGTAAGGGGAATAAACACTGAGTCTTCATTTTAGGAAGCATCTTGGCAAATTTTAGTTCCCTAATGAAACAAGTTTTGCACGCTATTCAAATTAAAACAATTTTTTTTTTCCCCCTAGTTCCAAATTCTAAGTAATGGCTGCAATGAA
The DNA here is from genome assembly GCA_013398295.1 of Chionis minor. NCBI lineage: Eukaryota > Metazoa > Chordata > Aves > Charadriiformes > Chionidae > Chionis > Chionis minor. Next base: position 21,767 of record VZSF01000225.1, read on the forward strand.
ATGATACAATATTCAAGGTATTTTTCTGTTGTGAGAACCCCTTGATGAGCGGGCAGTTCCAGACACTCGATTATTTATTAACGCCTGCTACTGCAAACAAATTCTGTATTAGAAAAATGATAAAAATGAGCTCTCCATTTCTTCGTATTATTTGGGGTGAGGGGAGGAGATATAATTCACTCTACTTCATTTCCCTGCATGGTGTTACTGTTTAGCAACTTCAGTTCTGCTTCCTGAATAAATGCTCTTAATGGGTTTGGGGAGTGAGGAGAATAGAAAATGGCTGGACTTGCTCTGCAAATGTCTATTCACTCTGTAAATTTAAAACTGTAAATTTTCACAAACGCAGTCAGCTGAGAAAATTCCATCCATTTGGACTGTGACACCTTCAAGATACTTTTCCTGGCATAGCACAGAAGAAGCATAATCACTGTTTCCACGCCAGGTAAGAGATATTCAAAACCCCACAATTGAGACCATATATCATATTATATGAAGTAGTGAATTCTTCTGAAAATTCCATGTGTCGTTTGACCACCAATATAGTCCGCCACTGAAAAGGTAACAAAGACTGGAAGAAAAAAAACCACACCAAAAAGCAATACTAGAAGAAAAAAAATCTAAACCCAAGCTATTTACAAGCCATGTTATAATATAATCCATGCTAAGATCAACTTTAATTTCCTTAACTTTAGTTAGAAAAGAATTTATAAAATGGACTGCAAATTGCATTCTTCTCTGGAAGTTTTATTTTCACAGAAGAACAAGAGAGATGGTCACGACCTGTACCTCTCAATTCAAAACTCTAGTGAGTTTGAGTAGAATCAGATTCAGTAAGGGAAACACAATGCAAAAAAAAAATCTCTAATGAAGTGCTATAGAAGACACCCTTTTCTTCTAGAACACAGAATTTTCAGGATGGTGGTATTTATGTATTTTGACAGTTCATTTTGCCTAGAATTGCTGTTTCTATCTTCAGTATCTTCTATCTATCATTCAACCTTCAATATAACTGATTCAACAGAGAAAGGCAATGAATGCTATTGAAATATTTCTATCTTTCTTCTTTTCCCCCACATTTTAGGGAAACATTAACATAAAATTAACAGTATTACAGTCTGTCCAAGGAAGAAAATCCAAATGACTACTCAACCGTATGCACCTTCTACTGGTAACAGATCCTTGTCACTACACGCAGAAACAAAACAGTGTCACTGGCATTTGTGACACCAGTAAGAAAACTAGGCTTAAGCCAAAAAAGCGTTCCTCTGGAAACAAGCATTACGACTTGTCATAGAGGGGAAATGACAATGTTTCCTTCCATGCCGTTCTCCACCAAAAAAAAGACGGCAGAAAACTTCAGATTACAGCAGCATTTACACTTCATATTTAAGAATATATATTTAACTCCTGTAAATTAAAGTTAAATGAGACGTAGAAATTCAGAACGAAACGTAAAACACTTACTTGCCTTTACTTACTATTTTTGACTAAAAGATGAGTGCAGTTGTTGACTGTACATGTTATTTATTTAGGTAATTAAATAGAAAGTGTCAGATGCTCAAGATACAGCAAGAAGGCATTTTAAATGACAGCTTCATAATTGCTCAACTTGACTTTACCCAAGTCATTTATTAGTGAGTAGGAAGAAAGGATAAACAGCATCTGGATTACCTTGTGTGACTGCAACCAATGTGAATTGTGATTTCTATTGCAAATGGGGGTGGGGAGGGGAGAATTGCAAATGGCGGGAGGAAGAGTGGGGGCTTATAGAGAGAACAAGGTGGCTTTTAAAAAGGCAGATGCTTCACAGTCTTAAAAAAAAAGAAGAGGTGATAGGGGACAGGGTTTCATTCTAGAAAACTAGAGTAGCCACTGAAAATTATAGTGACCAAGTTAGGTGCCTCCAAACACCACAGGAAATCAGCAAAGTAACACTAACCCTAAGCACTAAACGGCACATGAGACACTTTTTCCAGTAAACACAGGTAGAAGTACTAACTGCTTTATTTCCTTTGTCAGCATAGTTTAGAGGGCAATATGTGTCAAGAAACTCGATGAAAGTGCTAATCCACATATACTCAGCAGCTTCAAATTCCCCAAACAAAATCAGGTAAAGCTACTAAAATAAAAAGTCTGGACAATAAGCACTTACATAGGATCTTTGTACCTAATGTTTTCTCTATTTTTTTCAAAGAAAAGTTATAAATAGGAAATAATTGATTGTTAAGGAAGAGAAGAAATAAAAACTTAATAAAAAACGCCATCCAAGAAGATAGTAGCTGTAAAGTAGTAAAGAACAAATACTCTTGGCCAAGAGTTCTACAAGGGTCTTAAATTCAGAATACGATTGGAGAAGAAAAATATTATCATTACCCTCACAAATACAAAGCTGACAAATATATACAGTTAATGGCAAACCAGAAGAGAGAGGTTTTACCGTCTTCAGCAGATTTCATGTTACACTGAAAACCTGAATTTCGAGTTCAGAAATAGAATAAAAAAAAGATACTCTACTGGAGATCCACATACAATTCTGGGCTGTAAGGCAGGATGTGAAAGCAGACAGAGGATGCAACACCAGAGACTAGGAACACTGAGAATACAGAAGCTCCTGGGTTGCTCTTTATGGTTGTTCATGATTTCTGCAGGACTCAAAAGTCACGATGGTAAAAATGAGACAGGCCTATAACGAGCTTGGCTCAGCTCGTATACCAGTATTGAGGGGTGCAGTTTCCTAGGAACAGACACCTCTCTGCGCCGTAGCATGTCATATTTCAATGTGTTAAAAAGAGTCACTGCCTGCTTTCTTACGTGAAGATGTCTGAATTTAGATTCTCTAGCCTGTATCGACAAACGGATAGAAGAAGAAATGCTAAAGTAAAACTGGGGGTGAGGGAGGGTGAAGACTGAAGCACTCCCTTCTCTGAAGCCACACGTCCTTATTGCTAGCTACTTCCAAGCAAGCCTGCAAATCAGACTGTATCCACAGCATATGAAGGCAATTTGATTCACAGTACCTAAAGTCCCCTCTGCCGTTTTGGCAGGCAACTTGGGTATCTCTCAAAAAATTACTTTGGAAAAAAAAAAAAAAAAAAAAAATTGGTGATGGTCTCACAACAGCAATGCAATAGAGGGAGAGAGCGCAAAAACTGATCCAGACGCACCGTTTCTGGCTGGTAGACACCACAATTAAGAACAAGTGTGGACCAGCCTCAAGAGGACAGCCCATGTTTTGAGTCTTTCTCTCCCCAGGAAGCTTGAGGTGATCAAGCATGCACCTTCAGCACACGAACACGAAGAACAGATGGCAAATGAATTTGGACCCTAGCGTCTTGTCTATACACTGTATATGCAGTATACAGACAAGTTCTGTGTTGCAACTGACCTCACATAAATAGATACCATGCTAATAATCACTTTTAAAAAAAAAATAATTACCGTTAATATATTTTTCAGGAAATAATAATCTGTAACAACTACTCCCTCAACCTCTTCACCCATCAGCATCAAGAGGGGAATCATATTCCTTCGGCTGTGGATAAGCGTTCACAGACTATGAAGTCTGAAAGAATGCACTGGCACAAGCAGTCATCTACCTCACTGGGAATTACTTTAATCAAACAGGAATGGAACATATTTATTTATTTACCAGAGGACAGTGTAGCCACTGAAGCAAAAAGTAAATAATCTCAAATATTCCCTACATATATTCCTCCCACAACAGTCTACCTCTTGATTTTTTACCTCATTATTGTATTTTGAAATATGTAGGGCAAAACAAAGAACAAAAACTTGGTCAAAAGTTTAAATTAGCCATGGAAGAAAAAAAAGCCAACTCACATGTGAACAAGAAAACATGTTCCCCCATCTCTATGGCAACCTTTCCTAGAAGTATATCAATTTGTCGTCTTGATTTTTAACACTGTATCTGACTAAATTCTTTCAATTTTAGCTTCTTGAAATGAAACTGCATGTCATCACTTTGTAATCTCCAGAAATTAGCTATTTTCTCACAGCGCACTTCAACAATTTATCATACACTTACTAGCAAAGAGTTCTGAAATATGGAACATCACCAGAAAAATCAGAACTGTTTATCAAACTCACAAACATCTTTTGAGGTAGCTTCATATACTGGGACATAAAATACACCAGATAATACACTAGAACATACACAGGAAGGAGTATTCTGGACAAAAAAATAATCTAACCAGAACTTACCATATTTAACATAAAACGTCTCCTTTCTAAATACTTAAAAATATAAAATCTTAAATTTAGCATAAAGTAAACTCTAAACTTACAGAAGTTGAAATCCTCTTTGCTGTTTCTGTAATTGCCTGCTCCAATGGTTTCCAAAGGTGGAAAGCATAACGACCTGAAAAAGATTGAAGTTGCATAGAATTATAACCAACATTCACTAAAAGGAAGAAAAAATAAAGAATCTCCAACATATGTTCATCAGCTTACATCAGAAAGAATTTTGTTTTTTAAAAAAAAAATTAAATTCTTCCTTCTTAATCTTTTGTCTCATTTATTTGCTGTACAATACCACTACAGTTTACTGCTTTTCAAGATGTTTCCTCAACAGTCGTTTTTGCATTCTGCCCAGCCAAAGTCCCACAGTAAACTTGCTACAGTTTACATTTTTCAATCTTTGTACTGTTGGGGGAGGGAGAAAGAGAATTTAATGTATTTCACCTAAAAACCCAGTCATAGACTACAAAGATCCATTGTGTTTGCTCACAAAATAAATACATTTAAATGCATTTCAATATGATAAATGAAGCTATCTGCCTTGTGAACTTTAAGAAAAAGGGCAGTACGAAACATTAGCTTTGCATATATATTATTTATAAAATACTGTTCAAAAGTTATGTCTTCACACAAAGAAATCTATGTACTACATGTTTCTTGCTGTGATGTTGTATGCTTAATCACATATTTTGTAAGTACTGCATTTTTTATTTTGTTACAAAGAGAGGATCTTCTGGGATTCAGAGCCATTCAAATCCCGACCAGCCGTGAACGTCTGTCTGTAGCTAGGAAAGGCTAGTGGGAGCTCTATTAGACTGCGTTGTTAGAAGCACAAAGCAGGTCTATCAACTTCAGAATTGAGATTTGTGCCACGTTACTGGCGGATTTCCCCTGTAAGCCCCCTCTCCCCAATTACTGTTTTGATTAACTATTCATTAGCAATGTAACTTACTACTATACATAATGGAAAAGCGTTTTATAAATGTGGCTGTGCTTCATTCAAATAGCATCTTGCTTTCATTTTTAAAATAGGCAGTGTGTCCATAGCTTATTTCAGTCATCTAAGCCTATGCCTGTGTTAACACAGACATTAAAACCACTGTTAGTATCACTGCGGAAATGCTGTGATGTACTAATATATTACTTTGCCGCCTTCTTAATGCTTTCCGTTTCCACTTCTTTGCTAGCTGTCATTAATTCTTTAGCTCAATCAGCAGAAGAAATTCTAAGAGCGTTCCTCCTCTGCTTATACATAAACACCCAGATAAACCAACTGCTTAATAGGTGTACATCAAAGACTTTGTCTTTCCTTCCCCCAATGAAAAAAACCCAACACAACTGTACCTGCCAAAACACCTGCTGAAGTTTGGTGCAACTTGTTAGTCTACTGCATCTGTTCTTGTGCGCATTTGCACATAGCTGACTGTGGTCGCTTTTAATACACTGAAAATGATGGAAATCAATGTGTATTTCAAAAACAGAACACACCACCATTATCAGGTCTGAGCAACCCAGAGTGTAAATCATGTTAAGTCCATGCCTTGTGTTCAGACTAGAACCTATTTTTCAGAAGAACATACAGTCCAGATGCAAAGAGTTCAGGTAACAAACAATGTACTATGGGAACAGTTTAATATGATAAATCACTGTAGCCACAAACACCTTCTATTTTCCTCTAGCTGAATTTGCCAAGCATCACCTTCACATCACAAGATTCTTTTGCACTCTTCTGTACTAAAGAGCCTCCACTTTGCAATATGCTATTAAATAAACAAACTTTTCACGTTACATTTTGTACACAAAAATCAGATGGAACCTTTTAGCCGCTGCCCATACAACTAGTTTCTCCAGCTGCGACTTTTCAAAAAGAATTTTGGAAAATGTGTCAAGGATTTTGAAGCGACGGGAACTACAACTGGACACAATTCTCTATAGCACTCTCAAGCAAACTTTCCACTTTCCACTATTTAAATTCATAAAAACTCCACGAACCCTTTTGGAAACAGCAGCAGTTCCACACTCAGCTGGGAATTTAGCTTACCTGCAAATGCAACAGTTGCAACGCCAAGTCCAACTGCTATCATAGTTCTGGCCTAGAGCAGAAAAACAGGAATCAGAATAACATGCAAATTCTAATTTGAAATATACGCACTTTTTACTTTAACAGCGAGTATTTCTGATGTCTGACTTGGACAGTACATGTATAATTTATATGAAAGATAAAAGAAAGTTCGGCATTCCACCAGCTGTGTTAGTTTTATAGTTCAGTCCTATTAACCCATGCCAACACATCAGGTTTAACCTGGAATTATCCATTAGTAAATCAGTGAACAAACACTGACAAAGCAGCTCACCACGTCTAACGATAAAAACACAAGGCAGAAAACTATTTAGGATTACCCAAAATTATTTGTGCAGACTAGTTCAACACAGTCTGAAATGATGTTTGCCACAACAGAAAGAATCAGTTTATTACAAAAACATGGACTGAAAAAAAAAAAAAAAGACATTGATATTGCTTTGCAAAATCCTTCACTGGCAATCTCATCACGCAACAATGTCTCATCATGATATTGCTTGAAAATGGTATTGGAATATTAACTTAAACCCCGTACTTAGGCTCACCCCTCTGAGAAAGACCCCTGATCCCAGCTGACTCGTGGCACTCCTTCAAAGGAGTCAGCCCCATCCCGCAGCTATGGCCACAAAGCTGTGTTAGTGTCTTCCATCCTTCACACTTTGACTCATGGAAGCCCCAATAAAGACATAAAGCCCAGTAACCTCTTTTCATTATTTAGTGTCAATCACTGGCTGGACCCTATCTGACAACACAGACAGCTGTAAACAGACAGACTTCTGACATATTTCAGACTAAAATTCACTTTAAGCCTAACTGGGCTCTGGGAACCAAATACACAAAAAGACCTGAATGCCTGTTTTAGGTAACAGCAACTCCTACCTTTTGCTAACTCAAACCCCCCAGATTAGGTCTGTGTATTTTCCTACATGATGCTTGAAGTCAGGCATCTCAGGAAGGACAGTAAGAAATATCTCCACGTTGAACAAGAAGCTGCTGAAAGATACGCAGTAAACCTTGAAGAAGGGACTGACTTCTCACACTTTTGCAGAATTCGAGAAGGGTAATGAGGAATGTAAGTGTTGGGGGCATCTTTCCACTTCTGAAAAGCCTATATGTAATCTTCGAAACAAATTAAATAATCTCTGGCATTACCTACTATGGTATTTCCAATAATGCCTTGAACTTTTCCCCAGGAAACATCAGAAATCAGATTAGGGCTGTTTAGCTTGAATTCAAAACATAACTGCGGTGAAAATGTTTTTATCACCAGAACGACTCTTCTATGCATGACTGACTTCTGCATTTACCCATTAAGTGGTTAATACATTTTCTACCAACAAGTCTGACAGCAGGACTTAAAGCCCAAATTTCAATGCGAGTGCCCTAATAACTGGCTCTGGAGCCAAGCTGCCTCTGCTACTAAGATTCCTGGGGCTAAAATTCTCTGTCTTTGATTGCACCCAATCTCATCGCTAGACAGAAAGGGAGTAGGGCAAGAGCTGGAGAACACTGGGGTTAAAGTCTTCTAGAGCTGGCTACAACACAGGCTGACAGCTTTCCCAGAAAATGGTCTGCTGCACGAGACATAGGGATTGCCATCATGCCCAGCGGCTCCTATGGCTCTGGCTCTGAAGGCAAGTGGCTGTGACTGCTGTATTGTATTGAGCTCAGTGTGGAAAAAGTGGTAGCCTGCTCTGAGCTCACCCAGAAGCAGCTGTATTCCTCCGTATCCAGCTTCTAGATCCTATGTATTTTAATTAAGTACCTACTTCCCACCTACCTGGATGTGGCTATTCCAACTATCTGCAGAACATAATATTGCAGTTACCTAGAGGTTTCTAGCAGAAAAAAAACCTCAGTCAACACACTGAAAGCAGAGCTCCAAAGTCAAGACGGGGGAAGTTCCGGCCTTAAAAATCTGCCTCTCTATCCCATTTTAGTAACCTAACTCTTTCATCTCGGTGTAGTCTTCGGTCTTGATATTAGCATTCATTTCTGAATGTAAAAATAATGTAGCGGTTTTATGTCTGTTGTTCCTTTCAGTTCCACAAGATTTCCCCTCATCTTTAGACCATGAAAAAATGTAAGTATGTTACCTTAAACGGTAGGGGATATAAAATAGAGAAGCATACTTTTCATTTCCTCACTAAACTAAAACACTTTCCATTTCTTCTCACAAATCAGTTTTCCCGGGTTCCCAATACTCAAAATATTGTAAAAAAATTCTTCTAATTCCTCTGTTTAGACACCAACCCGAAAGAGACACATTTCTGAAAAATACCTTAATCCTACAGAAATTCTACATTATTTTGTTCTGTGGTTTGTGAGCATGGATTTATATTCAACAGACACTTCCCTTGACTTAGAGAGACAGCGAGAATCTTTTACTAAGTGGTTACAGTCAATTAAGAGCTCAACAGTGTGTAAAATAGATCACACTGGCAAAAAAAAAATATTTATTAGCTTGTGCTTGTCAAAATTAAGTTATACTTGCTTTGCCACCAAAAAGGTGGTTTAAGTCAGCAGTTTACAACAGGGTATGCAGGTTACAAAGAGGCATTAGCAGCAGACACCTCATCACAGGTAAGGCCAAACACAGAGACCAGGCTAATAAATAATACCTGGATTCTGTCAGTTCAGTGTAGAAATAGCTTAAGCGTTTTTGCACAGTAGTCTAGGAACACAACGTGGAGACCCCTGGGGGCCTTTGACAGAGTCAGCCATGTCCACAGGGATGCATTATTTCAATCTCAGTGGAAAGCACTAGTGGTTAGTGGAAAGCTAGTACAGCCTGGAAAACAGCAGGTGAAAAAGAAGCACGGCAGCAGCACTAGAATAGGAGCAATATGCAGGATCAACAGGACTAGTGATGGGAAGCTCAAGCCACAGAGCCATGAAAGATTGTCCATGTTTTGAAGTGAGGTACGACACCAGAAAAGCTGAGAAATACTGGTTTACAGTCACTCACCTTATTTGCACTATGAGCAGGTTGGAGAAGAATCACTTGTCACTTATTAGTGGTAACTTGTCATGCCAAAATATTAAATATTTGTTATGCTGTGAATATATCCTAACGTGATAATAACTGAATTGGAATCGATGTAAGAAAGATTGCATGGATTGTCTTTTACTGACAGAGCCTCTCTCATAAAATTAGTGCCAACCTCAAGCACTAACCAGTAAGTCCTTTAAGTTCAGCTTGACTCAGTTTCCTCTTCCACACTCACTTAACTTAGCTGATTATTTAGAAGAATAAGTCGAGGTTAGTCTGGTGCTTTGAAATGTAGACTATAAAGTGCAATGACTTAATTAAATGCACCCCTTTCATGTCAGTATTAAATTAAAGTGACTCACTATCACTGAAGAGGGGATCAGTTCATTTCTGGCATTCTAATACAACTACCACCACAAACATTTTAGTCTCCCTTTGCTTGAAAATGCATTTAACATCAAACTCATAAAGCTAAGAATAAATAAATATTTACTGACTTTCAACTATGACAGACCTGATCTCCCCCCTCCTCCAAAAAATGCCATTAAGAAATTTCTAAGACATAGGTTTTAAATGAAAGCAGTCTACCAAGAACCAAGAGGGAAAAATAAAGAAATAAAAGATTAAAAAGTAACATCTGTCCCCTTCTTTATTCAATGAATCAGCTCCCAAAGGCTAGTCATCAACACTATGCTAATCTGCTGATCTCAGTATTTTAATTTTACTATGTATTTCAGTTTTCAGTAACAAACCCTCTTAGATACAGAAAACAATGAAACAAAGTTTTGCTAAACCTGCAAAACCTGTTGATTTTTTTTTTTAAACTCTTTTCAGAAATGTGTATAAGGAAACACACACATTAGAAAAGCAACTGCAGGACCCAACTTACCAAAGTGTCTGGCAAACAAGAGGATAAACCATATTAATTAACATGCAGCATGTTTAAAAGTATACATCATATACTGTTAACATAGAGAGATCTGTGGCCTAATCCTTTAATACGTAGTTTTCCAGTAGCCTTACTTTTTAGCAGAACAGAGAAGAATGAGGTATTCTTTCTGCAAATTTATAAACCACAGTCTCTGCCAACTTAAATCATACAAAAAAAAAAAAAAGAGACCTCTAATTCCTAGCATTGCAGCTTCTCCCTCTATGAAATAGAAAAAAGTTACTTATAAATGTAAATTTCAAATGCATGATTTTAAAATTTCAGCACAACACTATCACATCTGACCACAGGCTACGAGACTCACCTTTACAAATGTTAAAATACACTCGCTTGCATAGGATTTGTATTTTATAAGCTGGTTCTTTTAACACAATCAGTGCAAACATCCTTCTTGGTCAAACGTAAAATATTTTGCTCTTCTCACAACCAGCTTTCAGACACATAGCAAGAGCCCTACTGTCTTTTGCCTAAGAAAGCTACAGTATAATTTGTTCTGACGGGTTGGATAGGATTTTGTTATTAGTCCATGCTTAATCATGGATCAACAATATACTTAAATCAGTATATACTTACATTGAAATAAGTACACGAGTGTAAACTGCTTGCTTAACTAAAAACTTTGGTTTAGGAAGGTTTGATTTGTTGGGTTTTTTTAACTGCTATATGCCACTAAGAAGTAGGATACACAAGTATATTAACAAAACGTACAAAAATATTTCTGAAACTACTTTTTCCCTTAAATAAAAATTCTTGACCTGAAATAAATGATTGTTTGGTATGGAAGCGAGAATAAGGCTTCTGTTCCTCAGAAAAGCAGATACTACAGCTTATTGGAAGACTGTTTCAGAGCAAGCCACCTAATTAACTCTATATGGAGCCAGATACATTTTGAAGTGGGATGATATTATAAACTATCTGCAAAAGATTTGATTTCATAATCTAATGTTTTCCTTCCAGTCTTACCTTCCTATGAAATTTAATTTTCCAATAGTGAATTAAAAGTAATTTCAGCTAGATGCTGTTCTCCATACTCACACAATTCTCATGTCAATTTGTGTCATTTATTTTACAGCAACTTTTTTGGTTTGTATATAAAAGTATTCCTAAAGTTTTTGCCAGTTTTTCATAGGAAATGTTACCCGAGCAACAGATTCACAAATAGAAGCGTTACCATAAGGCATTCAAATCAAACTGCTTGAGTGTGTATTAATTAACAAAGGCTTCTACAGCAGGTATCTTTGAGCACAGATTCTTTATGCTTCTACTGTTGCTCTTCTGTCGCTCCAACCACTTTTGTAAAACAACTACAAGAGAAAAAGTGAGCAAGATCAAGTGACTACAGCTAATATCCAGGACATCTCACAACCAGGATTCAAGGCAGGATACTGAACAGAGCTCTTTCAGCCCTGAGACATGGATGCTGCTGTTAGACTTCACTTCTCCTACTACTCTCTCCTTCCACTGTGGCAAGAAAGCCTCATTAACCCTGTAGAGGGTTAATGATGTCAGAGGAACAGATGCGCAGCACTGCAGTTGATTTTGCAATTTCTCTCTGGCAAAGTTTTAGAATTTGATTATATGCAACTTGACCTCCTTCTCATTTTCTTAGCCAGGAATCCAATAAGCATGAGTACTGTTCCTCTTTCCGCTAAGTATCTACATAACACCATCTAAAGAAACTCTGAAATAGCTTCTACTGCCAAGCATATACTAACAGTTTACAAGGTATATATGCCTGAAAAATACTGCATTCTCCACTGAAAGACCTGGCCAAAGAATAAATTTCAATACAAAATTGAAGCAATCCAGAGTCTAGTCCTCTAAAAACCTACCAGTCTCTGGGCCTTAGTAAGAACCTGACAAAACAACTCACACCAACAAAGCAAGCCATGCTAACTCCAGGTGCAATTTTTATCACAGATGGGTAAGAAGACTCAAGGACTCCACAAAAAATCACTAGGAATTTCCCTACTCACATTCCAAGGGGACAGTATATGGATGTAACAATTATGAGTTTCAGTGTAAACTACTTTAAGATTACACAGCTTGCTGTTAAATACACAGAAAGACTCTCCTGGGGAAAAAATAATAACAATAAAATCCTAGACCGTAGTATCAATGAGTAAGTTAACTTAAAAACCTAAAATTTTGCAACAGCACGCACACACTGAAGTATGGCAAATACATATTTAAAGCCAATTTAAAACCGTGAAATCTTCACCATTCAGCACTTGAAGGAGTGATCCACGTATTTTTCCCAACTTTTTTTCCAAAGACAGCTCACTGTCCCATAAACTAGTTGAAGTGAGCAGAGTGACGGAGTGGGATAAAGTTCCAGCACCCTTCCCACTAGAGCATGGCACCGCATCGGGAATGTTTGAGGCATTTTGCCCCCACTCCAGGTCCATCCAGCCTCTCCCAAATGAACGAACCCTCAGGTGAGAACTACTCTTCCGGAACGGAGCTCTGCAAAACCACTAACGCTCGAGCCAGTGGTCATACAATTTGCACAGCACGTGGAAATTTCCCTGCTATCATATTGTTATGGCAGGGGAATGAAATTTTAAGCCTTGTCTGCTCATGACTGGGAGAGCTGAGGTTGTTCGGCATGGAGAAGGCTCTGGGGAGGCCTTACAGGTAGCCTTTCAGAACCTAGCGGGGGCCTGCAGGACAAATGGGGAGGGACTCTTGATCAAGGAATGAAGCAGTAAGAGGAGGGGTAACAGTTTTAAACTGAAAGGGGGTAAATTTAGACTGGATATTAGGAAGACATTCTTAACTGCCAGGGTGGTGAGGCACTGGAACAGGTTGCCCAGGGAAGCTGTGGATGCCCCATCCCTGGAAGTGTTCAAGGCCAGGTTGGATGGGAATACGAGCAACCTGGTCTAGTGGGAGATACCCCTGCCCATGGCAGGGGGTTGGAACTAGATCATCTTTAAGGTCCCTTCCAACCCAAACCACCCTGTGATTTCTATGGCCGTGGACGCTGAGGCAGCCCAGCGCTTTACCCGGGGGCCGAAGCGCTCCCGCGTACCAGGCTGCGGCTCCCCCCGGGCCAGGCAGGGCCTGAGACGGGGGTGGGGGTGTCCCAAGCCTTCTCCCCCCGGGCACCACCGCCCCGACCTCCCTGCCCACACCCGGGGGGGGACGGAGAGCGCCCGGCCCGCCGCTCACACGCGTTACCCCGCGGGCGGGACTGTGACAGCCCCTTACGCGCTCACCAGCCCTCGGTCCAGCTCGGCTTGGCCCTTGCCGGCGCCCGTAGGGGCCCGGACGTACTCGGCATAGCGCAGGCCCTCGGAGGAGCCCGCCGCTCCTTCCATGATGGCGGGGGCGGGGCGGAGCGGGGAGGGAAGCGCTACAGGTCGGCCGGAGGGACAAACCAGGCGGAAGGACGGACTCCGCAGCGCCTCCCCTCGCCAAGGTTCCGTGAGACGGGAGGGCGGACAGATAGATGGACAGACCGACGGACGGACGGACGGGGCGGGTGGCGGCGGCGGCCCCGGCCCCGGCCCCGGCCCCGGCCCCGGCCCCGGCGGCCCCGGCCCTGGCGGTGCTGGGGGGATGGCGGAACCTGTCAGCGGGTCGGGTTTGGGCCTTCGCGTCCCCCTGTCGCCCCCGGGCTGCCCTTGTTCACACTTGAGGAGCCGGGCTATGCCGCTGAGGTCTCCCCCTCCTCGGTAGCCCTGCAGGAAGGAGGCGGGGAGGGATAGAGGGAAGGAGGAAGAAGGGATGGAGGGCTCCCCTCAGGTGAGCAAGGCGCCATGAGCCCTCCAAGTGCTGTCCCTAAATGAGGGTCCTTCACCCGCTGTGCGAGAGGCAATTGTCACACAACCTCGCGTTTCCAATATTTATAACGATAAAATACAGCTTCTTGGTGAATAATGATTTGTTTACTACTGCTAACTGTACATATGCATCTAAGCTCATGTTTGAAGCGCTTAGGGAGGATAACCGACTGGCATACTCATTTTTCACAGAGAGGGGAGTATTTCAGCATTATAATTATGCAGGGTTAGTTTGGGATACACTCTTGGCTCGAATTTGCTCCAGAAGTTGTATTTGTGCTCTCGTGTCTAAGTCAGCAACTGGGAAAAGAGCATATAGGACACATTTTTTCACATCACATCCTATTCAAGGTTAGGTACAGTCCTTGACATCTCAAGCACGTCCCAGCTGAAACTTCTTGATAAACTTTTAACTTTGTACTTTAGACATCGGGGTTGGAGACAGGGGACTGGTGTTTCCTTTGTTTATCCTCCTGCCGGGTTTGAGGAGCAGGAAGGCTGGAGGTGGCTGCTTGTTCTAAATCCCAAGACAGCCAAGAAGGAAGGGGGGGAGGGAGGGATAGAGATGAAGGGATGAGAGATAATTTATGCATTAAAAAACAGGGTAAGAAGAAGGAGAAAACACTTGGGAGAAGGAAGGGCCACACAGAAATGTTTCATGTCCATCTTCAGAAAGAATATGGGATTTTAGAAGGGGGGAAAACATATGTAAAGGGAAGGATAAGTAAAAATTGATCCGGGGGGGAAAAAAAAGGCAAAACACCTAAAAATGGGTTTTAATATTTGTGGTTTTGTACCTTAGTTGATGTCTTTGTATATTTCAGTATATTTATATTTTGATTTCATGAAAATGCTGCCAGGATCACAGTATACCCTTCTGAAGTTCTTCTTCAAGGGATACCTTTATATGCAGAAGTTGTCAATCACCATTAGTCCTGTGTGACAAAATGTAAAATGTTCAATCACTTCTCAGTACAGCAGCGTAACAGCTCCTCTTTTGCCTTTATGCTGGTTTTCCTTCTCTGCTACCTGGTAGTACTGGCAATGGAATTAAATGCCTAGCAGATTGCTAGGCAGAGTGACTCAACAAAAAGAATTACTCTTATCTCTGATTTCAAACAGTGATTGTTCTTCTGAGGCATCGTTCTGAGCACATACCATAGCTTTCTATATTTGACTGATACTCATCAATCCTATAAGGCCGAAAGGCAACTGCTTTTATTAGTCTCTAAGTATCTTTTTAAAGTACAGCTGCTATTTACCACAAAGGTGAGTTGACCATATATAGCATTTCATTAATCTTAGACAGATGTATAAATTTAACTTTCTGCAGCACAGAAGTAACTGAAAGTTGTATGATGATCCATTTGGGAAGAAATACATTCGTTTTTTACTTCTTCATTGAACATATAACATACAATCATACATGATTCATTTTTTAAACCTTCAGTGGAATTGAATTTCTTTTAAAAACCTATTTTAAAATCAATAAAAATGTCCCTGACTGATCATTTTTTGTTCATTGATTTGCATAGAAGTAATGCAGAATA
Organism: Chionis minor; assembly: GCA_013398295.1. Classification (NCBI taxonomy): domain Eukaryota; kingdom Metazoa; phylum Chordata; class Aves; order Charadriiformes; family Chionidae; genus Chionis; species Chionis minor. Next base: position 37,386 of record VZSF01000225.1, read on the forward strand.
GCATGTTGCTTGCTACTCTTTTGATTAGCAAACTCAGTTTAAAAATAATAAATTGAAAGTATTGGAATTTGGGGGTTTTCCCTTAATTTTCCTCTTCTGCATTTTATTGCAACTTGTTTAAAAAAATCTAGCTCTTTCCTAATGACATAATGCTCTTTGTTAAAAGATAATCAGCCATAACAGAACAAACATTGTATTTGTTTTGGGGAGAAAACTGAAATGGCAGGAAATGAAAACCAAAACAAATAACTCTAGGAGAAAGTAAGGGGTAAATCTATGAAGTGAAAGACTGCAGAAAATAATATCTATTTTTTCCAGCTTCTGCAACATTTACTCATATTGAAAAGTAGCTACTCATAAAAGTAACATCTTTGAGTCCAATGGGACAGTAAAGTAAATGAGAGTTATTCATTTTAGCCACCATATGTGTTTGGCCAAGCAACTGTAGGAAATGCACTTGGTGGCTCTAAACAACAATGGCTACATTGTCTTGAAAACCTTGAAAGATTCCGTGGACAAAATTCAGCAGAACGTCAACAGTAGTGAATTTTAACAGTGCTTTGCAATTCTGGACTACCAAAACCCAAAGTAGTTCAGAAGAATTTCTCTAATATCCAGGTATACAACCATAGTTTGCAAAATCTCCCTAAGTGGTACCACATAAAATCCATGTGAAATACAGGAGGATGGGGAATCCCACACATTTTACTGTTTTATGGGCAGCTTGTCCACCAGAGTTATTTGCTTCACCACCTTCCCTGGAATCAAGGTGAGGCTGAACAACCTGTATTTCCCCAGATCCTCATTCTTGTACATTCAGACAGTAGCTCTATATTCTTTCAGGGTCACTTGCTCCTGCTCCCATCTGTCATACACTTCCTTTTTATATTTTCATTTAGTTAAGAGAAGTTTGTTAATCCACGCAGGCTTCTTGCCACTCGTTTGACTTCCTGCTGTCAGGATGGGCTGTTTTTAAGCCTGTAGGTAGGGAAACTTGAAAATCAAACAACTCTTCTGGATTCCTCTTCAGTACAATATCCCGTGGGATCCTTCCAACCTGAGACAGGTCCAAGTCTGTTCTTATTAAGTCCAAGGTTGTGATTCTGCTATTTGGCCCTAATTCTGCTGTCTCACGGTCCCTGCAGCCAAGTTCTTCCCCATTTCTAAGTATCGGATCCATACGAGCATCTCCTCTTGTCAGCTCCTTGATAGCCTTTGCAAGGAAGTTATTGTCAATGCACTCAGGAAACATCTTGTGTCATTGTAAGGGTAGCAAAATTTGGCCTTTAAAGAAACTGGGTCATACTACGGTCCACTCAAATACACCTAGGCAAGCTCTGAGGTGGAAGACAATGCTCTGAATATCTTCCTCATGTCACCAGCTATGATACTACTCCTACCTTCTGGACAGTGAGACTTGGGAAGAATATAGATTAAGTAGAGCAAACCAGATAATCCACACAAGGAAAATACATACTTTGCTAGGAGTGAAAGACCGTAGGTTGTTTCCCCTAGAAGCAAGGAGGGGAGGAATGAAAGCAGCTGGGTTTTTGGTTATGGTTGTCTCCCAAAGCTCCACTCTGCATGGCACAGCTGTGTGCTATGCTATGCACAGGATGGTGCTGGTAGAGGCAATCTGTCCATTACTATTTTAATTTAATCCTAAACACTGGTATGTTCCAGCGTGTTGTCACTATTAATGTGTAGCAATGTTGTCCATATTTGTTATGCCATTTAAGTTAATTGTCTGCATACTTTTCCTGTAAATGACTTTCCTAAACAGTCTGTGCTACAGTATTCCATGTTGCAGTCAGGATCAAGGCTGGCAAGGAATGAAGGAGAATCTAGAAACAGATACCAGATTAAAGCTTGTGAAGTTGATAACAAGGAGGGGGGAGCCTTTTGGATTTACTCTTTACCGCTGAGAATTCCCAAAGTACCTCTAAGTGTAGCACCTGACCAGTGACATTAGAATGGCAGAGACTAAAGTCTCATGCCAAAGATTAAAGTTTCTGAGGTCAGGCAGAGAAGAGAGTATAATTGAGAGTTATCAAGGAAATCATAAGGCGTATCGTATAAAATTGGTAGATTCAGTGCTTGAGCCTTGCTGAATTGTCATGTGCATACAAATGAATAAAGAATAAATCTTCCCAGCCACTGCACCAGGATTAGAGGTTGGAAGAGTTCATTGCTCCTAAAAAGCATTTGTATGTTTCTTTAATTACTGCGATATACTATAAAAACAAAAAGAGGCAGAAACTGTAGACTTCTACTAATTTCTTTAGGTAACGTATTCTGAAACGTTGAACACTAAAGAATGTAATGTTCTTTCTAGACACTATAATTGTCTGTATGACACCTTTGCTTGACTAGGTACCGCAGGGTAGTATATTATACAAAAACCTAAGCTGGAACTAATCATGGCCCTCAGGAATTACAGGAGTGCAATTATTCCTTGAAGAAGATGGTATGTATGGCAAAAGGCTCAGGTATCTTTTGTGAATAAAATTCTTCAAATAATTTACATGCAAGTAAATCTCTGCTTTAAAAACTGTTAAGAAAAAGATACATTCAGGAATTTTACAAATACTGTTTTAATACTGTCAGACTTCTCAAGGACTTTTTCCTTCTGGTCACGATGCTGGAGCAATAGCTGTAAGTGTTCTTTGTTTCTGGTAGCATTTGTGTAGTTTACCCCTTAATTTTGTCTTTTCCAATAGAGTTGTTGCAGGCATTTTTAATGGTATAAAACATTCATTTGTAGTCCTGATTGCTTTTATAACATCAGACCTTTAAAATAGCCCCGCTTTATTATTTAGTATTATTTATATAGCAATATAGATATGCATAGCACTCTCCAGGCATAAGAATACTCTTAAAATATAGCAATAGTTTTCAGGCACTACTTCAGGACCTCAATATAGCAAGTTCTGGACATCGGGTCAATTATATTTTCAATCTCCACTTCCTTTTACTGAAGTAGTATTAGCTAAAGGAGAGGTGGACCTGCTCTAATGCTGAAGGATACAGCAGAGAAAGTAAGGGTCAATTTTCTTTTAGAGAGTGGAAGATGATAGTTTTTGACAGGTATCATCAATTTCAGCTTTTTGCAATAAAATGGGAAGTGTGTGCAGCATTTTACATCTCCTAAATAGATTACCCAACACAGACACACACACGCACTTGTCAAAGCTAATGGCATTCTTTCTGCTGAGCCTGACAAATTCTAGTCCTAAATCTAAACAAGAATAAATCTTGGCCAAATGTTGACATTTCACCCTCCTTCTGGGGCTACCTCTCCAGGGAGCAGAGAAATTTCTCTTGTCTAGCATCCTGAGCCGTAACGATTAGTGCTATCAACCCTGCAGAACGCACTGTCCTCACAACAGACTAATCTTGTTCCTAACAAAACATTTTGTGTGAAGTGCACAAAACTAGAAGCCATGCTACAGTATTCATTCATATTAATGTTTTGCGGTTTTGGTCTACAGTGAGCTCGGATATTTTGCTTGCCATAAGCATGTTTCAGATTAAGTATTTTAAAAGTCAAGCTGAACATTGCTTGTTGTCCAGTCTAAGGTTTTCTGTTCACAACTAATTGTACAGCAAGCTACAGTACTCAGCCAGAAAAAGCAGGGTAAAGTAAAATGCATCTTTAAATATTCAGTTTTTAATTTACCATCACTATATAAAACCACAGCATGCAGTACTAATTTTATATATATATGTTTCCAGGTATATTTGCCATCCCTTGCCATTGCCCTAAAATATAGGGAGATGTTCCCAATAATCAATTATATGTATATGCTCTGTAGTGCATTCAACTGTGTGTCTTACCTACTTAGCCAAAATATCCAGGGAAAAAACTATGCATGTGAGCCCTTAAGCATCATACTTAGCTCTAGGACTAATTATTTTAGCTGATGTCAAAGGGAAAAGCAGTTTTCCAGCAGTCAAGGCCTTGTGATACCATTTGCTGGCTCCTGGGAAAAATAGAGAGGCTGGGAAAAATAGGGCTGTAGGAAAGCCAACCTGTCCTGGCTGTCTTTCTCAAAAGTCTCCTGCAGTTTGATGCTTTTCTTCAGGCCTTAGGCTTCTAGTCTGCTTGGATTAAATGAAAATCTTAGCTTCTAATGAAAAGTGTCCGTGGTTCTGAAAAAAACCCTTAAAACTGCAAAACCTTGAAATCTATAAACCAACAGTGAAATAAGGAAGAATGAACAGGTGTTTTCAGGGAAGGAAAGGTAGGGGACTTTTTTTTTCTTTTTAAATACTGTTTCTTTCCTAGAAAAGAGTTTTTACTATCTGACATTCCCAAAGAAAGGATGAGGTGGCTGACCAGGATTCTGACTGTCCTTTATAGTGAGAAAGGATCTCTGATCTCTCTCATTTTTGGTATAGTTCTTGGTGCTGCTGAGTTGGAAATGAAGGTTCAATATAGAATGTTGCTCTACAGAAGTTATTTTGTTTTATTATTGTAATTTCATGAAAAACACAGATGAGGGAAGGAACGTGGTGATTCTTAATATTTCACATGTCCACTGAAGGGTTTTCTCAAAGCAAAAGAAAGATCATTTTCTACCTTTCAGTCTCCCACAAAATAATAATAAAAATGTTGTTAATAGCTGGAGGCAACAAAGCTTTACAGACAAAAAAGCTTTATTTTGATAGATGAGTTTTCTCACTCCTTTTCCAGTTTTCTCTCCTGTCCCTCCCCTGTCCACTGGCAGGGAGGGAGGGAGCCACCAGTTGTGTGGGTGCTTGCCTGCTAGCAAGGGAGAATGCACCACAGCATCAGACCCAGTCAGGGATGTAAGACAACTAGAAACCAATATTTGGTGGGTCTAGAAAAATACAAGTACTGAGTTAAAATTCTTAGGGGGGATTTGGGAAAAGTTGAGATTTGGTGAGGGTTTGCATGTTTCAGGAGGCTGAATACATTGGCATTCTGATACTTAGGAACCACAGACCCATCAGCATCTATTTAGCATCTACAGTTCTAAATAAAATAGGGCCAGAGACTGAGCCTTTGTCCTAAATCCAGCTGGCACAGACTTGTTCATATGTATGTTGCCTAAGACTGACCTCCACAAGGCTCAGAGGAGCTGAAGTGGCTGGGAGGAGCCTGGTGGAGGCAATACACCTGTCTTTACTGCAGAGCACTTAGGCTCCGGGTATCCTGAGAGGCCCAGGTGATACTGCTGTTACCCTAAAGCTTAATTATTATTTTGGGGTCTATTTCAGGTCAAGGTGTCTGAAGCAATATGAGGGATGTGTTGCAGCCCATCAAAAGTTGTGGTTGAGTAGCATGAATCTGAAGGGCTCGTGAATGACGTACTGTGAAGCACGACACAGAGGTACGTTGGATGTGTTTGAGATGCAGAGATTGCTGGGGCACTGCTGGAGGGCTGTTTAGGGTGGAGGAAACTAAACCTGGTGCAGTCATATCCATACTGACTTTCTGGAGGTCGTGGCTGGCCTGAACCACCCTCAGAGCCAGACCTGGATGTTGTCCTGGAGAGAGTTAGCTTGGATTGCCCAAACCAGAGCTAATAAATAAATTACCATTGAAGCGGTGCAAGCAATTGAGCTTCTAGTGCTTGGGTTGATTTTACATCCCTCTTTTTTGAGCAATATAGATGTAAACTACTTAGATTCTACAGTTACTGTTTGCAGGAAAACTTTCTAAATTTCAACAGGAAACAGACATTAGATCTGAATTTTACGTAACAAATGTGTTTGAAGATACAGCAGCAGTGGCGACATCAATTATAATCAATTTTCCTAATTAAATTTGGGTTATTAAGACATCAGTCTGCAGGGGTTAAGAAGAATCCAGATGTTGAAGCAGGATTTTTACGTAATAGGGTGCCTGTAGGCACAGCACTTACCCCACAAATCTCTGCAGTCCTCAGACATGACTTTGCTATCATTTTATGCTGCCTCTAGTCTCTCTACACCTCATGTATTAACCCTGCAGTCCTACATAAGGGACATTATATATATATGTACATTATATATATATGTATAATATATATATTTTTTTTTAAGAGGAGGGGGAAGCTGGGTTAAGAGATCTTCCCCAGGCCTGCCTTTAGCTGTGCCTGGCAGCTCACATGAAGCAGAACATCAAGCCTCATGCCTTCTGGCCTACCTGAGCACCTTCTTGGAGAACTTAGGGGATGACTTAGATTTTCAGGTGCTGTGCATTTGATGTCTGGTGAGAGCCCAGTCACTATCCAGGACAAAATGCCTGTGTTCTCCTCAGACACCAGAGGTAAAGAATAAGCCCACACGACCGCTTCAAGACTGTGAGGCCCTTTGCTCTTTTAGCAATTCCTGAAGACATCTGGCAGAGGAGACACTCTCTCCCAGACCAAACTGGAATGCCCTTAAACAAGAAACCTGCCTATGTTGGCTGTTGTCAATATCAAGGGTTGCCTTGGAGCTATCTTGCTACTTTCCCAGCGTGTGTGGGGTGTGCTGTAAGACCTAGACAATCTGGGCAGTCAGGAAACCTGGCCACAAAAGCATCCCTTCAGCAATACGGATTTAGTGCATCTTGAGCAGTTGAGGACAAAAAGTGACCAGACCCACAGGTGTGCAGCTGAATTTCCCTAGCTCTGCTGCATAAAGCTTGAGTAGCATTACTAAGTTGGGGTTTTTTCCCTTGGGTTAGGAGCTGCCAAACATCTTTATTTTACTAGAAGGTTTTCCCCAGCCCTGAAGATGCCACAGTACCAAATCCCACAGATACAATGCCACTGCTCAGATGTGTTCACTGAAGGGATCTGCATTTTTGCTTGAGGATCATGTATTTGTCCTCTATTCATCAGGTAGAATTAGGAGAGTCAAAGTAAAAGTTTTCTGATTGAGCAGAATTGAAAGGCAGAATTGGAGCTGTGCAGGACCATTGCTTTAGGATTTATCTGAGGGTTAGCTTTTAGTTTCACTTTCATCTTTTCTTTTCACGCTCCTGCAAAATAGAAACCAGCAAACCCCTTAGAGTTATTCCTCTCTGTCACAGGCAAATCTGAAGTGCTGGGGTAAAAAATTGTCAGAAATATACCTTTCAGCCAGTCCTGACCGTCCTTACGCTGAAGCAGTCTGTACCAAGACTGCACAAAGTGGTGTTGACTGTTTTATTAGTATAGATCAGGTTTGCTGTCACCCCGTGGCTCCAGTCTGATGGGGTGCTGTGGTTGAGATGATCAAACTGAGCTTCAGCTGGAGGATGACTCAGAAAGCAGTGCATACATTTGCATGTCTTACAGCTGAGAGTCCAGCCAGGGGCAGGTCTTACAGGGAATTGAAACCAGTTAAATTGAAATTGAAACCAGTTAAGAACTCTTTCCCTATCTGCAATATTCCTTTCTGACAAGGCAAGGTACTCCTGAAACAATGTCTGGGGTCAGAGAATGGAGGGGAGGCAGCAGGTACAGGACAGCTGCTGCCTCCAGTACCCCATTTTCATCTCAGGGTTACCTCTGGGATGGTAACAATAAAACAGAGGAGGCTGAGAACCCTCAGAAGCTGACAACATCTGAAGAGGAGCGAAGTGGCCAGGCATCAGCCCACCAACAACAGCAAGAGCAGTAGTAAGTAGCAAGGAGCCTGGCTGAGATGGCGGGTATTGGGTGCCTGTTCTCCACCTTATGCAAGGTGTGCACCTTCGAAGGCAGAAATACTTTATACAAAGCCTGTGAATGGGACTGGGCACACAAGCAGCTTGTCCTTGTCCTCTCAGAGCCACCTGAGGTCAGCCCAAAGCCTACCTGTGACCGATGCTTCCTACATGGGAGCTGAGTTGTTCTGGTGGGCTTCACGATGGCATGGCTTATGCCTCGTATGACAGGAGCAGTCGGTTCTGTACGTTTGATATTGCCATACGTAGCGTCGGTTTCTTACCATCTTTTTTTCAAAGTGGAATTTCAAATCTGGTTCTAGCTCCCTGTTTTCTGTCTCCTAATATTTCATCTTGGAAAGTCTAAAAATACTTCCTTTGGCTTAAGAGATGGGTATAGGCTGCATTCCAGCACTAATCTGAATGCAGTCCAGGACACAGAAGAGCTTCCAACAACCTCATGCTGACAGAAGTAAAGCCAAAGCTTCAGCCCTCAATTTTATTTTAGGCTTTATTGAGGTGGATGCTCAGTCTACCTCTGGTTTTCCAATGACAATTCTTAGATAGCTTGTATAAGCTCTAGCTTGCAGATATAATACAGAATAGAAACCAACAGTAGTGTGTGTGTGTATTTTATGCACATGTGCTTAATACATATATGCTTAGCTGACCAAAGCAAATTGTTTACAGTCTTCTTCCCCAAATGTGCTTTTTCTGAGCTGTTAGTGCATGGAATGCTATTATTATTATTATGTGCTGTCTTTTTCTTAGCTTGCCTTTTTTTTTTTTTTTTCCCCCTTGCCTTTCAAAGTGCAGCTGAGGGAAAACGAAGGCTGTTTCTGTTTCCTTTCCCTTTTTTTCTGGATGAAGAAGGTGGAGCCATGCTGCGGAAGAGGTGGCAGGCTGCTGATCACAAGCAGCAATCAGCAGCCTTCCATTGTAACCCATGAATGCTCGCCTACTAGGTAGTAATGATACAGGGACTATTAAGAGCTGGGTAGCTTTGAAATCTGACAGTGCTTTAATGACTGACTTTCAGGAGAGCAAACAACCATTCCCGAGTTACGGTCTATGTTTATTTTTGCCACTTCCAAATATGAAAGACCCTCTGTCTTGCCTGCCCTCCCACTGGCATAGATCCACAGTACAGCGAGAACAGCCCTAGTTAGCTTAGATATTTGTGCTCTTCTTTTTTGTTTTCTTTTCTTTTCTTTTTGAGGGGGAATAGTGGGAATTTTCCCATTGGTAGGGTCTTTGCCTGGATTTAGCCTGGGTTACAAACCCCCTGGTATAGGTTAGGTACATACTTAATCAGTTGGTTAACCTGAGCTCCCCATGGAATATATGGCTAGAGCAAATATATCCACACCAATTCTGACCAGATGGTGGGATCCCCCATAAAACTAGGTAAGCTTTTGGGGAAGAATAATTTAAAGCCCTGTTCCTTTTTTTCGTCTTTATATGATGCTTGCAGAGAGAATGCTGTTGTGCATCTACTACGAGGACTGTGCACTTAATATTTTTTGCTACATGATACGAAAGATTCTCTCTGCATCTTCATAAAGCTACAACAAAGAATTCATTCTTAAACATGGAGAGTACAAATTAAAGTCTGCAGTAGTATGTAATTAATGAGAAGGAGGAATGAGGGAGAGGTGGGTTCAAAAAAACCGTGTAATATGAGTGGGGAACAAATACTCAGAAGTGAACAAAACTGGGGTTTGCTCCCTTGCCGTGAAGAAGGGGATTCTAGCCATCAGTTTGAAGGAGATGAAGCCACTTAAACTGTGATTTCCTTACCTTCTACCACTTTAATTGGGGTTACTTATCTGAAATAACTGATAATATATCTGAATAATAAATATCTGAAGCGGGCAAGGGGAGTTTTTTATTCTTAAACAAAAATTAACTGTTACATTCATTGTTATGTCTTTGATCTGTTATATCAAGTTACTTTTCAAGAAAAGTCTTGGATTAAGATACATTTCAGCAATGATAAAGCTGACTCAGCCTTTTGGCCATCAATCCTTTTGAACATGATCCCTAAAACTAAGATACTAGGATACCCTTAGAATAGCCCAGGTTTTCGGGCTCTGGGATAACCAAGGATTGAACACAGCAGTTTGAGAGCTAAAGTCACAGGCTGTCAGAAGAAGAAAAAATGCACGGATTAGTAGTAACCTAGAAGGCTTTCTGGAATATGCATAGCAGAGGGAAGACAAGGGGCCCAAGTAGGAATACCTCTGTGCCAAGGAGTGGCTCTGTTCCAACTTGCGTGCTGCTTGCTGTTTTCTGGAAATAGCCAGGATATGGTTTCACTGCCAGCAAAGTGGGAGTTGGAATCTCTGTTGAAGCCTCCAAGTATGTGTGTGAGTGGTTTCCACGCAAGCTCTGTATTTGGGCTGTGCTTCAGAGCAATTGGGAGTGGGAAAACACCTTAGCAGCACCTTAGGGTGAGATCAGGTGACATTTCACGTAGACTGGACACAGGAAATATGTGTGGGATGTGGCATCCCCTAGGTGAAATTCAAACTTGGCTATTAAAAAGTACAAGGTGGGCAACTGGTATTAGAGGGTAATTTTTCTCTTGCTTTAGAAAAGCCCTAATATGATAGGTTAAGGCTGAGAAGTGATAATAAAATGATCCTAATTAAGTTAAGAAAAATACTTGTTCAAATGCAAAATTAAAATTAAACTTTGTACATCCCCCTCCAGTTTGATATAGGATGTGGTTTCAGGCTGTGGAGAAAAAAATCACCAGGATGACAAGTGCTTGGAACTGCTTATAATAATAAGCTTGCCTTTAAGTTACTTCACTTTGTCTGCTAAGTGCCATGAAATTAACTTGTAGAAAGTGAATTCCCAAATTGCCCCTGTTCATGTCTATTCAGAAACAAAAGTCTGTACAGAAGAAAAGGTTGAGGAAAGTGAGGACATTAAAGGCTAAACTATAACTAGTGCCTGAAAAAGAAAATGCTGCCCCAATTCAGCAGTCTGTCCTCGGCGTCTTTAAAGCTGGCAAGAATAATACTGGTTCTGGTAAAATCCACTTAAAAAAAAATCAAATTCAAAATAATAAAATGTGAGGACGTATTGTTGCACAGCTGGTAACAGTCCCTCATCATTTTCTGTGAAAGGAGAGCAGAGTTGCTAGAATGCTTGACTTGTGAAATTGTATTCTTTGACTGTTGAAGCCAAACTCATCAGGGCTTTCTTTCCTTCCCTTTCCAATCTTCATTCTGAATTAAAAAAATATATCTATATCTATATTGTTGTAAAACCTCTCAGTCTTTTGCTAACAGACTATACTTAGTAGTTCCTCTGAAAACTTTATTTGCTTTCACGATCTGAAATTTCTTTTTAAAAACACCGAATTAGTCTATGAAACTGGAGGCAGATGCTTGGCAAAATGCTTGTTTTGCCCACTGCCCCGCCACTGGTGGGAGTGCTAGAAGGGTGATATGATTTATGCACAATCTGTTTAGAGTCGAGCTCTGCCTTTGCTGCACAGGAGAAATACCCCAGCTCTGTCTTTCAGGCTGATGTACTAATCTTTACAGCCCAGTGAGGCGATTCGGGGATGCCCAGCTGCGCTGTGGTCAATAGCCAGCCTTGTCTCCAGCCAAGTGCTTGGTGGCAGGTTCTGTTTAAGAGGATAGCTGTGCCGTCAGATTTCTGTTAGTCTGGATGATGGGGGTTGCTGTGTTCCTCATAATGTGCATGTGGGGAAGGAAATCCTTCTAACTCCTGTATTGGAAGGCTTTCTCAGAAAAACTTGATTTGCAGAAGCCCCGACATGTTTCCTTGATGCATAGCTTGATGAGGAGCTGTGGTGAGAGGAGCTGTGGTGAGATGATGAATAAGGTACATACGGGAGGGTACTGTGTTTGGGCAGGGGCAATAAAAGGACGACAAATACTGTGGTGCAGAGGAAGAGGAGGAGGAAATATGTTATTGAAAAGGAAGTGGGGAAAGCAGAGATGAACGTGCCAGTAGCTTAAGTCTTAATCTTCGTGTGATACAGCATCTGACCTGCCCAGCTCTCCAGGCATGCTGGCAAGCCTGACTCGTAGCACATGGATGCCTCTGCGGGGGTTAGCTTGGCTCCATGCTGGTGCTGCCAAGCCCAGTGCCTGGCCTGCCCACGTATGGATGCTCTGCGCTCCTCACGGCTAGTGGCTACCAGGTGCTCCAGCTGGCTCTGGCGCGCTCGCTGCATCCCTGGCACTGTGCCACACTGAGGTAGCTGAGCTGCTCTGGGACCTGGGGACAGCATAAACACTGCCACATCTGACTTTGTAGACTTCATTGATCTACCTGACTGCCGCAGCAAGCTCTTTTCCCATTGGCGTAGCCTGCCCATGAGCATATGCTGACTAATGGCACATTGGTGTTTTCAGGGAAGAGAGAAAACTGTGCTATGAGTTTGGGCTGAGAGCTGTCCCTTGGCTCCCTGATTGGATCCATCATTGTGACAATTTCCTTGGAGCTTTACAGGGTGGTTTTAAGATCATCTTCCAGCACTGATGTGTTCACTGCACCAAGTGGGGTGCTGGTTGAAGCACCTGCTGTTCTTTCAACTGCTATCACATGCTGAGCCCAAACCAACCTGCTGAATCTGAGACCCATCTTAACTCTTGGTAATTCAGTTCTGAGTTTCAGTTTTATTCTTTGGACCAGATTTTAACTTCAGGAATTTCTCTATGAGTTTGTGGGTACCAAAGAATTGAGATTGGAGTACCAGCAGCAGAACTGCAGGTCTGTTGCTTTCCTGCTTGTTTCTGACTCATACCTTCTCCTGGGCCCCTCTCTGCTGCCATTTTCCATCTCATTCTTTCCCTGTGCAAGTTCACTTCTGCGGAATTTAACTCTTTATTTTATCCCGAGGCCTCACTATGGCAAAAACATTGGCTGTTTTAATGAAAGCTTTAGCTAACCAGAGGGACCAGATACAGAACTGAGTTACCCTGGCTTAATAAGCTTCCAGACATCAGCTGAACTGTGGTAATTAAGTGCACTCCTAGCCTGTGGCAAACACAGGACAAAATCCATGAACGCAGACTTTTGATGATAAACATTTTCTGCTAACGCAGTTTATTTTCTGCCTCTCGTGTTAAGAGCACACTTGCAGCTAGGATGAATCAGACAGTGTATAATGTTAAGCCCCAGTAATTCACTTTTGTCTCTGAGCTGTAAACTGGTAAGATGCTGCTGCTGATAAAGATGGAAAGCCGGAGCCCCAAAGCTGCATGCAAAGTTTGTACACCCTCCCAGAGCTCTGCTTATGGCACCACCGGGGCACAGAGCATATTGCTCGACTGAGGTCTACTGCTGTGGCTGTCAGTTACTGTTAGCATCTGGCCGCGTGTGCACTGCGAAACAGGGATACCTACAGGACAGTTGTCTGCTTTCTGGGATTTGGCATCTTGTAGCCCTCTGATTTGGCAGCTTCTGTGGTGCTTAGCAGCATATGGCTGCTCCATCAGGAATGGGAGCCTTGGTGAAAAAAGATAACTTTGTGGTAGCGTGGACTTGAGTGCTCCTAAAACAGTTCCTGGTAACTGAATGCTGTAAGTTCAGCTTAGCATATCTTTGAAGATTCAGCAATTGTCTTTGGCAGTTTGATCCCTTTTCTCTTTTAGATTCAGTCTGAACATATTATTGAATGCAGTATTTCACCTATATCTTCCCTTGAGTCCTTCCTCCAGATGGAACCTGCTCAGGTCTTTTTCCCAAGTTTTAGTCATTATGTTGGTCTCCAGCTACACTCTCCTTGGTTTCTGTCTCTTACAGAGAACACATTGCTCAGCAGAGCGAAATATTTAGCTTTCAGCTTTGTGGCATTCATGTACTGATGCACTTGCAGTATAAAGCACAGTGGAACTGGAAATAGTTTATAACAGCCATTACTTTTGTAACTCTTTAAACTATTTCACACTTCATTTGGAAGGCTCCCCAGTGGTAGATGGCTGGAGCAGGCTTGAGGAAAAACTGAAGGGCACAGCTCTGCAAAAAACACCATTGAATGGCAGTTCTCACATGTTTATTCAGTTTTAGAAATAAACTACTTTACACAAACCAAAAAGAAAGTAGAACAGAGGTTTCTATGGTCTGTACCCTGAAAGCACTGGAAATGTGTCCTTGAGCAGTGTTAGTTAGATGAGCAGAGTTACCCACAGGCTTAAGAATTTAAGGTTGCAGACATGGTGTGTTGCTGATCATTCAAACTGTAAACTAGCTTTGCAGATTTTTCTGTGACTCTATTGCATGCTTCTCCTGACTAAAATGTTCCTATATCTATCTATTTATATATATTTTTATATAGGTATTTATCTTCCCACTGCTATGGTATTCGATGTCTGTCTATTTGAAAAATCATATGAAGTTGCTTTTTGTTTTTATTTCAATACAGATACATTCTCATATTGGGTTATAACTTTCTTACTCTCATTAATATCTGCTTAGTCTGTGTAATTAGTCAATACATTCCTGTTTTCTGTGGAGAAAATAAACCAAAAAAGTCTCATCAAGATTAATATGATCTATAAAGGTAGAATATTATTTGTTTCTCTATTTTGAAGAGCTATAACCTGGGTAAGATGTTCTTCCCCCCTCCCCCTTTCTCCAGTGACTTCTGTAATTTTATTTGTAAAACAGACATACCTCAAAGGTAGGCTTAAGTCATATAACAATAAGAATCATTATTAGGGAACCTGAAAAGTTAAATTCTTTATCATCTTTTCTGGTTGTGGATTTTCAAGCACTTTGTATATTGGTATAAAGTACAAAAAGTCTGCACATCACTGATAGCTTCAAATCTTCACATTTCCTTAATTGCTACCCTGGTAAGTAGGATAATTTGCTCCAGACTTATGGCTACTGTGGCAACTCGGAAACTGAGTGGAATATTAAACTGACAGGCTGTAGTGGGTTTTATAGGCTTTACTGGATCAGAGGTTTTGTCTGAACAAAGAAATGTCATGCAATACCCTGCAAACTGGCTAAAACACAGGGTGAAAGCTGGTGGTGGGTTTTTGCATTAACTTTCTTTCCTTCAAAAAAAATCTCAAGAAAATGAGGGATGCTAGAAGTGGATTTTAATTTTAGCATTAGAACTGGTAGGGTAGATGGAGTCTTTCAGGCAACAGCTCATCTGGCTCCTCTCGCTGTAGGCTTGAAAAGCAAGGACTTCTTCCTACCCTGACTTTCACCCCCCCCACAAGAAGTCTACCATGGGCTCACTCGTCCTTCCCTCTGATCCCAGTACCCCAGTCTTACATGTTTATCTTTCCAGAGACCAAGGTGAACACTATAAAATTAGATAAACTCATTAATGCTCTTTTTAAAAAAAAAACAAAACGAAACAACCCTTGGACTGAAACAAAGCACGTAGTATAAACTAGGTAAAAGATAACCCAAAGTATACTGTTCTCCTTTTCCTTCCCCCACTGGAGACTTGAAGGCCTCATTTTATTTTAACTTTGCCTTTATTTCAATACCATGGAAACCAAATTAGCCTTTAAGTAAGCACTCTTTTAACCCCAGTGACTGTTATGCTGCTCTTAGGAAAACAGCTGATTTTTCCCTGGTGGAAAGTGTAGTGACACCTCTATCCCTTTTGTAAACTGCTTGAGCTTTGCTGCATTTCATGTGCCGTCTTTCCAGGCACAAGTGGATAATGACCACGGTCAGATGTCAGAAGAGTGTCCCTCACCTGGCCTCAAAGTCCTCCAGCCAAACCCCAAAGCAGATAAAATGATTCATAGCGTAAGGGCTGGATTTGATATTGTGATTTCTCATACATGTGCAGACACGCAGAGGTCCCTGCTTTCTTTTTCACTTGATTGCAAATTTAAATAAACGCAACCAAACAAAAGCCGAAGTCCTTTAAATACATCTGATGATATAAAAACTCTTCTGCCCTCTAGTGCTGTGAAGCAGTGGGATATCTGAGATGCATGGATGTTTTTTTGGGGAGAAAAATATGTAGTGTTGCAACACACAATTCCAGCCTTTTTTTTTTTTTTTTTTCACTGACAAAGGGAGGGGCGTGTAAAAGCTGCTTAATAACTACTGTGTATGAACTCGAGAGAAACATGATCTTAATATCTGAAACAAGCAAGAAGAACTACTAAAATGAATTCTTCAAACTGGTAAAGTGTACAGCATCTTGTCAAAAGCAGTTTGGGATAAATTGTAAATGCTGCTACTTAGTCAAATAAAGAAAAATCTAAAAAAGAAAAAATCAGTGATGGGGAATGTTATGTCATAAGCAAGATGGGTTGTCAACACTTCTTTTAAGTAACTGTTGCAGTTGTGCCGCCAATGCAAGAGGGGTGTCACTGCTCTCTTAGCTCCTGCCTTGGAGGTTCTGGGATTCAGTGGAAAGGTGAAGAACAGTCTCACGGGCACCAGAGTAAGCTGGCAGGAAGGGAAAGGATCCTATTAAATGGCACCATTAAAGCTTGCAGCTCTATCTTTACTAGTTTAATCTCATAAATTAATCCACATCCGCCTAGAATAAGTCTTCAAAGAGAAAGAGGTAATTGGATATAAATACTTTCCTTCCCAAACCCTGAATTACAGTGATACGGCAGCAGACAGCGTTTTGCACTTTGATCTCTTTGCATGATTTTCATTCCCCTTTTTAGCCGTTGTCTTGAGCCTTATTCTCTCATTACTTTTCCACAGCCAACTGTGCACTCTCCACTTCCTAGCTTGTCCTCTGGCTACCCCCTGTGGCCTTTTCCTCTTTTAAGAGGCTCAGCCTACACCCTTTGTTATCCTTTGTTTTCTGTTCTTCTCCTTGGGCCTTCCCCATGATGAAGCCAGATGACATATTTGTGCCCGTGCGTGCAGATAAAACCCCGCCGAGTGCTGCGGAGAGATGTGAGCTTACTCTGATACGTGGAGCAAACCACTGCTGAGCGTGTTCCTGGTGAACCTGCAACCCTGTGGCTTAGCTTCTGCCGAGAGGGAGCAGTGCAAACTCCTACCCAGACAATACACCGTGTAGATAAACCCTTTGTTTTCTCCAAGTGGAACTGACACGTTTTCATCACTCTTTTGATCACCTCCAGACTCTAATACACTCTGAACCCTGTCCTGCTTCTTTGCTGTCACGTTAGATTGATAGCTCCTTGAGATGGCAACTGCATTTTGAATTAAGTCTAGCAAAGCAGGGCCTTTGTCCTGATTCAGTGAGTCAGACCTTAGGCATGACAGCAAGATAAATATGCCCAAGGAATTCCCTGTGTCTGACAAACAGAAGGCTGACAAGGAGGCTCAGGCTGAAAGCACATCACCTGGGTCTGTCATGAACACTACGATTTTGCATGCTCCTTGGACAACTTTTGGGCAGAATGCCTAAATCTGCAAGGTCCTTGGTGCCCTCAAGGTATGGGGTGGGACCGCCAGCCCCAGTGCTCTTCCTAGTAATCAATGGTCTTTCTCTGTGCTTGAGCAAGCTGTGGAAGTAGCTGCCTACCTTGTAGAACTGTTTGAGACAAGGAAGTGATGTGGTTTGAAATGGCTGAGATTTGAGGTCAGCCTAAGTGAGACTTAAATAAGAAAAGTGAAGATTAAGCTAAAAGAGTCTAAAAATGTTATCCCTGGTATTTGCAGCCAATTCCAAATCTAACAAGTATTTCTAGAGTATTTACCAAAAAATTCTTGAAGAAATGAAGAAAAATAAATACCAGTTTTGATATGAAGTTGTTTGATACAATACCAGAAAACTGATCTTGCTGAAGAAGGAAATCCCTTCCAGTCCTGTTTTTCTGTAGGCAGGAAAAATGAGAGAGTGTTCTTTCATTTCAGTGTCGGCCCATATGTGTTGATAACTCCAAACGAAACCCGAAGAAACCAGTTGCAGCAAGGTAAGTTGAGTTTTCTATTATGGTAATACATTACTTGTACGTGAATAAGTTTAGAGGTTTGTGCGCTTTATCTCCCTTGCAACTTTTATCCTCATTTTTACAATGCTTTTATATGTGCAGCTGTGACTGTAAAGTCAGTGCTATGAGCATTTTCCATCAATTTGTAGGCTTTTCTTAAGATTAACTTCTCATCTAGCTAAACTTCACGCAGAATAAGTCTTGTTCAGGAAAAGGTTTTTGGTAATTTCAATGCTGGAGCTATTCTAGCGGCTTCTACAAGACTCAGATGGAATTAGTACTGTCCTGCTTTTACGGGAGTGAATTCTGATTGAAGAACCCAACTTTGAAAGACCTGCTTTCACTCTGTGCCACCAGCATGCAAGGTCTGAAGCATGCCAAGTACTTCTGCCTTGGATACTGGTAGAAATAGGGCCTCACCAAATCCAGTCTCTACCTAAGTGCTTGTTTTAATGGTGAAATAAGCTGATGTCTGTCTTGGGCCTCTTTAGGGACTTGCCCGGGAACTGGCTTTATCTTCTTAGAGGAAAGCTGGTGTTAGTGTCTGATAGCCATAGCCTGCCATTAGAAAATACAGTTCATGTTGGTTTTAGGAAGAGTGAGTTGAGCTCTTTGAGCAACTGAGGTGCTACTCTAAAACACAGCTCCTCTTTCCATAGGCTTTGTGCACCTCCCTATTGAAAAGAATTGGGGTTTTTCTCCTGGTGTCAGTTGATTTGAGAGAGCATTTTGATCAACCAGCCATCCTCAAGTGTATGGCTGGCTCCCCTGGCTGTGTGGACTGGACTTCCAGTGATTTCACTGGGAGTTTGCCACCCATCTCATATGTGGACACCTATGTTGAAGTGTCTTAATTTGAAGCTGAATCATGCATCCCTCCTGGTTTTACTTAGGGAGCATGTGATTGGGAGGGGAAAATTACTTATTCTTCATTTCCTTGCTGAGGAGCGTTACACCACAAGCATTTCCCTCCATGCAGCTATAACATCTTAATGGTAACAACATTTGCTTTACCTGCAGGAGTAAATTCTGTGGCATTTACCTACAGGTTTCCAGGGGTTAAAAAGCAGTCTATTAGCAGTCCCTTATCGGTTTTTTTGTTTTGCTTTTGGGGTTGAGTCCTAGGATTTGCTCACCATCCAGTGTCAAGCCAGGCAAAATGTTTGCTGTGGTAGCTGATCATTGCAGTGACTGTGTAACCTCCTGGTGGTTGTCTTCACGCCTTGAACAAGTTTGTTCCTGGGGTTCTGTTCCTGTCTGTTCCTGGGTGGGTCTTCAGAGTTACATACAATAAATGATACCGCATGCTTTTTAGTACTGCCTCTAACTTCCACGTATTTGTTTCTTTTTGTACCTGCTCAGTTGCTAAGAAAGAGCTAAATGACCTGGAGCGATGGAAGGAAGAACACAGGCCAGGGCCAATTAAGTTGGTTCCACAGCGACTAGGTAAGACATGTAAATCAGCCTGTTTTTCAGGTCATGAGACATTTTTCACCTTTTCTCACATGCTACTTATTAAAGAGATTGAGGTCAATAAGGGTTAACATGAGTCTTCTGTGCTTTTTGGTCATGGCGATGAAGATGTTTCTGAAACAAAGCAGCATAGATTGTCACTCAAGAAGTCTGTTGGGATCAGTGCAGAAAATCTACACTAACATTTGGGAAAAAGAGGTGGATTATCCCTACTGCTGGTGACATTGTCTGTGGTTGATGTCTCCAAGGGGGTGCACATTTGGCATTAGCATGTAGATGGACAGCATGTATCAGAGACCCTTCAGTTACCTGTAGGAAAATTCCTCTCTGTTACATGTGCTTTCCTGATGGCTGGCTCCTGAACAGGCAGAAGTGATCGCTGCAGCTTCAGGCATTTGCAGGCAAAATGTGCGTGAGGCTCTGTATTACCAATTTTATAAAAATAACAACAAAGATGGGTAAATGAAAAACAGGATAAAAAGCTACAGGAACTTGAGTCACCCTAAACTGCACTGATATGTTTGATAAGACAACCGACTTTTTTTCTAAACAGTTGAGAGAAACCATAGTATAACTCTTCAATTGTAACCACTAGAAAACATTTAATTTAGTGCTATTTGGGAGTTAGTTAAAAAAAATAAATTAAAATACTGAAAAAAACTCCAAACCAACCTGCTCTCAATCTTGTGCAGAGAATGGGACTGCAGATTGTGCTGAAGCAAAAGGAAGGTTATTAGAAGTGCTTTTCAAGTACCAGTCTTCAGACCTATCTTGTTTTAGTATCTTTCTTTAATGTCTTTGGCACAAAAAGTAAGAGAGAAATGATGAAACTTGCTGACAAGACAAAACTTGAAAGCATCATCTATATAAAACATGATGAGGATACTGTGCAGTAAAAATGGGATGACCTTGAGGAACTGTGCTAATAGAACTGGGACAAAATTCATTCTGACAAAGTGAATTATTATAACAATACCTTTATTATTTCTGTAAATATAGAGGTCCTCTTCCTTCTCTTGGCTGTCACAAGAGAATTTGGGGTGCATGCTATTGTCTGTCTTGACCTGGGAACTAAGTTCATTCTGGGCTATGCTACACGAGATAATTTTGGGGTGGTGTACTGTGTATAAAAACAGATACCAGGTGGGAGACAGAGGAGTTTGAACTGACTCCAACCCAGATTTGGTTTTGTGGTCAAGGTGATACTGGTCCCACATGTTAGTTTTGCCCTGCAGCCTGAGTCCCAGTTGTTTGCAGTGAACCTACCTTTGGAAGTTGGTGTAATGCCCTGTATTCCCACCATCGTGTGCAGTTGTGTGGCCAGATGTGCTCTTTGTGAGTCATACATACTAGCTGCTTCTTGCCTGTGAGCTGTTCCTAGAAGACATGCTTCTGTCCCCAGAGGAACACAAAGCTTTTTGCTGAAGAAAGTGAAAGCGAAAAACAGGAATTTCGTGTGTGGTGTCCATGCAGAATGTGTGCAGGCCGGCTGCGTGACTGCGGACGTAGTGGCAATCGTGCAATGACTGAGTGTGGGGAGTCTTAACTTCTTCTGGTTGCACTGTATTTAAAAACTTGCTTGGGAAAGAAGCAAATTAAAGGGGGGGGATTGGGGGGATGGGGGGGTGAAAAAAGGCAAGAAAAACAAGAAAAAGCTGAAAATTCAAGAAGGTTATATGAGCTCTTCAGTCACTGTCTAGCTGCCACTTAGAAAGACCCCTGGAGACTGAGACACATGCACTATGTTCAGTGCCTCTGAAAAGAGGTAAGGTGCAAAGAGTATTAGATCTTATCATTCCCACAGGAGCAAATTTGGAACAGAAGAGAGCTCAAGGAAGGAGAAAAAAATATAAGTGGCATCTCTAATTTCACAACTGTAGGTACTCGTTAAGGTAAAAAAGTATCCTATGTTATTTTCTCAGAGTGATTTTAAGAGACTACACATCTAGTCCAAAACACTGGAGAATTCTTAAAGCTGAGGTTTCTTAACGCTCATGCTTTCCATAGGGAAATAAGTATTCTGGATTTCAAGTTCGTAATACTTGCCTGGCAGACTTTCAGGTACCATAGAGGGATGAGCGCAATGAAGGATTCAAGTTCCACCCTCCTCCATAAACAATGAGTGGAGCAACAAATCATGCCTGATAAATGTAATGGCCTCTTTTTTGATTATATTATATAAAGCCAGTAACGACATACTCTTGACTTCAGTGAAATATTCAACGCATGGCAGCCAAGCCAACTTGAATGAATTAAACTTGGCTGAAAGGCTATAGGCAATGGCTAATGATGATCAGTAAAATATTTGTTTAGAGACCATGTCCAGCAGTACATGCAGAGCGGTATAGCGACCATAAGACTGTTAAATGTTGCCAATAAATAGCTAGAAAGAAAGAGAGATCAAGCATCCAAAAGGTTTCAAAACTTGTTTAGTAGCAATTTTATTTCCTAAACCCGGGGAGGAGCCACTCTACAATGACAGCTGTATATGCTTATTGCTACTGCGGGCCTGTTGCTTGTATGCCATATGGCCAGTCCTTCTTGAGATCTTGATCTTATGGAGTTATTTGTGTGCATAGAAATGCTTCCACACTTGGGGAATTGATGTCTCATTAACTGAACCTCAAAAAGGCTCCTAAACATTAGTTACCCTCCATTGGTAAGTGGAGAAAGCTACTTTTAGTGAAGAGTGATCAAAGAATTCTGTGATCCCTCCTGAAAGATCTAGTGTAGCTGTCTTACATTTCAGGCACCTCAGGTAGCACAGATCAGTCTGGCTGTTTCTGTAGAATTTAACAGTCACATAGTGGGGAACTTCTTAGAAAACAAGAGGGTGAAAATACAGCCCTTATCCTCAAAATGGGGTGGAGGATGCTGTTGTTTTTCCAGCAGCTGAGGGAATGAATTATTAGCTTTTACAAAGCAAGAAAATACTTTGGAAAATAGTAGAGCAGAATGGTACAATCAAAACCACTCCCTCTATCCCTTAAGACCTATTATCACTTTCTCAGTGTGGTTGGCTTTTGGGGGTTTTTTGTTTGTTTTGTATTGTGGGTTTGGTTTGTCATTTTTGGTTTTGGGGGTTTTTTTGTTTTGTTTTTTGGGTTTTTTTCATTGAAGGCTGAATGTTATGGCCAGAGCTTTAGATGTTCTCAACAGAGACCCTGTGCCTTTGGAACGGGCACCTTCTGCTACCTGGATATGAATAAAAGTCCTGTGGGAAAAGGCTTGGATTTCCATTTCAGAAAGGAGGTTCTTCCTTGAGCGCCGAGACATTACTTAGAAGATATTCAAATGACAGCATCCCATTAGAGCTGGCAGAGACTGCAAGCTCCTAAGTTTGACAAAAGAGAAACTTTTTGGCAACAAAATTTCTGACTCTGTATGTGACAAACCAAGCAAAGGTGGGGATAGCTGCATCTGAAAATGAAGACTCATCTGCAGAGCGTGACTGATTTTCTGAAAATGGGGTAGTTCCTCAGTAAACTGATCATATACGGTAGGACATATTTGCTGGTAGAGTGGATGATACAGTGGATGCTCTGTAAATAACAAGCTACTGCCTTTGACGGATGGATAAAATGATCAAAAAGGTCTCCTGTCTGTTCTCTTTAATGTCAGACAGCTACTGTAATTATGAAAAATTTCCTGTATATGCATACATCCAATCTGTTAAATTGCTCTGTTCTGAAATGACTGGCATTTGAACTTAAAATACTCATGCAAAATGCAATTTATACTTTTTTTTTTTTTTAAGGTGGAAAGGAATCAGAGGCTCAAGCAAGGCAAAAACAGCAAATGATGCTCATGCAATCTAAATACCAACAAAAGGTCAGGAAGAATAAATTTGTTTATTTTAAGAACTCAAAGAAAAGCTTTTGGTGAAATGTTTCATATGGCTAAAAAATAAGCTTGCAGCTGCTTGACAAAAGAAAATCATGAAACCTGAAGGAAACAGCAGAAAACTGGAAACAAATGTTCTGCACCAAAGAAAATGAGAAATCTGGCTATAAATATGTAGCAACCCATATCACAGATCATATCTAAAATGATAACCAGTACAGTTGTAAAGCTACTTATATGCCTTTCTCTGTCTTCTGGCATGCTGCCTACACTTCGACTAATTGATCAATGTACCACCCCATCCAGTGCTTATGTAGAAATGTTGTTCCTGTTATAAAAGGTATAAATGCTTGTAAGTTATCAATTGGCTGTGTGATTCCTTGCATGGATGCCCATTTATCAGTCCTAGATTTCTCAGCCTTCATAAAGCCGATATTGGAGTAGCTGGTGCACAGCCTGCTTTATTCAGTGCCTTTTTTTAAGAAAAAAAATTATGGAAACTTTCCTCAAACACACTTTAGGTTTGAAATATGTGCAGGCCAGGAGTCAAGTCAAGTTACCTTACGTGTGGTCTGGATACATACATTTGTAAAATCGTTTTCTATGTTTATGTCATGCAGCACAAGAGAGAAGAATATATAAAAGCAAAAAAGGCAGCTGAAGAAGCTGAAATCCTGAAAATGAAAGCAATTCAGAGAGAAAAGGTAAGCATGCTTGTTGAAGAGTTGGAACCATATAACAAAGTTCATGTCCTGATGCTTGATTTTGCTGAATTACGTGGAATGGTCTAGTTAAATTAAATGATAGGCCCAAATTGCATCAGGGAGTTAGGAAATCCAGTCCTCCTCCTCTTTGTAGCTGACTAAAGGATGCCTGGCCTGGTGTTCTTTGGGTCTTGAACATTCCTTCGGCTCTTCAGAAACTCCAGCCTTTCGGTCACATCCATCCTGAAGAGTTAGCAGAAAAGGAGAACACCAGGGTCAGGATTAATGTTGTGTATACAGGTTATGTAGTTCACTTTGGCGTCAGCTTTCTCTGTAAGATTGGATTGTGGCAGATGGTGCAAAGACCTTATAGAAATCCATAACTTCCACTGTACACAAGAAGAATACAAGAAAATCCAGCCTGTCATGGTGGAAAAGGCATCCAAATCGTGAAAAGATCAGTGAAAATTCAGTTGCCACTCCATGTCCTCTATGGGGGCACAACCAGATGTATTACTAATATATAAGATTACTTTTCCTTCTAGTATTAGCCATACATTAACACCAACAATAGCTCACTTTTGAATCTTCAGTTTTATTTTGTGTTTGTTTGTTTTATCTGGTAATTCTCACGCCGCATCTTCTCATCCTCTGTGCTGCATAAACTTTTGTAAAAGTTCATTTATGTCTCCTTGGTGGAAACCAAGTAGCACCTGGGTGAGACTGTAACGTGGAATTTAAATGAAAATAGAAAAGAGGGGGGGCTTGACACTGATGTGTACAGTAGTAGTGAGAGAAAGGGAGATTTCAGGTTTGCAAGAGTTTTGTCTGCACAACAGTAAAAATGTTATTCTGTGCAGAAACTGAATGCTGAGAGTTAATTAAAAAATAATCTCTGCTGGATGGCATACAAGGACATGCGTAAACAAAAACAGCCTTACTTGCCTTTAGGTAAGGGTTAGTCTGTTCCCAGTCTTTCAGTGGTTTGCATTAGTCTTTGCGGATAAGCCCATACACAGTAGCTCACTGGGGCAATAAATATTATCCTGTGAAAATGTCATTAGCAGTTACCAGTTCATGTATGGCTTCAGAAGCAGTGACGATAGCAACAGTAGAAAGGGGATTAATTATATTTTATTCACCTATTAAATATATGTTGTTTGCCCGTGGGTATTGGACAAGAAAAGTGTTGCAAGACTGCTATATTTTATAGTTACACCTAGAAAATGTATCAGTGTATGAGTTTTGTTTTCATGCTCTTTAATTTCCTTACTTTCACTCCCACAGATTATAAAAATCTTTATAGATGTTGTAGCTAGTAAAACCGTAACTATCAGTTTCTTCTAAAGGAGAATACAACATCATGGCAAACATCTTTGCCAAACAGACTGTTTAATTTGAATAAATAAACATATACCCACAAAGCAAACAAACAAAACAGAGGAGCATGAAAGGGAACTCTTCATTTGAATTTGTTTATTCGGGTTGTCTTCCACAATTGTGACTGAGCTGATGAAGACTTCTGCTTGGAAGTTGTTTATATATTAAAAATTCAACTCTGTTTAAGGAAAACATGCTGGAAAGCCACTAGAAGGTGTCGATTTAGCTATCTCACCCTGCCTGCAGATGAAAGGCTCCCGAGGGCTGAGGATGATAGGAAAGGGATCCTAAAGAACTGTCACTGTACAACCAGAGTTGGGCCCTGGTTACTGCAGGGGAGCAACTTTTTTTTTTTTAAAGCCATAGATTTGTAGACAACTGCACCTGCAGGTTGCGGGCATCAGGGCATCAGTTGAGAGCATGTCTTTCTGCAATTTCACAACCCTTTTTTGCTTGCTGCCCAGGCCTTCTTTTGCTCAAGGTTATTATTCATTCAGTAAAACCCAAATTGTCTGACAGTCTGAAAGGAGATAATGGCTAGCTGGCTTTATCAGCAGGAGCCCCGAAACTTTCACAGCTGGAGAGCTACTTTTCCATCAAATGTGAATGGTGAAACCCTACAGACTGATGCAGGATGACTAGAACAGGTGCTGGTACTCAGCTCAGTTCTTCCTTGGTTGTAAGGATGATGTGCTGTAAGCCAGTGCTGCTTATGAACACGGGGTCTGTTTGTGTTACTGCTTTAATGCTTGTTTTGCAGAGAAAAGCAGTATCCGCTCTTCCATTATCTTTGCGACCAAGAGAAAATGCCAAAGCAGAACCCAAATGTGGAAGGTCTGCCTTAGCATCTGTCCAAGTCCACCTGCCTGTCTCTGTCATTCTTTAATTAGCCATGAGGTTAGGTACTGGAATACCAGTGCTCTTGGCACCTGCCGTGTCTTTCTCCACCTCCCAGAGAGAAGAATGGTGGATCCTTCCCCCTTGTTCTGTGTTCCATAGGACCGGTTTGTGTGAGCTGGTACTCGGGTCTCCGTGTGTAGCAGTGAATGGAATTTGGGATCCCGTGTGCTCCATGTCAGGCAGCTTGTCCTGCAACTGCTTTGATTTGTTCATGGGATAACCCTGGGCGGCATGAGTTTGGCTGTTCTAAGCTAGTGATCTGAGTGCTCACTGAAATAAATCTGGAGACTTTGTAATGTTAGAAGGGGAGTCCCTGTTTCTGTATTTGTCTCTAGTGCTGAGATGCGTGTCTGTCTGCAGAAAGTTTGGGAATACAAGGGAACTAGAATTATTATTTTTATTATTATTATCTGCTCATTAGTAGCAGGCATCTGCAGTTGGGTACCTATTGTGTAGCCCTTCACATCACAGATTTTGATGAGACCGAACTGTAACTTCCTTTGTGTCTTTTGGGTGAAAGGACTGTCAAAATTCCCAAGAAAATAAACAAGTGGCTGATACTTGGCTTCTTGTTTTTTTCAGTTTTCTGCATTTGTACTGTACATAAAATAGCATAACTTCAGTGCACTCAATATTTCTGTTTCCTGCTATTCAACCTCTGTTCCTGTTACCCTGCCTTTAGCCTTTCCTTGTGTGTTCTAAATATTGACTAAATATTAAAACATTAAGAAGATTTGAAGTGAAAAGGCTCAATGTAATTATCCTGTGTGCAACTTTCTCTTGTTCTCACATTGTCTAGTAACAGTCCTGCCATCTTTATAAACTGCCCTATTTTGAATAAGCTATAATTTCATTTTATTCTTTATCAAATCATGTGCTCTTTAATTTGACCATGTTAATCAGCATGAATGGCCTTTGTCAGGAATTTGTTAAAACCAGGCACTTTACAGACCTTCTGCTAATGCTTTTCAACATGTTTACCTTCAATATCACAGCTGTTCCACTCTTGGCTTTGTTTTTGAATACTGTGCCAAATGTGGAGTGTTTTGGCAACGTCTATTGATAGATTGTCTTTAGTTAGAGAATGTCCCAGTCCCGTTGCCTGTCATTTGTACGTATCCTAGGCAGGGGTCCCAGGGTAAACCTCCAGATCTGAAAATAGTCACACCAGCCACAAGTAAATAATTTAAATATGTGGGAGTTTTGTTCAGGCACCATTCTGCTGGTAGAATAGCTGTAGGATATTTCCTTCTTTTTTTATCTAGTGGTAGGCAGGGGTGATATTAACTTTGATAAATAGAGTCCTTCAATGTCACTGTTGTTCTAGCTAGGAGCTAGACCACAGCAACTCCAGTGAGCTTTGGATTTGAACTTCCAGGAGCCTTGCAATGTAAGGGTGGATCCCATGTCAAATCCTTTGTCAGAGGTGAAGGCATCAACTTGCACTGTTGGGCAGTGGTGGGGAAAAGCCTGGGAGCTATTACTGGTGTCTTGAGGGTATCAATATCCCCTTTGACAGTAATAAATGCCACCAGATTTCCTTCCTTCCGCCTTCCTTCCTTTCTCTGTAAATTGTTAGGTTGCGCAGATGGGCAGGAGTCTTTTGCCTAAAAAAAATCATCCATCTCTGGGTGGATCGGTAAGGAGCAAACAAGAAAGATATTCCTTGAACACTATCAAAATTTACCTATACTGAGGGGTGATATTCCTTACTTCAGGGTTTTTTGTTTTGTTTGTTTTTTGGTTTTTTTTTAATTGCATCAGTACTTCATACATTCTACCGCTGTCTCAGCACGTCAAATGACTGAGCAATGGGATATCTTATTCAGACATTCATCTTCCTCCTTTTGTTTATTTTCCCGTTGCCTTTTTCCAAATAACAACTTCTAAGTCAGTTCCTTCCAACAGTTTATATCGTTACACAATGTAGTGGCTCTTTTCCTTTCTGCAGACATCTGACAGGATTTCTTTATTTAATCCAATACATGCCAAGGAGGAATTTGCACTTGTTTTGCAAATCTCTTCCAGACAGTCATTCTTTATCCAATTAAAAAATACCCACCCTGAAATCACTGAAGGCAAAGTAATTGAATAACTGCTAGCAAACCGTAATTTTTCATAAATGTTATTGATTGTAGGACAGGAAAAAAATGGTGGGGGTTACAGCCCTGTTCTTAACACCGCTTTCCCCCTTACACACACACACACAGCTCCGCGCACACCCACCCTGTTCTACCTGACCTTGCCCAAAACCTCCACCCGGGTACAGTGTTCTCTCCCTGATTTGGGGCTCTGACCAAATGAGTCATTCCCACCTACAGGTCCCTTCTCATCCCTGCAAGGTATTGTCTGAAATTTCCAGGACACTTCATTTAGAGCAATGTCTGGTTGCTGGGTTACCAAACGATTACTTTTTTTTTTTTTTTTTTTCTTCTTTTTCATTTGGAGGGTGGGCGATGAGCAGAGTGACAGTGTGAGGTTGCAGTTTGCTCGACATGCTAGTCGTTGTGAACCTTGGGTGGGAGCTCTTGTTGGAGTATCCCCCACCAGCTGCAGTGTGGGAGCCTGCGCTGATGATACAGCAGGGCTGAAACCCTGGTTTGACACTTCTGATTTGTACTTTTAATACACTGGGCTGCCTTTTGACTGCTGCTCCCACTGGACCTACCTACAGCCTGCATGTCAAAAGATAAATTTGTCTGGCCTCCTTTTGACTGGAATTTAGCCTGAGCTACATATTGCTGTTACAGCAAGTTCTCTAGTTTCTGCTTTATTTTAATGTTTTATTCTACTTGAATTTGGGGGTGGGGCAGCTTAGGTGACCCTGCCACTGGAAATTATGTGCAATTTTATGTTAAAGGACTTAATCACGTGTGTGGTATCCAGATTTCCAGAGGAGTTTTGTGTGTCAAGGTTTTGGTTGACTCTTGCAGCGGGCATATTATCTGAGGCGGAATAATGCTAGTTAAGTACAAATGTCTCCCGCTTTCATCCATTTTAGCATGTGTTCAACTGGCCAGTACCTAATGCTCCTGAAGACCACCAGTCTATGTGCAGAGCTACGTGTACTCGTATCACTGCACTTCCCGTGCTACAAGACTATCATCTGCTTTGGTGCAGTGGTTTGCGTTCCTCTGCCTTCTTACTAGGACCAACTGTTACAGCAAGGTATCATTTATATCGAGAGATGTCATAACGAGATATCAGTTATACCAAGAGATGGCCCTAACAGTGCTGTGGCATGAGAACTGGGACGGCTCACGAGGCCCTCTGTGAGGATAGACGGGTCTGCCAGGAGCACAGGGCAGTTTTCTATTTCAGACTGGTCTCTTGACTAAGAACTGTTAGACCATGTCTGAATACTTTTAAATTTGAGATTGGGTCACTGCTGCTATAGTTGTTTTAAAAAACAGACTATTGAAATACTTGAATTGAAATAATCAATGTTTGGTGTGTGGCTTACTGGAAATCTCAAATGTGTTTTCCCGGTTTTAATGCTGTAGGCGGAGAGACTTGAAGTTAAAAAAAGGCAGCAAGAAATACAAAGAAGAGAGATGTTCCTTGAAGATCGATATTGGTAAGTAAAATTTGAAACTTAATACCTAAAACTCCTCATCTGTTTGTCCATTTGTTTGTTTGAGGGTTTTTTGGTGGTTTTTTTTTGTTTGTTTTGTTAGGATTTTTTGGTTTTATTTTTTTTATTTGTTTGCTTTTGTCTGGTTTGGGGCTCAGAAAAGGTTTGGCTTCTGTTGCTGTTTTTTTCACTTTTTGGCTTGAAATTTTTGACTTCAGGGCTAGAGGCAACAGGCACAAACTGAAGCACAGGGAGTTCCTCCTGAACATCAGGAAACACTTTTTTACTGTGAGGGTGACTGAGCATAGGCACAGGTTGCCTGGGGAGGTTGTGGAGGGTCCATCCATGGAGATATTCAAAAGGTCTGGGCAACTGGCTCTAGGTGGCCCTGCCTGAGCACGGGGTTGGACAAGGTGACCTCCAGATATTCCTTCCCACTTCAACCACTCTGTGATTCTGTGAAATATTCCTAGCCTCCTCCTTAACTTATTCTGTGAGAAATTTGGTTCGGTAGATTTCTCTTAGCTTCTCAAAACATACACTTTGAAATAAAAACTGTGAATTTTAGAAGGAGTTTGTGCTTTCTTTCTCTAACTGAATCAATATGTGATCATTCAGTGCAAGACTAATTATCAAAACAGGATCTAAATTATATCCCCACCCATTTATTCTAGTGACTGGTAAAGAAATTTAACCCACATGGAAATAAGGAGGACTTCCTATATTTAGCATAGTTCTACAGCTTAAATGCAGAGATCTGCTGTGAAGACCTGTTTCCCAAGAATATCTCTTTAATGTCAGGTTTAGATAACTCCTGACATAATTAATGCCGTTGGCAGTGAAGTTTCTACCTTGCAAGTTCATTCTACCCTATTTATTTATTTTTAACTGATCTGAACCAATTCTATCACATAATTAACACACAATGCTGTTTAGTCACCTTTACCTTTTTTATCTTTGGCTCCTGGAATTACTCACCTGTGTTCTTAGCATGATTAATTGCTCTTTCCTCTTCTGTGACCTTTAAAGGAGTCGCTTTTGTCCTAAGCTAGTACCTCCGGTTCCCTTGTCCAGACTCTCTTCTTGTAGACATTTTAGTGCTTTCTCACTGATCACAGCCTTTCTTGTCTTTTTTTTTCTTTTATTTCTTCCCATTTGGCTTTAGGTACAGCTTTTTCCTTAAATACATTGCCAATGTTTGTCCCTAAACACTGGTATTTTGCCTGCTGTTTGTCCTCTGTTCTGCTGTGGATTTCCCACACACACACCTTGATTCCTCAGGATTTCTGAAGACCCTGCACAGCTTTAGATCTCTGCCTGTTTCTTACAGACGAGACACATTTATGCTCTTTGAGTCTAACTCAAGAACAATCTAATCAGATCTTTTCAGTGCAGTGTCCTCAGTTATGGGACTTGCTTTTTCTCAAGGGGATTTTCAGAGTTCTTGTGTTCTCATTTAATCTTCCCAATTTTTTATTTTAAGGATTGTTCGGTTACGAACAGAGACATATCTCTTCCTTTCCCTCACCTTCCCTGTCTGTACCTTTTTTTTTGTTTAGGGTGAAATGAATTCTGCTGATCAGCACTTTTTCCATTAAAAGTAAGCTTGGTTCTGTCAAAAGCAGGCCCAAACCCTTTGAAACACCTTCATGTGGTTGGTCTCCAGGTGGTGGTGCAGGAGCTCAGTCTGCCTGGGCACTGAGAAGGAGACTGGCTGGCAGCCGTTCTGTCCGCTGGTTTAGGAAAGCCTTGTGAGCATTCAGCTGGTGTCGTCTTAGGAAACCAAACTGACTGATGCAGCTGAAGGTAAAGATGGACTGTCGAGCTCCATTGCTTGAGATGATGTTCAGCTAGCAGAAGATTATTTGTAGGTGCTATGTACTGAACGTACACTAGGAGATACTGTAGATACTTCACCTGGAGGAAGCAAGCTGAAAACCTACCTACAGTGAATGCAATTTTGGTTAAGCTGAAACCTCCCATGCTGTACAGAGTGATGCTAGTACCTTCCCTGATCTGAAGGAATCCTCTGGTGGGCAGAGGAAGAGGAGTCTTTACCACTGGATGCTGTTGAGGTTGCATCGCTAAGATACATTGGCATTATGGAGCACAACATCCAGGAGTAATGGAAAGATGCTGTGCGACATCTCAGAACTTGTAAAGTGACTTAATTGAAGTACTGCTGGTTATTAGAGACACGTTTGCATAAAAGTGCGTGGTATTTAAAGATGTGCTTTTGCCTGCTATGGAGAAATGAGTGACTCATTAGTTCCATAGAATTGTAGAATCATAGAATGGTTAGAGTTGGAAGGGACCTTAGAGATCATCAAGTTCCAACCCCCCTGCCATGGGCAGGGACACCTCCCACTACAGCAGGTTGCTCAAAGCCCCATCCAGCCTGGCCTTAAACACTTCCAGGGATGGGGCCTCCACAACTTCCCTGGGTAACCTGTTCCAGTGCCTCACCACCCTCACAGTAAAGAACTTCTTCCTAATATCTAATCTAAATTTCCCCTCTTCCAATTTAAAACCATTACCCCTTGTCCTATCACTAGACTTCCTGACAAAGACTCATTACTTCCATCATCTAATACCCCGTGTCTGGAGGCGAAGAGAACAAATATGAGGTTGTGCTCCTTTCCTCGCTTTCTCTGCTGAAGTATTTTGATCTCCTTCCCTGCTTGCTGGGAGAGGAGGGAAGGAAGGTCATGCGCTGCGTATAAACCAATGACCTCTGCAAACTCATGGCCAATGGAGCCATTTCAAAAGATAAGCTGCCTTGTTAGTCTGTCCTCTGTAAGCATCTGTAGCTGCCACATCACAATTTTCCCGGGGAGATCAATGCCTACCAGCAGTCTCATTAGCTGGAAAACCTTTTAAAATTGATCACCACCTCTGGCTGTATCAGCCTCCATGGGGTACAGCCCAATCAGTACCTCTCCTGTATGAAGTGCTGCTTCTATTTGGTAAGGAAAGGCACTTAAGATTCTCATGTCATTAACGTACCTTGACAATAAAGTACGATGCTGCCCAGAAGTTCATTTCTCTGATTAAATTCCTGTCATGATTAAAAACAAGAACTTCTCACTGAAATCCCCTTTCCAAGGGTGTAACGTGAAGTAAGTGAATACCAAAAGGAAATATTGTCTGCAACCTTGTCCACTGCCCACAGAACATAGTTATTTCCTATCTCTTGAAAGCCTCGTTAGCTTCCTTGTGGCTCTTGAAAGTCAACTGTATCTGTTGTCACAGTTGCCTGAGTATGTGTTTTTGTCTTGTGAGAGTGAGGTCTAGACATGCATGTAGAGTGCTGTGGAAAAGTCTGCAAGCTTCTCTCTTTTGGAATCAGCAGCTCTTTAACCCAGGTGGACTCAAGCATCATTAGATGACTAAAATGGGCAAAACTGACAAGGTATCTCCTAAAGTAGCTGTATATAAAAACCCTAGAGAGCACACAGGAGCAGACTTTGGGCTGAGAAAGTTGCTGCATGGAAGGATTGCTACTGTTTGTACTGACAGAGGTGAATCACTTGGATTTATTGGTGATGTGCCTCTGCAGATGCCAGATGTAGACAATTAGGAGCATGTGTGCACTTTTCTACCAGAAACTACTTACACATGAAATGGAGTCCTTCCTTCTGAGCAACGGTGTCTTGAATGCATTTTACATTGATGGCCTGTGGTAGGGACTGTTTCTGTCAGAGTGCGTTAGAAGGTAATGAATGTTTGTGTAGTCCATATTCTACACGTGCTAATACTTGTGAGGAAAGGACTGAGTGTCCATCTTTCCAAATGGGAACGAAGAAGAGGTTAGATGGCTGGCCCAGGACTTTTCAGGACATCCTTTTTTAGTTAGGACACAAAAATTGCCATTTAAACAGTAATGAGGCATGGCTACCTCACGACGTTCTTTTCTCTGTGGCTTGCTGTGCTGGCTATATGAATCCGTGCCTGAACTGTAGCATGTCTCACCATATGGTTTTATCCCAGCACTCTAGGAAGGTGCTTTGGATGTGACTTCCCAGAAACTGTAGTGCTGGATGTGGTCCGCTGCTTTTCTAATAGCCATCTACCTATTTATGTATCGGGAAAAGCAGTCTAGCACATAAGGTTTCTTTTTAATAGTATATGATGGCTGTTGTAGCATTTCATCCTTCCCCTAGTTACATATTCATGCCTCTGTTTTTGTGAAGGTTGTACTCCTGTAAAAATTCCTGGCACTGCTGAACTTGGGTACATATGTGCACTCAGTATATTCTGCTCAGAATTTGGAGCTGGAAGCAGAATTTGCCAGAGAGCCTCTAAGTGCATATTCCAAACACAATGCAAGAGGTTCACCAAACCCAGCTGATATACACTTGCCTGCCAAAGCGGTTCTCTCAAAAGTCATAAAATGCAAGAAAATAAAACCTGAATCAAAACAGAATTTTTTTTTTTATTTTTCTCTTTTTATAGGACAAATACTAGTGCCCTTGCCAGTTTTCAGTCCCTATGATGTGTGGTTCAAACAGCAGGCTGGTAACAAATTTTCCCCACAGAAGTGCAAGTGTAAACCTGACCAGACTTTTAATATAGGTTGCTAGAGAGAATGAAAAAGGGCTTGCACAAAAAGGGTTCGCAGCCTTGAGAATCTTTTGTTTGCTTCTTTTCAACACAATGGTCTTCGTTTTGTTCATTTGCTCCTGATTATTTTAAGTGTTGTCAATTATTTAGCTAACAGGCAGAAAACTAGGCTTTTATAGACATCCAAAGGGACTCTCTTGAGTGTAATAATGAAGGCAGTTTATTGAACGCCTGTGAGGTTGCTTTCTAATTGTACGCATTAATCTGCCCATGCAAGCTGGCTGAAAATATAGAAGCAGATTGCACATGCAGATGGAGCACACAGAATGGAAGATCTATGCAATAGACTTATACAAAACTGCATTTTCCTTAAAACTGGATTTATGCTTATTACTTCAGATAATAAATGAAACTTGATGTCTAAAATAACTTCCAAGACTATTGGATGAGTTGGTGGGAGGAAAGAATAGCCTAGTTGTATTATTTCATCCAGTCACGAAAACAAAAAAAGCAAGTGGGTTGACAGGAAAGATTAGTTTTGAGTGTGGGTGGGAAGTGATGAAAATAATTCTGCTGAGAAAGTGGCTTTTTATTTTTTTAAAACCTATTTTTATACTTTCTTGAAGCCTTATACCTAAAATGAACTAGTGCCACATTTTTTGTTCTTATCCGCAAGAACAGGAACACATGCTCAAGAACTTGCAACAAGAAAGCCTACCAGCCAAAGATAGCACAGTTTTGATCACTATCATTAAATTTGTCCAAGTCCTCCTTAGTATGCTTGTGCACTACTCCCAGTGAAGTCTGTGAATACTGCATTAAGCTTGGTATGTGGCTATGGGAAGATTTGTGCTGGAAAACAAGTGAACTAAATACCCAGAGGATGGCCTTTCTTCCCAGTAAAGGGCATTGCAGAAGACCCATTGATGTCATACAGTAATTTAATGGGTTAATTATTCCTCATTGCATTTTTTCACCTTATAGTAAAAGATGAATCCCCCACCCACACCCACACCAAAAAACGGACATTAGTTCATGCTGACAACTTCACACGTGGCTGATATTTGTTTGTAATTCTTACCCAGAAGTGGGCTCTGTCCTGCAGGTGTGGGTTGGAGTTGAGGTACAGGAGAACCAGAATTCATGTAGTGTTGAGGGCATGTTTATTGCTGACAGACAGAGGTGTTTTTACTACCTTGCCCCTTGTCGTGGCCCAACTGTGGGAAACATGACAGTTGCTTGTAGCCTTCTGAACTTACATAAGCCTTGTAAACTTCTTGCTGTGGTAAATCTCTGTAAAGGGGAAGGGATGTGAGAGGAAGCATGTATAACTGTATACCAGGAAAGGCCATTTGTGCCCCCGCTCAGGCTGCTTGTAACTTTCTTAATGGTTTAATTTTGAAATACATACCTTTGGTGGGACTATTTTCGCAAATAGCATTATTGGCCCCCCAGCTTCATTAGAACTTTAGCAAATGATTTTCATTGGTGAAAATCCCAACTACACCTCCCTTTGGAGTCTCTTTCTCCATCTCCCAACGTAGAATCTATGGGAAACCTGCATAAGTGGATAGCAATCTCATTGTCCTTTCTGTCGACTTCTGGAATTTCTTCTATTTCGATATTTGATTTTGTTAGGCCATGTGACAGAGGAGCAGCAATGGCCCCAGTATCAGCCAGCCTAACCTGTGGGTCGTAGCAAGTGCCTGACCAGGATGCATATGGCAATGCGTAAGGCAGAGCCCTCGCTGAGGAAGGACATCAGTAAGAACACATCCACCGTGGACCTTGCTGAAATGAAGGGCAGCTTTTCTTGTGGGCAGGCTTTGGAAGAGTTAAGCAACTGATCTTAATTTCTGCAAAAGTTGAGAAAGTTGTTACATGTAGCCAATTTAATATTTTGAAGTGGGGAACGAAGATGGTGAGGGGTCTGGAGAACAAGTCTTATGAGGAGCGGCTGAGAGAGTTGGGATCGTTTAGCCTGGAGAAGACAAGGTTGAGGGGAGACCTTATCACTCTCTACAACTACCTGAAAGGAGGTTATAGCAAGGTGGGGGTCAAGCTCTTCTCCCAAGTAACAAGTTATAGGACAAGAGGAAATGGCCTCAAGTTGTGCCAGAGGAGGTTTAGGTTGGATATTAGGAAAAACTTCTTTACCGAAAGGGTTGTCAAGCATTGGAACAGGCTGCCCAGGGAGGTGGTGGAATCACCGTCCCTGGAGGTATTTAAAAGACGGGTGGACGTGGTGCTGAGGGACATGGTTTAGGAGTGGTTTTGGCCTAGGTTTATGGTTGGACTCCCCCCCCTTGAAGGTCTCTTCCAACCCAAGTGATTCTATGATTCTATGAAGTGTAGATATGCTTGCTGGTGCCGCAAAAAAGAAGCGTCTTGAACGAAATTCAGTTCTGGGGTTTTTGGTTTTGTTTTTGAGAGGGGGAATCCTGCTGTTGTTTAAAAACTGTTGTGAAACTTCTGGGCAGATGTGTGAAACTAACATTATCTGTGCATTATGCATGGCTCTTAGTTTGTCAGCTGAACTGGAAGAAAATGGTGAAATGTCACTTTAGCATTGCTTACTGGTGATGAATTTGGAAGCCTATGTGTCCATGTCATTCAGCATTAGTGGCTGCTTTGTCCTGGTTTGAGGTTGTCTTAGCGACACCTCGTATTGTCTCCTCTCTGAAATGGCTGTAATGATTTATCTGGCTTGGGATTCTTTAATTTTATTTCTTATTACTGTTTTTGAATGGCTCTTAGCATGCTTGTGGACGTTCATTAAAGCAGAATTGTAATGCTGGAGATCCTGCAGCTTGAGAAAACAAAGAGTTCAGGAGCTGTCTTGTTTTCAGTAGTAATAAGAGTGGCCATTATCTTTTTAAAATTGTCAAGAGAAATAAATAGATTTATGATATATGCAAAAGTATTGTACTGCTTTTTTTTTTTTTCCCAAAAGCACTGGCATAAAAGCCATTAAGTTTTTCTGTATCCTGGCATTTCAATATCCATCAATTAAAGCAAAAGAATTAACTGCCACTGGTTTCATTGAGAAGGAGTAATGAAGATTACAAGAAGCCTTTTTAATTGATGCATTTTTAACACGCCTGTAAACCAGACTTAAAGCCAAGAACTTTATGTGTAGGCAGAAAAATTATTTTCTTTACATCTTTGTTCTAAGAGGAACCCAGTCTCAAATGAAAAGCTTAGCAAGTGCTGCTGTGCAAATCTTGGGTGGAGGAAGATGCTGGGGCCTCAGTCCATACATATCCTTATGCATGTCCCTAAGGATGAATCCTTTTCAGGACTGGCTCTTCTATTTGCCTGGTGGATGTGAGAGGAGTTAAGACTAAATTACATGCAAAGTTAAAGACCTTACTCTGCACAGGAATTTAGACCTCAGGTCCTGCAACGAGATCAGTTGTGGGTCTTCAGATATTCCACAGTTGG
This sequence comes from Chionis minor, assembly GCA_013398295.1. NCBI lineage: Eukaryota > Metazoa > Chordata > Aves > Charadriiformes > Chionidae > Chionis > Chionis minor. Next base: position 74,787 of record VZSF01000225.1, read on the forward strand.
ACGCTGGCATCAACTGGGGAGCTTTCTGCTTCTTGGCTGTCAAGGCTGTTGACCCTGTTAGAGCACGGGAACTCCTACCTAGGACAGAGGAACGTAGGCTCACTCTGGCTTTTGTATCCACTCCCTTGTCTTACCCCAGTGCGAATGTGGGCAGCACATGCATTTAATCTCAAACAATAATAAATGCATGTGGATTCCCTGATCTACAAGTAGCTTGGGAGTGCAGGGTGCCAACTCTAAATCCCTGAATTACATCATTCTCAGTGGAACGCGTAGCAAATTCAGCTTTCTCCATTATATATGTACTTGTTGAGCGTCAAGTATATGCTTTTATGTAATAGCTTTTAAGCTGAAGAATAGTTGTTAAATGTTAAGCCATATATCTGAGGACTCACAGAAAGCATCTGCAAGATGAACTAATTTCCACAGTCATGCACTGTCCCCTCCTCAATGGTCCTGGCAGCATAGTCTGTATTTTTCCATGACAGCTCATGAGAGTTTTTCAGCCCACAAATCCAGTATTGTGCTTCACTCCCCCATGGCTGCATCTGTACTAATAAATTAAACACTGTCAATCACTGTCGCTTTTGAGGCCAGCAGGCCTGAGACTGCCTGCTTCCGTTGCTAGCAAACTTTTTTACCTCTCAAAATGGGGCGGTTGCATCCAAAGTGCCTGTTGGGAGTTAACTTGTGGTTGATATTCATTCCCAGACAGCAGCCAGGAGTTGTTTGGGAAAGTGCTATTTGGAACAGGTCAAAACTATTCCAGGAACTGTTACCACAACATAGACGACCAAGTTCCCGTGCTAAGAGTACTGCCCGGTGCTATTAATTGTACCAGTATGGGAGTAGCCTATTTTAATTAGCAGAGCAAAAGGCTTGTTCCCAGCAGTGTAATGGGGAGCAGGCCTACCAAGAAAGACAAAATACTCTCATAAGATCTCTCCAGCTTAACCAGTGCTTCTGAACGTCTCTCTGCCCTTCACCTTGGGGCAGTCAGAGCTCAGGTTAGCAGCCTGTTAACACGGTGCCATTTTCTTGGTTTGTCTAAATTTTGAATCTCCTTTTGCCTAGCTATTTTTGAAGGGTATGAGGAGGCTGCTGTATTCAAATTATTTTCTTGAGCTCATGCTTTTCTTTCCTTAATATTAATTAGTTCAGAGGAACACATTTTATTAGCATCTTTGATTAGCCCTTGAAGTTTTAGCACGAGTGAGGTGTTGCTCCAACTGCCTGAATGTGGAACACCTATGGACACTTTGAAATGCTGATTTCCTTCTGGAGATAATGCTTTCCTCTCTGGAACATTAATTGAACTGTCATCTCTCTGACTTCCCCCTTTCCCTGCAGCATGGCTTATGCTATGCTCTGCATTGTTATGACTTTAGGTTTAATATTATGAAAAATACCATTCAGACAATATTTTGACAGTCTGGCAACTCCAGATGCATTGATGGGTTTCCATAGAGATGGTACACAACGAATTAAGATATATGACGGAATTGACTGAATTTGTCTATAGTCAAGTTTGGAAACCTGAATCCCTTTCTTATGATAGGGACACTTTATTAATGTGTTACTTAATTTGGTGTAGTGGGGTTTTTTTAAGTATTCAAAGGCAGTGCAAAGTCTTGCTGAGAAATTTCATTCGCTTCCACTCTTGTAATCATCTTTTCTAATACCGAAATGGAATTAGCTTTTCATCTGTCAGCGTGCTGATCCGGAAAATGCAGTGTCTTAACCCTCGACCCCATTTTTATGCAAATAATGAGAACTTCCACATACCCCATGTTTTTCTTTTGCCATCCATAAGGAATTAGGATATCTGGGAATACTCCTAAATTGCCAGATATTTCTTTGTGGAGCTTCAACCTTCTCAAATATATTCCAGACTTTCTGTAGGCATTCTTAGTCTTTCTGCTGTAGAAATAAACTGTTATTTTAGCAGTTTTAGCATAGGTAGAGAAACACAAAATCTGCAATTTAAAACTTTAAGTTCCCCAAATTATCCTATGCAATCTCACCACTAAACCATTCATCTTTCATGGAAAATGTGTGTGTACTTAATACTCAGGTCGGAAGACTATTAACTTACTGAAACTTGATATACAGGTGGTCTGTTTCACTTGGTTCGTCCTGTATTGTGCATTGCCTGAGGTCTATGTTAACTGCCTAGGTAGTGGAGGAAAGGGAGTGAACTGGGAATGCTGAGACTCTAAAAGCATGGCTTGCTACAACTTGAGCAAGTAGTCTGTACATGAAGTGGTAACATGATTTTGTATTGTGTAGAGTAGCAGAGGAGAACTTGTGGGTTCTTGTTCTTTTTCCCCACTTCTCGTCAATGTAACCACTGACCAGCAGGACATTTTCCAAAAATGCATCTACTCACCATTTCAGATCATGGAGTGAAAGACAAAAACATACTTGGTCGTCTGTTTCACCAGTTAGTCATTGTCACTCTTTGGCAGCCAAGGCTTTTTTCTCCAAGGTTAAGTAGGTGTCTTTGGTAGTGGCATCTTCTCCCCGACAGAGCTAGCTGGCTGCCTTGTTAGCAGAGTAAATCTTTGTGTTGAATGGCTCTTGAAGCACTCTTTCCACTCTCATTTCAGTACTTTAATACTTTCCAAAGCTGTAAACAGAAATAAAGTGCCTCTTTCCTCTAATTCTAGTCCTTTGAGTGAGTGAGCAAAAACTTGAATAGATATGCCTGGGACTGCGGGTTAGGAAACTGATTCCCAACCATGGCACTGTTCTTGACATTTGTTTATGATGTTGTTTGTGACTTTGTTTAACTGTACTTGGTTGAAACTGTAAGCAAAGTGATGCTACTTTGAAAATCTGGCTTATAAAGGATGCGATTGGAAAAATAAAATTGCTCTTGCCAGAATAAGAAATGACAATGTTGTACAGTTCTGCTTCAACTGAAGACAAGCATTTTTTTTTCAGTGCCACAAAATGCTTCAAGTCTTTCTGCTTGATTAAGTAATCCATTGTAAGGCTGCATTGTATTAACCATGAAGGAAAATTCCTTAGAATAATCTTTTAAATTAGTTGTCTGAGATTCATAGATCTGGTAGAAGGATTTGCAACAATTCAGTGAAGCAGTTGCATCCTGATGAAGTCCAATGGTATGCAGGTTTGTGTTTTAGGAGCTTTACAATGAGGAGAGAAAGCATAGCCACTTTAGGCCCCAAATATGCAAATGAGAATAATTGTTTGCTTAAAAATTCCTCCCAGCAATTATCTTATCCACAATATAGGTTCTTTATCCTCTGTCCCATTTCATTCTGTCTGTCTCCATAACCTTTTGTTCCACCTGTAATGTTTTCCAGCAGTCACATGATAAAATGTCTAGGCTAGATTCCAAGGGTGGAATAAAAAGCTGTATTTATTTTTATGGAAGCACTAACAATTCTATTTGGATTGGATTTCTTCGTAGCAAAACCAATGAATTATTGAACAGATCGGACTTGGGTTTGCCAAAGAGTGATTCCTGTCAGATTGCTAATCGTGGCCCAGAATCTACAGCATGGGTAAGCAAAATCATGGCATGTGCTATATTTTCCATCAGCTTTCCAGGTGCTGTCAATTGTGTAATATTAGAATATTCTAATTGAGCTTAATTGTCTAGACATAACTCAGTGAGTACCAAGGAGTCTTTCTGGGTGAGTGAGATTGCCTACATTGTCTCTGACATATTGGCAGAGTATCCTACATAGTAGGGGACTGCCTTTATTACTCACAGATCTCTCTGATAAATGAGAGCCAGATTTATATTCTAAGGTCATATGAGAATCTTAAATGTGCTTTGTACCCACCCATTGGTGGCAAGCTTTTATGAAATCTCAACTAGTTCATGTCAGCGGATGCTTTACTGCATTGAAAATCTAATCAGGAGAGAAGCTTATTTCTCATTGCATCCTAAAAGTGATTCCATAGACTGCTTGGGGACTTTGTTCCAGTTTGAATGAGCCTGGTAAGTATCAATGTGATTAGGAAATAGATAAAGTATTGCTTAAGTTTCATTATTTTAATTGCCTCAAAAAGTCTTTTTCACATATGATTAGTCTCTTCGTGTCTAAATGAAGCTTTCCTACTCACGTAAAAACTTGCAGTGAGGAACAATAACCCTGAGACAGAAGTATTTCTCCTTTAGTAAGGTTTGTAATTGGGGGAAGACAGAGAGCGGGCAGCCAAGTGGACAGAAATTGTTGTTACAAGCAATAGCCCTTAGTCAGCAGAAACTTGGAGTTATCCAATCTGGGCAGCTGTCTGTTGTGTACAACATTGAATACTGAGAGTTGAGTAAAGGCAGGGGAAGATTTACCTCCATATTTCCTCGGAAGCCTTGGAAATGTGCAAGACCATTATAGAAATTGCCACAAACAGAATATATGACATCTCTGTCCTGCCTCTAGTATCTCTTCCTGTTTTCATTGCACGAAAAGGGAAGGTGATATTGAAAATAGGCTCCTTTCCCCTTTGATTCCTCTGGTCTTTTTGTGTATCTGAAAACCCTAAAGAAATCTTAGCATATATGGGCAGATACATAGTTTGAAGGAGACAAGTTCTGCCCAGCAAGGTCAACTGCGGGAGAGTGCCTTTCAGGCTGTCTTTTGTAGTCCTGGGTGGACAAGCAAGGTGGACTATGGGAAGGAAAAACAGATATCTTGAAACCACTTCAACCTCCCTCTTGAAGCACCCAATGCCCCAAACACTGGGGAAGCTTGTTCTTTGGTAGGGAGGACCCGGCTCTGCAGTCTTTTGTATGGTGTGAACATTGAACTGCAAAGTCAAGTGAACACATGGCCACTGGACTGACTTGGATTTCAGCATTTAAGTGTGGTGTCTTCATATCTATACAGAAGTGGGTGGATGTCTGAAGGAACACTGAATTCTTTCAGGCTTATAGGTCCTACTTTTAGCCTTTGCCTTCTACTTCATCTGCCTGTGCTTTCACCTGTGCTTTTCTTGTTCCAGTTTTTTAGTAGTTTCTTAATAAGTTATGCCAAATTATGCACTATAGTTCATCTTTGGCTTCACTGGCATCCAAGCAGATAAAATACACAGTTTATCAGTACTGGGGTTTATTATTATCAGCTGATGTTAGACATGTCTTTTGTGTGGCAGCATCTCTACAGCTTTGTGAATCAATTCATCACTTGCTTATAAGGCAGCAATGAAGTTAGCAAAATGTCTTCCCAAGCAATTTGGATGAGGCACGGTCTATAGGCGTACGCACAGCCTCTGTGCTCTGTGTGAGGAATCTGAAGCACACAACCGATGAGTTATGTAAATAAACTTGGCATAGTACCAAAATGCTAAACCAGTGGGAAAACTTGAACTCTAATTTTGATGTTATCTTGGACCTGTGCTTTGTCTGGAGTAATTAAAAGATTCAGGAACAATGTATTTGAAATACTGAGGTGTGATAAGCTTAGAAGTGCCTGACATGCATGTTAAAAGGGGGACATACATAGATATGATGGTTTTTAAATTTAAAATTAATGTTCTAAACAAGTTTGGAGCAATGTAACATTGATCAATTTTTTTCCCCTCTCATAATTTCTTTGATAGTGATATTAATTTTGCACACCTAGTTCAAATATCGGCATCAAATATATACTTGATGTGCGTGAACAAATTTGACTTCTTTGGAGTGACTCTGTCATCAGTGACTTTTTTGGCCTGCTTATTTAATCAAGCTCATAATTAATTTTAATCCTGTCTTTCAAAGTGTTACCAATCCTGTGTAGTTTTTTACTGTCTTCCAACGTGATTAACATACACTCCACACAATTCTCCAAGCCGTTACGGAGAGTAATGAATAATATTGGACACAGAATGAGTCTCCCTGGACACATGTAACAACTCCTCCCAACTCAAAATTGAGCTATTAATAATTGCTTTCTCTATTCAGTCTTTTTAGCAAATGATGTGCCTGTCGTTTTAATGGTGTCATTCTGTACGCATATATCAAGTTTCGAGAACATTGTGTAGACCTACAACAAATTCCTCACTAAAGTCAAGCCTGCACACTTCTTATTTTAAATTATACTGGCTTATTATTTAGCATGCTGCGCTATGTACCTGCTCAAAGACTTTCCAGTTAAGTTCCTGTGTGCAAGATCCTAAGGATCCTGTAAGATCCTGATGGTAGCCTGGCTCTTTGCTAACAACTACAACTTGTGAAAGACCAAGGCTATTTATTGTAATGAAAACCTACATGGTTGAATACTTTATTCGTTATGTGTAGTTCAGATTTCCAGTTCTCTTGACCACAAATAATATAGCAGACTTCATCTTTCAGCTTCTATGGCCCCACCTCTACAAATGGCTTTCCAATACTCCTGTGGAAATAATGCTGGGTTTCCCTCTATTACCACATTCTCTTCTGCTTTGTTATCTTGGTAATATTTTCAGTACTTTTCTTTCTTCCCAGAATACCCTATCTCACTGTCATATATCCTGATTGTGTTTTCTCACAAAAAAGCTCAGGGTATCTTTAAGGTTTCCACCGGGACATGGAATAGCATGTGATGTGCAGACAGACATTCAGCCAAATCAAATGACTGAGAAGCTTTAGACTACTTCTCGTTTAAATTCTAGTCTTGAGACGAATCTGTTTTTTGAGTAACTGGAATCATTCAACCGTTTCTGTTTTGTTAATTACCTGTATAAAGATTTGGGAATAAGGTTTGGGATTTTGGTCCCCCTTTTCCCCACACCAATATGTTTCTATTCTCTGCTGAACAATAGTCTAGAAGCCATACTTACAAGCAAGTTCTTCGAGAGGATGAAAACAGAAGATTAGAGGAAATGAAGCAAGAACAACGGAGGAAGGTAATTATACATTAACAGTTTGCATATTGTATCATTTTTGCATGCTGTGAAACCAATTAAATACATTGATTACTTGTAGCCTACGCACTGAGCTTCTCTTTAGCAAAAGTGATTTAGTCACTGTTTTCAAATATTGTGAGAGAGATGAGCCAAGCTGTAAAATTTGGATGGGGACAGGACAATTATCTTCTGGGTTCAAGGCTATTTGCATCTGGATGACTAGCTCCTGCTCGCCTCGCCATTTGAACAATTGTGCAGAGCATTTTTTGACCATGGTACCCGATTTCATAGGCTAAGGAAACCAATTTCCTTTCTTTCAGGCAGAAGTAATCTTACTGAGATATTCATGATGATCTCAGGCTCTGAATAGTCTCTTTCTACAGAATTGAGGGCCGTGTGCCCTGCCTCCCCAAATGGGGATGTGGAAGCACTCAGATTTGCTGTTAAAGCTCTATGCTTCTCTGTTCCCTTGCTAACCACCTAAATGAAGAGGTTTGAATTGCCTAAAATGTAGGCATACCATGACTGCAAGTTTGAACTCCATCTTCTGAAATGCATCTGAACAACCATAGTCCCTCTGGCATTAATTTGGGTACTATATCCACAAAAATTTCATCTACATAAGACAATAGCGCTGTGCTATGTTGTCTGTCTTGGCTCCAGGTCTGTGCAAGTATGGGCAGGGCAGCCTCAATTGCAAATCATTCGAAATCATATTAGCAAATATTGAGCCTCTTGCTATGCCTCTGCTGTTTCTAACATCCAAATTAATGTTAAACTACTTCTCTGCAAGCAGAATCTTAGCACAACAAATTCCACATAGTGAGTTTCTACTAGAGCTGGACAAGTGACTCAGTCTCCCTCATGGATGTCTCTTTTTTGCATATTGGGGATAAACATCCTCATTTTATAGTATTCTAGTGTCATGGTTTGGGACAGACTGGCCATTGAGGTGAAACAACAGATGCTGTGCCCCACCTCTCTCTCCAAGGAGAGGCAGGGAGAGAAAGAGACTTAAGAGTTTAGAAGGAACTAAACTACTTTAATGAAACTAATAATAATAAAATAAAAATAAAGTACTGAAATATATACAAAACCATATCAAGCTCCCAGGATGATGATCGTGTCACCAGCAGACACTGGGGAAGTCCCAGACTGGACTCGGTGATCTATAGGAGCTGGATTCTGGATCTGGATTCCGGAATGCATGGAGCAGGATCAAAGGCAGATGGAAAGACAGAGTCCTCCTTGGACACCAGCCATTGAAGAAAGAGGCTTGACCCTTTGATCCATCANTTTGATCCCTCAGCTTTTATACTGAGCATGATGCAGATGGGATAGATTACCCTGTTGGTCAGTTTTGGGTCACCTGTCCTGTCCCCTCCTCCCCACAGGTGGGACCCCTCTGTGCTTTTCCACTTCCGACCCTCCAATGGTGCAGATAACAAAGTTGGCTGCCCTTGGGTGTTACAGCAATGAGTATAAGCAGGAGCCTCTCTGCATCCCATGCCTTGGCATAAATTACAAATAGTCAGGTCTTACCACTATGATAACGAACAGTGTCTCCACAACATGCTGTTGATTTCAGAGGCTGCAGTTAATTAGAAGAGGCTTGGCTGCAAAGTAAAATTACTGAACAGAAAATGGGTTCTGTTTTACTTCAAACCAGGACATCTAGCAACTAGGATGCTGGAAACAAAAAGGTGGGGAAAAGGAGGCTTTCCCATTAGGTGTGTGCTTATTCCCAGGAACTAGACAGAGGAAAAATCTTTGAAAGCTAGTCATGATGCATGTAAGGCCTGTAGCTGGTGTATTCTTTACATTTATTCCTTCGTAGAGAAAATAATTACAGATGTGAATTAGAATGCCCTTACTTTATGATTTTCATTTAAGGGACTCGAGTAGAGCTTTAGACTCTTTACCAATTTCCACGGATTGCTAAGAAACTGTTGGCTGCGTCTAAGGCTGCTCTTTCTTGGTACAGGTTCCCAGTGCTCCTTGCCGTCACAGTCGCTGCTACCTATTGTGCAGCATAATGCACTACTTACAAACCTACTGTAAATAATATGTATTTTAAAGTCTCCAATAATTGTTCCTCAGATATATGTTGGCTCCTTTCTACTTCAAACTGGTATTTATTAAAGTAATTGTGAATTCTGTCTTGTGTGTACCTCCTAGCACAGTGTAGCTATAAAATGTATAGGTATTGTCAGTGGCTTTTTTTTTTTTTCAGGACAGGTTTTGGTATGTATTGCCTGATTTAGAAATTTTCAGTACGCTTTGAACACTGCATCTTATACACGCAATATATTTCAGAACATTACTCCAAGAGAGGACTCAGCATATTGGAAAGTCAGATACTGGGTTTTAATTTTCAGGTTGAATAGTTATTTAAAACAGTGAAAATTAAGGTTGGCTTTTTTATTTCTTAATCCTGTTTCTTCTTTTAGGGCTAGACAAATATTGATACACAACACATTCACAGTTACTGATTTTCTTCATACATTTATTGTGTAGTTTTTATTTAATGTACCACTTAAATTGATTTTTTAAAAAAAACTTTTGTGGCTCCATTCAGTTATTGAAGCTTTTATCTAACCGCATCATTTTATTTTAGTTCCTATTCCTACTGCTGCTCAGTTGCTATGGAAAATATGAAAGATGGGTCGGTTCCTATCCCTTCCCCCTCGCCCTGCCAGCCAGATGATTTTCTTTGCAGAAAAATCTTCATCCTCAATTCCTGGGTGCATTGCGGGGAGCAAGAGCCAGGCAAAGAAGGACACATGCAGAGCAGAGTCCTACAGGCTGTTTCCTTCTCAGTCCTGGCTAAAATTGCGTAAGCAAACTCTCCTCTGGAAAGAATTCCCTGTGACACTGTTTATGTACCTTAATATTACCTATTGTAAAGATGGTAGGCTGCTGCAATGCCAGGAGTTTGCACACAATTTCACCATACCATAAGAGGTACCATTTGCTCTCCCCTCACCCTTGGGGGAGCCCCAAAGAGCTGGAGGTGACACATCACACCACATACTCCTGTTCTCATCTTCTGCTCACCCTCCATGGAGGCAGGAGGTGAAGGACATGACTCCTCCATACCCTGTGGTCATGATGGCTGCGTCTGCTCCTGCTAGACCCCCAGGGAAATTCCAACCTGTGGGTTGGGGCAAGGGGAAGCAGACAGGTGTCTGGCATTACATACCCCTTTACAAATGTCTGAATCCTGTAACTTCCCAGTTTTTAAGGCACAAACAAAACTCATGCAGTGCAATGCTGAACAGAAAAATAAGCTCAGTTTTTAACATAGTGCTGCCACGTAAATAAAATGCCATTGAGAGAAGTTCTGGGAATGACACATGGCTCTAGCTGAAGTTAACACTGTGTGGAATTAATTGGGTTTGCAACATAGGTAAGTTAATTAAAAGTAAGTTTGTTGGTTTGTTTGGTTGTTTTTTTTACTTTTATCATTCCTAGGCTGAATTAATGGAATTTAAAAAAAAGCAGGAAGAGGAAGCCAGGACAAGAGCACATCAAAACGAACAGAAGAGGTATGATGCAAAAATGCAGAATACACTTTGAATTGAATTCCTATTTGGAAAGGCTCTCAAAATTGCAGGCGTTCGTGCTTTAGAAGGCGATTGCAATGAGGATCCCTGACCTCGCCTCTGGTTTAACTTTGCCTTCAAATGAGGCACTAATATCCATCATTACAGCTGCTCACTGTAATGCAGTATGACCCAGAGTGCCTTTTACACTTTATTTATCCTGTCAGCATGGAATACAGTATAGGGTAGAAACTATTAGTAGTTTCATGGGTAGTAGTTTCAGCTAGGAAACATTTTTTTATATCTATGTATGTATGCATGTATGCATGTATGTATGCATCTATCTATCTATCTATCTATCTATCTATCTATCTATCTATCTATTTTTACTCTATTTTAGAGTGGGCTACTTTGTCCACGCCACATTTTGTGGTTGACTGTGGCTGAGGTTAACAGGCAGAGCTAAACTAGTGTAGCAAGGCCTTCTGCAGCTGCATTGATGCGCGCCCCAGGCTGTGCCCCACTGCTGTGCTCTCTCTCTGTGCAGCACTTCTAATCTTGCACTTCTGTCACTTAACTGACTTTCCATTATCTTGAAGCACAGATCTATTCTCAGCTTTGTTTTTCGCTAGTAAAAAGAAACAATGCTCAGGCTCAAATATAAAACCACCATTTGTTTCTTTTTTTTTTTTTATATCATTAGGGAAATATAAAAAACATTACTTCTGTAGGCAACCACTCTCCATACTGCTTTCATTTCTTTTTTTTTCTCTAGCAAAGATATTGAGATAATTACCCATAGAAGTTAATGAAGGATTTTCGATTCAGTCCATCTCGTGTCCCTAGACAGAAATAATCCAGTATCTTGCATTTTATATCAGTCTTACCAATAGCATTGTAAACCATTAAAAAAACTGTCATGTCTAAGCATGTGTGTCAGTCCTAAGCATTAATAGGGGGGAAAAAAGGAAACAGTTTTCAGAAGGTTTGAAAATATTTAAAACACATTTGGGAAAAGTGTATTTGTATGTGTGTGTGCTTTCCAGATAGATAAAGTGGTACAAGAAAATGCTAGACTTGATGTCAGAGCTGGATGGTAGGGACAGTTGTCAGCTACACAAATTGTCTCTATTAGTAACAAGCTCAAATGGGTTTTCTTCATTGGCGTTAGGAAATCAGTACTTCTAGAAACTCTCCTTCTATAGTGAAGTCTGAAAGACTACCTAAGGTGAACAGTCGAAATAGCTCATCTCCCTGATAAGGTTAGTGGTGGTATGCAGGTTGTCTTTCTAGGGAGAATTTGGGTGCATTTCTCACAGCAGCCAAGGTATTCCTTTTAATCGCAACAGACTGATCGCAGGATAAGGATGCACCTAGTGAATTGCAAATGAAATCCACCCTATCTTATGCCAGTCCGTGGTTGCTCAGCACAGGCTTGAAACACATAGGAAGATGGGTATTGAGGTGAGATGAGGGAAAAGCCACTCACAGAATGTTAAAATTCAAAAGTTTGTGAACTCCTCAGCCACCTTCAATCATTATTTGTTTTTTGTTGTATTTTAAGGGTAAATAATGCTTTCCTGGACCGACTCCAGAATAAAACGCAACCTAATAGCATCTACCAACCTGGATATTCTGAGAGTCGGGACTACCTCAGTGACGGTGCCTGGGTAAGGTTTTTAGATATAGACCGTGAAAGCAATGGGATTGCTTAAAAGTTGTCTTTTTCCCCAGATGCTATTACATGTCTGTGTGCGTTTAGCCTGTCTGACAGAACTTACAGTCCTGGCTGGCTGCCTACAATAGCTTTTAAGAAGAAATCCTGTCTTAAATATATAAGCTGTTCAAATGGGAGGAGGGAGGAACAGCTGCTCTTGCAGCAGAACTTGGTTGCTTTGCATGCAAGGTACTTAACTGCAAGGAACCGCATTCAAGGTACTTTCTTGAGTTCAGAACAAGGGTAGTGAAATTGTAAGTGAAATTTTTTGAAAGTCTTTAAATGAAAGGTGTTTGGAAATGCTGTAAATATTTTAATATCATATTGAAAGCAGAGGAAAAAAATCCCATGAAAGGTACAGCTGTTCATTTTTTACCCGTATAAAATCATGACAAAGAAGACCCAACTGCATCCAATTTAAAATACATAGTATTTGTAAGGATTCTTTGAAGAAAATACATCTTGACTGTAAGCCTATTAAACATATATTAAATCTTTTCAGCTGTCCTAATGAGGCATTAATGTGACTGTTATTTACAATTGCACTCTTCAGTGTTAAAAAAAAATATAATTCTGTAGTATTCCCATCATGGATATTTCCGTTAGGTTGAAATTCCATTGCTGAGAGGACCATAGTGCAAAACCAGAAGATTTACAAAGAACGAGCAGCAAAAGGATGAGAGTGTAAGAGAATTTAGTGAATGTGCCAGTGGAGAGAAAGATGTTTAGTTGATAACCAGAAAAGCTTGAATTGGATTAGATGGACTGCCTGGCGTGGATATGTATCTTGGCAGATGAATGACATGAAGTGTTGGGTTCAAGCATCTACAAAGTGAAGGCACGATAAAGAAGCAGATATTCTTGCTGCTGGAGTTTTCCGGATACCAGAACTGGAAAAAAGAGTGTCTTAATCACTTCAAGCTTTGGGCAAGCCCTGGGCAACGGTGGAGGGCTCAGGAACCTCAGACTGGGGCCACCTTTGTGCGTAGCAATTCTCTTGGTTTTGCTGAGAGGAGGCAGCACCTGCCAGCTCAACCTCCCATAAGGTCTGTGGGCAGCTGCTTGGAGAACCAGTTGATTAGGGGCTTTACTGGTAGCGCCTGTATCATGTGCCAGGAAATACAGGAGCTGTTGGAAGCCAAACTACAGATGTCCAGGCTAGTAAGAGAGAGCAGTCTGTATGGCAGGCTTGAATCATCTCCTGAAGGATGGCATGCCTGCAGATAGCAGAATTAGAGACTTCAGGTAGGACAGAGCCAACTGATACCTAGTAAGGGGTAAAAGGTCATATCTGCTGGATATGGCTGGATTAACAAAGGCAGCAAGGGCAGAAATTATTCTTTTTATTTCACTTCGTGTCCTTTATCCTGATTTACAAACTGTTTCCTGATAAACTTGAAAGAAAGCCCGTGACACAGCCAAGATCCCCAGTATCTGAACTCGAGCATCTCCATCAGAGCACCTGCTGTCACCACTGAAAACCTTGCCACTGTCTGCAGAGGGTGTAGGGGTTTGCCTTAAGCCAGATGCCATATGTCCTCTTCCACAGAGCAGGTGTTGGTACCACCAAACAAGTGCACTCAGCCCCGGCACAATTTTAACAACAGACGGCTCTGTGACATACGCAGCCAAGCTATGCTTTTTTTAGAAATATATGTATATGTTCAAAGAATGCATCAACACAAATGCAATAAAACCCTGTGTGTAGAAGTAATAAATTTCCTACTCTGATGTTTACTTAATGGCTCCCAAGGAGCCTACCTTCTGTTGGGTAATGCTAGATTATCCATTTTTCCTTTATGCTATGATGTGACATTAGAAGACTAAACAAATCAGGGAAAGAATAAAGTATGAAAGAATATGTCATCATGGAAAGGAATTAAAAATAAGTATTGGTAACAGGAGCAAGAAAGAAAAATGTCTCTCAAAAGACAGGCTGGAGGCTGCAACCTCTCAGTATCTTTGATTATACCAAGATTCTTCTCCCTTCCCTTGGGATTTTCAGCAAAAAAAGAAAAACCCCAGGTGGGGCTTACAAGTCATGTAGTTTGCAGCATGATGTTTTACATTACAAGGGAGCTAACTGAAGCAGGTCAGACTATGTACTAAGATTAAAAGAAATGAAAAAGGTTCCCAAAGTTAAGACCTGCAGGTAATTTCTGAGCCTGCTTCTTCTGTGCAGTGGCACTGAAGAGGAAATATTTGTTCTCCTTACCGTTTCTTTTTTGCCTGTTTAAACTCTTTACGTTCACAATGGCTTCACACTTACAGAATCTGAGCATCGCACTGTATTATTGATCTACCTGCTGTATTTTTCATTATTATTTCTATTAGCCTGGCTTCCTAAGTAAAAATGAAGCTTGTGTGATCATGCTGGCTGTCTAAATGTAGTAAGGTTTTCAGCCTGCTGGCCGATCTCAGCCGAATTTGAAAAGGAATAAAAGTCTCAAAGATAACTAAATTTCTATGCATTTCATGAAGAGCAATGGCTGGGCAGAGGAGAGACCCCCAAAAGAGTGTACCCCTCTGAGGGGTGGTGGGAAGGACCTGGGCGTTCCGTGTGTTGACGGACTGCAGCCCTCCGGCCGATCCGTGTGGGCACAGCTCCAGAGCAGCTTCAGCTCTACCCTGCTTTCCTGGGGGCCTGGAGAGGAAAAAGGGGACATGGATATCCCAGGGGACATGGAGAGGAGGGGGGAAGGCAAATTTATTGTGTGTGTCTGGGCAGGGGGGAGGAGAGCAGTTGCATTGCTCAATTGTCCCCTAATCGATAGGAAACCAGTTTTCATTAATTCATCTGCCCTCCAGACATCTTGTGTTTTATTAGGAATATTTATAAGCTGTTATTCCAAGAAGTATCTTCATGAAAGTAATCTTTTCTCCCTTTTCGGTTGTAAATGCCAGGGCTCTCTCTGGGTGGTTGTGTGGATTCCTTTTTGTAATGGGAAGACAAATTAATGAATTTCCACTTCTCTCTGTGAGCTACTGCACCCTTGAGAGAGCACTGAGGCCTAATGTATGCTATCAAGAAAGTTTTGTTGTCCTTTGGGCTGCCATTGTCTCTAACATAAGGATAAAACTTTTAGGATAGGAGGGTAAAAAAATAACAGTGCCTGTTAAAAATCTGCCTGTGCTCAAGTGCGGAGGGATGTGCAGAGGCCTAGTGCTAACACGTGGCAAGCCTGTAACAAAGCCCTCGTTTATTTTTTGCCTGGAAATGGACCTTCTGTTCTATTAGTGGGGAGAGGTCACATGGTGAACAGATGAAATTTATATGCCTACTCTAATGAAATACGAGTTGTCTTGTTGAAACTCTCTGAGGTATAGTAGAACATAGAAGACAACATGACATATTACACCTTCCAGTTTCATGTCTGCATTACACCTGGTGTCGTGCATAAGAATGAGAAATGTTCTCTCTGATGCTGACTCTGCTCTTTCAGTGGATGCATAATTCTAGATATTTGTTGTGGGAAGTACCTATGCCCTGAATACACAGGTGCAGTGAGACAGGAAACCACATTCTTTTCCTTTCCCCTATGCAGAACAGAAACTCAATGGATGCTGGATAAATCTGTTTAGAGGAAACAAGATTTATGGATAAAACTATTTAAAATAAACATGGTTTGTGGGTTAGCACTTGGTTTAGTTCTTGTAGCATGATCCATGGGAATGTTTCTTTGGAGTCTCATCCAGCACTTGATTTATGCTATTTGCTACCAGTTTGAGAGGGAGCATGTCATGAAGTTTATTGTTGCACAGCAAAGAAGAACCATAGCTCAAGGGTCCCTGAAGTTGCAAGGCCAGCACGCATGCCACAGTTTTCCTTACACAGTCAGTCTTTAACGCAGACTTTCATGAACTTTTAGATGGATAAAGTTGCACTGAAAATGCTGGTTTCCCAGCACAAAGAAAAAACTTTTATTTAACATGGGAATATTGAGAATAGAATATTTATGTAAGAAGGTTCCAGAGTGCAATCCACAATGGTTATGTTTGTTTTAATGAGGAACGTGGTTGGTTTGCTAACCTAGCTTTAGCCTGGTTAGTCTATATACAATCTGAATTGGAAAGATTATTGATTTTTTTCCTAAAACTGGTTGTTGTGAGTTTTTTGGTTGTTTTTTTTTTTTTGTTTGTTTGTTTGGGGTTTTTTATTGCAAGCAGTGTGCTTGTCTTTCCTGTCAGAATGATGGCAGAAAATAAATAAACTACTCAGCAGAAGTATCAGCATCGATATAGGAACCTCAGATGAAGAGGTTTAGGCATGCTGTAGCTGAGTTTAATGACTTACCTCTGACAAGGTAGTCAAACAGCATATGCAGATGTGTTCTGCTTGGCTTGACTTTGAGCTCAATCATTCTTTCCTTTGAAAATCTCATCCTAAAAGAGAATAGCAAGAGTCTGGGGAGGAGCGGAAGAAATTTTTCACTCTTTCAAATTGTGTGAGATCAAGAAAGGATTGAAGCATCTGAAGATATTTGGAACACTTCTAGATTGATTTTTTCCCAGCAAAAACAAGATATGTTTATCTTCTGAGTCAATACACCCTGCTATTCATATTCAGTTCAAATCAAAGAAATGTTTATTGCTAGAGCTGGAATCCTGCAGATTGGTTTACTTGTTATTTTAAGTGGAGTTTCAAAAGACAGGAAAGGGCACCAAGTAGTCAAGAAAGTTCCACACAACCAGATAATCATAAATATATGATTGTACTGTACATTGTACTGTACTAATGCATTTTTTTTCCTTTACCCAGGAGTCAAACTACTTGGAATAACGGAGGAGAAAGGTGAGAATAATTAAATTATTCATTCTTTTTAGTACCGATGCTGGTGTTAATTTAGCTTCAAATTTGACATTTCATTATGACAGCTTATGTGGTTTAATTCTCAAGTGACATGAGATGGGGATCTTAAAATAAACGCTTTCCAACTCCGAGTTTGGGGCCAGGCAATGGCATGTATGTGTTCTGAAACACATTCTCGTAAAGAACTGCAGAATGTGTATTTCAAGTCAGAGGAAGTGCTGGTGGCATTGAAGGCATCTGTTGGGGGTGTCTTGATATTTAGTGCTAAAATCTCAGTGCAGCCACATTCTCCGTGTCGTGGACTGTGAGTGATTAAACCTGGGCAGGTGAGGAATGTGACTGGAAATGCAGGAGGCAACTCTGCAAGCTTTCAGTGGTCTTAAGTGAAAGAGGATGATTTTGTCATGGGCTGCGTTCTTCCTGCTATTTCCCATAAGCAAAAAGGGAGACTGTTCGTATCAGTGGAGGCTGTAAGTAAAACACCACTACTGAATTGGAGAAATCAGGCCTTCTGTTTTCAAATGGCCTTTTCATAAGGCTCACTGCGCCTATGTTCTTTTCCGAAAGCGGTTCCCTACCCTAATTCCCAGTTCCGATATAAAGATTTGTGCAGAGCCTTTACTTCTAGGCTTGAAGATTTTTGAAGCAAGTTCTGGTACTGACACCCATTATTCTTGCCTTAGGAGGTGGCTTTGACATAAATCTTTTTTTTTTTGAGAGCTAGGATCTTATAAAGAGGAATTTTAAAAAAGCAAACTTAATAAAGCCCCTTGCTTTCAACCCTTCTCCCACAAATACAGGTATTTTTCTGTGACTTTATTCCTTGCAGTTCCAACAGTTATTTTAGTATTTTTGCAGCAGGGTTGTGTTCTGAAGATGGTATCTAAATAACATTGTTGGCCTCCCGTGAGTCGTCTTTTCAGTTTTAGGAGGAGTAAAATTGTTATTAAAAATTAACTCAAATTCACTGAAGAAATGAGTAGGTAAAGGCAGTTAGTTACCCACAGGGGAAGAAATGACCATCTTTTGCAGCCCACAATACTGTTAGGTTTTGTAAACTGTGGGCAGATGAAGGAGTTCAACGCATTGGATTCTTTGTTGTTTTCCACAATATCTACAATACCAATAATATGTTTGCCTATGAACTGTACAAGAATTATGGATGGGTGTGCTTTTTTAAGTCTTGTTTTACTGTTGTTTGGAAAACACATTTCATCTTGCTACGTTAATATATTGTTCAAAGAGTTATTAATATGTCTGCAGATAATTAGGACATTTTGTGAATTAAATTTACAAAAAGACAGAAATCCCTTCATGAAGGCTTTACATAATTAAAAGCTAAAACCTGTCAGAAGAAAAGGGAGACTATTTTCCAGTGGACTTAATCCTAGGGAAGTTGACTTTGATTTTTTGTTTTTGCTGCAAAAGATAATTTTTAATTCTGTTTTCTCCCTCTTGTTACAGGGTATTGGAGAAATTTTCACTTTCATCTGGCCTTGGCCAAATGACCTTGTAAAAGCTCCAAGAAAGAGCTCTTTTATCATTGTGATTTTTTGCCTTACCCTGACTTCAGCTTCACACCCACTTCAGGAGCAATCTGCAGAGACCGGTTTCTGGCTGTCATCATTCACGCATATTTGAAGCAGCTGATTATGAAAGTCCTATTTAATTTTTAATAAGAGAATGTGTCATTTTTTTTTCATAAATTGTTTTGCTCTTGCAGAATGTAATTATCCTAGTCTTTGGGATCTCAGAAATAGAAGACATTAGTGACTGCAGAAGCTGCAATAATATCTGTGTTTACTTGCTGCTCTGTACCCGGTCAAAAACGTCCCAGAGGTTTGAACTAAAGAAGAAGGTAGAGGGTTTTCTTTTGAAATGGGAAGGAGAAGTGTTCCCAGTTTGGGGTTTTTTTGTTTTGTTTTGGTGGGGTTTTTGTGGAATTATTTTACTATTATATTCAACAGCAGACACTCATGAAGAAACAGATGTGCATATTGTAGACAGGATCTTTTAAATATATTCTTAGAAAAATACAACACATGAAAGAAATAAAACATGAAATAACACTGAAATCTATTTGATGTCTCACACATATTTTGTGATATGATATACCAGTTTTTCACTTTGCCTGTTTTACCTTGATAACTTCTGTTACATGATCGGGGAAAACTACTGCAAGGTTAGCTTTGGTTTCTTGCTTTTTGTCCCTCTAGTCTAACGGAATTTAATTTATATCTCTCTGTTTCTGCAGATGACAACATTTTAATACTTTCCAAAAGTCAGATGCATGACCAAGATATTTCTTACCAAAAAGAAGGGTCCGTAGTATGTGTTAGATAAACCATGCAGGCAAGGAAAAGTAGCTGCAGCATTTACAAGTACATCTGAGGCAAAGTTAAAGGCTTCCTGAGCAGCTTTTTTTCAGTTTGCAGGCATTCCACGATATTTTTCCATCACCCTTGCAACGTGGAAACTTCATAACGGATCACCTGAAGTTTTCTTTTGAACCATAGATGTTGCTATGTTTGCTTTCCCCTCTGGGACTCTCTGCAGTTGCCCTTGGCTCTCTTTGCCTCAGAGGATTACTCAAATCTCTCCTACTACTAGCTAGCTGATGTTAATAGGGAATGCTGGAGATCTTGGCATTGCTTGGTGGTTTAGCCTTTTTTTAAGTATCTGACACTGGGAAAATTCCTTGTGAAGACTTTTGCGTACCTGCTCAATGGCACTGTATTGCAAGTGGTACTTGGCTGTGCTATCAGACTGCTGCTCTGGAAATTAAATTCACCTCTCCCTCCAAGAACTCCCTCACCCAGCCTCCTTTAGTAGATATCAGGTCTGGGGCTAAATGTCTCCAGAGCAGGATATATGTCCATGCATGCACACACATTTTACAGGAAATATGGCTTTAATCAAATCTTTGTACTGTAACCAGACTGGGACTTGTAGGTGGTGTTATTGAAGTAGTGAACCTGCAGTCTCTCTCGTACATCTTGTACTTGATGTATGATACCCCTAGACCCCACTGACAAAAGGCTGAGTGAGAAGGGAAGTCACCATGGTCACTGACAAGTTAAAATTCAGTGTGATCATGTTGCTGTGCTTCTATATCCGAAGAAAAAGAAGAACTTTTCATTAACCTGCTACTTCCACATTCAGGAACAGCAATGGCAAATCACCTTGGGTAACCTCTTCCATTAAGCTTGTCTACTTTCTTTTGACTGTCTTCAAAGATGAAACTTGATCGCAATCTTCAAAGTGCTTCCCCTTATCCAGCATTTCAATCTCTTATTTGAAATGCTCACTGCAAACTATTTCAGACATTAACTATTCCAGCCCTTTTTAATGGTGAAGTATCTGAATTTTTCCTCTCCTATCTTCCTGAACAGAACAAACAAATCTATAAGAACAGTGGTCCAGGAAATGTCATTGAGAGCCATAGCCTGCAATGGAGATGATAGGAAGTTACAGGCATCCATGAACTGATGTTAATAGGATGCCTGGAAAATGTTGTTCTTATCCTGTTGGAAAGCTTGCAGTATCTCAGAATTACCACCTCCGCACACGCACATCCTGCCAAAACTTTAAGCTTGAAAGCAAAGGGATGTTATGACATCTCTTTAAAGGGGTTATAAGGAAATAAATTGGTGATAGATTGGGAAAATGTCTTCATGTCTGTCGAGAGTTAGGAGCTAATAGTTGGGTGTGTTTGTTATCTACCTGTTAGAGTAAACGTTTGATAAAAGGTTTTCAAATACAAATAGGTTCCTCTAGTTATAACTTACACTGACTGAATTAATTATCCGTTATGCAGTGGCATAAAACCAGATTTTATTACTACATAGCAGTAAATGGAGGTTGGGTTTTTTTGTTTTGAAAATTTGAATTATTGTTGTCTCAATATAATCTGCACTGCTGATCTTGCTATTTTAGAAACAAATCTTCAGTTACAGGAGGAAACCCCCTTGCTTTTTCATTGCTTAGACAAATTCATTTTAAGAAACTGACTAAACCATTAGGATCAGCATTCTGAATTCTGATATAACTTGACAGCAAGATTCCTATGTTTAGATCTTACGGTCTGCCTAAATCAGAAACTGCCTTCCTATGAAGAAATGCAATGTTCATTTAAGGACTTACAAGATTGATTCTCCATTGTGTACCTAAAAGTTGTTCCAATGCTTTAACTATCCCTGCTTTTAAAAATATCTGCCTGACTCCGATTTCAAACTTGCCAAGTTTCAGGTATCTGTTATTGCATTTTCTTAACCACTTGCCTGGTAAATTAAAGAGTTTTCTGCTCTTGGGACTCTTATTTTGGGACTCTTATTTTTTTCAATGTGCATATGTGGACAGCTTTATTCAATTTGCAGTCCTTGTTCAGCTTTTCGTCTTAAAAATATCCCAGATTTACAGAAAGCCTTAGATGTGATAGGATTCAGTATGAGCATATCTTCATTTTGGTATATGCCCCACTACCCAGACACTGAGGCAGAATATTATTAGCTAGTAGAAAGGGAGCTAATCCATAGCTTATATTTTATGGTACTCATTCATGTTCAGTTCATGCCTCTGCTTCAGGAAATCCAAATCCCTGTCTCCTGTGTTGAAGAATATCTTAACCACCAGGCTCTTTATGTAGACCTCATCACCCAGGCTGTGATGGCTCTTCTGCTTCACGCAGAAGAAAAGAAATTAATGTGAAGTGAGAAGGCATGTGGCTTTATCTGGAGCTGGATGTTCCTGCTGTGGCCCATGCCATGACTCTGCTCCCCTTAGTCTTCCCTAAGGGCTCCCTCATGTAGTGCACTCACTCGTTTACACTTCAAGTACTTGTTTTCTCTAGTCTTGCTCCTGGAGTACAGACTGTCAGGCAGAAATCCCTTCCTCTCCCTCTCTTAAGCATTCCTTCTCCTTTCCCTTCAGTCGTGCCCCCTTTCTTGTTAAATCCCTCTGCTTCACCAGCTGAATTGAATCAGGTGCCTGTAATCCATAGATTCTCCTTCCGCATTCTTGACTCTTTTTGTGCTATATCTTATAGAACAAAAAGACAAAATACTGTTGCTATTTGCTGCTTAATGTTAACTTGTTTCTTTTGCAATCATTTCTCTCTCCTTTCTGAGAGGCAGATGTGTTTTCCTGACTTCTCTCGATGTCATCTACTTATCCCATCCTTTCCCATCGTGATATGGGGCTGCATTAGGAAGAGCATTGCTAGTGGGTGAGGGGAGATGATCCTTCCCCTCTACTAGTCCCTGGTGAGGCACAACTGGATTGCTGGGTCCAGTGCCGGGCTCCCCAGTACAAGAAAGACATGGACATGCTGGAGTGAGTTCAGCAAAGGGCCAAGAAAATGATGAAGGGACTGGATCATCTTTGATATGAGGACATACTGAGAGAGCTGGAGAATATAAGGCTCAGGTGGATCTTATCCATGTGTGTAAATATTGGAAGAGGGGGATTAAAGGAGGTGGAGGTGGGCTCTTCTTGGTGCCCAGTGACAGGACAAGAGGCAAATGGGCACAAGTTAAAATACAGAAAATTCTGTCTAAACACACAACCCCCCTTTTCTTTTACTGTGAGGGTGATCAGGCACTGGCACAGGTTGCCTAGAGAGGCTGCGGAGCCCCCATCCTTGAAGATATTCAAAACCAAGCTGGACAGTCATGAGCAACCTGCTGTAGGTGTGTGGTGGGTTGACCCTGGTTGGATGCCAGGTTCCCACCAAAGCCGCTTTGTCCCTCCCTCTCCACAGCTGGACAGTGGAGAGGGAATATAATGAAAGGCTCATGGGTTGAGACAAGGACAGGGAAAGATCACTTAGCAATTACTGTCATGGGCAAAACAGACTCGACCTGGGGAAAATTAATTTATTACCAATCCAATCAGAGTAGGGTAATGAGAAATAAAACCCAGATCTTAAAACACTTTTCTCCCACCCCTCCCTTCTTCACAGGTTCAACTTCACTCCCAATTTTCTCTACCTCCTCCCCCCTGAGAAGCACAGGTGGATGGGGAATGAGTGTTGCGGTCCGTTCATCACACATTGTCTCTGCTGCTCCTTCCTCCTTAGGGTGAGGACTCCTCACACTCTTGCCCTGCTCCACTGTGAGGTCCCTCCCACAGGAGACAGTCCTCCACAAACTTCTCCAATATGAGTCCTTCCATGGTGTGCTGTCCATGGTGTGCTGGAACAGACTGCTCCAGCTTGGGTCCCTCATGGGGTCACAAGTCCTGCCAGCAAATGTGCTCCAGCATGGTCATCTCTCTCCATGGGTCCACAGGTCCTGCCAGGAGCCTGCTCCAGCACAGTTTTTCCACAGGGTCACAGCCTCCTTCAGGCACATCCACCTGCTCCAGCATGGAGTCCTCCACTGGCTGCAGGGGGACAGTCTGCTTCACCATGGTCTTCACCATGGGTTGCAGGGGAATCTCTGGCACCTGGAGCACCTCCATCTCCTCCTTCTTCGCTGACCTTGGTGTCTGCAGAGTTGTTGCTGTCACATATTCTCACTTCTCTTTTCTGGCTGCTGCCTCACAGCTTTTTTCCCCCCTTCTTACATATGTTATCCCAGAGGTGCTACCACTGTCACTGATGGGTTCAGCCTTGGCCAGCAGGGGGTCTGTCTTGCATCCAGCTGGCATTAACTCTGTCAGGCATGGAGGAAGCTTCTGGCAGCTTCTCACAGGAGCCACCCCTGTAGCCCCCCCGGCTACCAAAACCTTGCCACGCAAACTCAATACAAGGTGACCCTAATCTGAGCAGGATGATTGGAGTAGATGACCTCCAGATGTGCCTGTGAACCTCACGTGTTCTGTGGTGATCTCCTAATCTGTCCATAGCTATTTTCATCTTCTGTTTTCACTCATTTATTTCCTCAGCCCACATTTTGCTCTGCCAGCTCACAATCCAAGAAAGAATTATTGTTTCATCCTGCAGACATTTTTGTGCCCCAATTAATTTTAACTGTTTCCAACTCTTCTGGGCTGCGAGCATGCATTGCCGTCTCATGTTGAGCTTCTCATCAGCCAACACCGCCAAGCCCTTCTCCTCAGGGCTGCTTTCAACCCATTCTCTGCCCAGCCTGTATTTGTGCATGGGATTGCCCCAACCCACATGCAGGGCCTTGCATTTGGCCTTGTTGAAATTCATGAGGTTCACACAGGCCCATCTCTCAAGCCTGTCCAGATCCCTCTGGATGGCATCCCTTCCCTGCAGTGTGTTGACCGCTCCACCCCACTTGGTGTCATCAGCAAACTTGCTGAGGGTGCACTCAATTCCAACATCCATGTCACCAACAAGGATGTTAAATAGGTCCCAGTACTGAACCCTGAGGAACACTACCCGTCACTGGTTTCCACTTCGACACTGAGGCAGTGACTGCAACTCTTTGAGTGCAACCATCCAGCCAGTTCCTCATCCACTGAGTGGTCCAGCAGTCAGATCCATTTCTCTCCAATTTAGAGACAAGAATATCTTTTGGGACAGTGTCAAATACCTTGCACAAATCCAGGTAGATGATGTCAGTTGCTCTTCCTTTATCCACCTTTTGTTTTAACGCCATCGTTACAGCATCGATCTTGGAGTCAGCCCTTTGTCTTCACCCTCCTTTCTTGTTAGCAACAGTCAGTTCTGGTCCTCAAGCTCTGCCCACGGTGGCTCTCTTCCAGCTTTCCACTTGCTCCCTCTGGCAGCTCTGGATGCAGGAGCCTGAATGCCAGCTGAGGCCTAACCTGCTAACTTCCCTCCCTCACCTGTGGAGGGGGAACCTGTTAGTGTCTTATATTATCTGGAATAAACGCTTTCTCTTCTCCTGGCCTTAAAGGAGTCACCTAAGTCCCAGCAGTCATGGGCAGGCACTCAGCACATGCTGACACTGTTGGTAGAGGCAAAGCATTTGCTGTGACTGGGGCTGAGTAGAAATGTAAGTGTGAAGATGAAAGAAAATTCACTTGAGCTTCTTCAGTCTCTCATTAAAGGCTTTCCACATTTCAAATCATTCTAGGGGTCTCATCTGAACTCTCTCCAGTCTACTCTCATTAAAAAAGGGTGGGGTTTTTTCTTGCCAACATTAATTCATTTTTTTTACTTCACTTACAGGCCGCATTCCCTGTTCCTAGCTGTTTGATCTTTGCACCTAGCTCTTTAATTAAAAGAAGACAAGCCCAGATTTTCCTGCTGTCTGGACCTCTCTCTAGAAGCTATCTTTATCTCTTATTCAGTTAGTGCCAACCATAGCCTTTACCACCAATTTCTCTTGCCTTCCCTCCCAATCCATGAACTCTCCTGAACTACATTTGGATAAGGAAACCCTACCAAAAGTGTTATCTTTGAAAGATCAGTCCCATTTAGTATTTTCTTTTAAAATCTCTCTAGTAACTTTTTAATTTGCTTACCTAGACTTTGAAGTTTCCATAGCGGTTTGGTTTTGGTTTTTTTAATGAGAATGTCATATTGCCTTAGATAACTCTACTATTTTAACAAACACACATTTTGTCAGACTAGTAATCCCACCAAAAATGCAATTTATTTATTTTTAAAGTTTTATCTTTCATTAAACCATGTTGTCTGGTATTAATTACGCTCTTCTTAATTCTTTATTGAGCACATCCTATTTTGCCTTCCTGAGATTTTGCCCTGGGTAAGCATTAAATTGACAGACCTATAGTTATGTTTTCAGCACATTATCCTTTGGAAATATTGAAAAAATTGTTTCCTGTCTTCTCTGTTCAGTCTTTTGGACAGACACCATATCTCAGAGGACTCACCCAGTATCCTACTTTGAAAACAGCAGTGTAACAACCTCATTAGTCAATACATCTACAGACAATGGTCCAAGTTTTCTGCTTTGTTGATATTTAGTAACCCACTGCTTTTCTAAAGGAATAAAAAATATATCTTTCCCTATTCTAAACTGGGATAATAATCTGTCTGTTTCCCAAAAATAAATAAGAAATGATTTCATTACCAGAAGTGAGTATTTTGCACTTTTGCCTCCTTTTGGAACAGTGCTTGCTATTGAACTAATCTGTGGGAGTGGGAGAGTTTTTTTCCTGGTGTTCCTTGCTTTGATGTTTTGGTCTCTGCCTGGAATGAGGTGTTTCCGTGGAGGTAGGCATGTAGTAGCAGTAGCCTCCCAAATGACCCTGGCCTCTTAACAGGAGACATATGCCAGTGCCAGTGATTCCCAAACTCCTGTTAGGTTACAGATGTTCTCAGAGGCTCTGTTTGCAGAAGCCACGGTACTTGACTAGTGACCACTGGAGAAACAGGGTATCTCATTTTTGTAAAATTTGATCCTCATAGCAGATAAGATTTAGTATACAACCTCCGTATTTACTCCACCAAAGAAAATATTAAATCTTGGATTACAAAGGTGAAAACAAAGTTATAAAATGAGGAAAATAAATGCAGTCTTGGTGTATCCCTGACACCAAAGCTCTCATCTAACTGTCACTTCAAAGTTTTGAGTAATACTATGGCCCAGCAGCCAAGTGGAAAACAGCCAGGTCTACTCTTCATTACTGTCCTCTCAGTTACACCCAGAAGTTTTCTGGTTTATTCAATGCAAAACCAGAAAAAAAGCATTTCTCACCTTGAGAATCTACAATTTCCTCCTTAATGTAGAGTACCCTATGCTATTTCAAATTTGCTCTACTTTTGTCGAGGCACTCTACTGCTGTTGACTTTCTCTCCTTAAAAAAAATAAATGCAAAAGGCTTGTTGGAATGCTTGTGTCTTGATTTGTATTTGTTTCGTTGATCTACACAACTGAATTGCTTCCTCCTTCTTCATGGAGAGCCTGGGAAACAGATGTGCTGTTGTAGCACACCTTGAAGGTCAGCAATTACTAGCACAGCAAAGCAGAGACTAGAGCCTTTAATCCTAGAAATTGGATTACTTCTCTTTATTCACATACCTGATCCAACCCCATTTAAATAGATCAAAAAGACTTGCTACAATGAACTAATCTGCACCTTTTACTAGAGGTTAAGTGGATTGCAAATGCAAACCTGTAATACATGAAGTTTCTTAGATGAATTTCACCTATTTTGCCCAATTTCTTTTTAACCTGAATGAAATGGCAAAAAAAACCCAAACCCAAAGCCCCAAAACTCCAAACCTGAACAACAAAACCAGACCAAATCAAACTAAAACAACATCTCTTTTTTTTTTTTTTTTTTTTTTAATTTCCTCCAGAGAGAAGAAATAGTTGAATTTGATAGGCTAGAAATGTTTTTGGATTAGCCTTTATTTTACATATCTTTTCAGAAGTTCTGCAGTACCTTGTCACAGTGGATCAATTCTGATGAATTCTGATGAATTCTCTGTTCTCTTGAACTTTTATGTTTTCTATATGTGAGATCAAAACTCGAAGTGCCAATTACTTTACTCTTTAAATCAATGTCTCTCTTGGCTCTCCATCAAAAAAAGACTGTGAATCAGTGATTCATTCTGCTTTCCCTGTTTAATCTGGGAAAGTGCCTTGCTTGCTCTTTGTACTGTGGCAATTGTCTCCAGCAGAAGGCAATGGGAAATACTGGAACTGAAATAGGTTAAATTGATAGGAAAGAAACTCTACCATAAAGATAAAATAATTTAATAAACAGATTCAACGTAATTGTTACCTTACAAGTTGTAGCTCCTTTTGACTTCAAGTGGGATAGCCAGCACCTGGGTCTCCTGCAGGTTAGGTCTCTGGTGTCACAAAATGGACATGCAAAATGGACAGCTTTTAAGACTTGGGAGACAGTATGTGGACTCATGAATAAGTACTGAAAACAAATGCTACTGTGTTAGCATTGTGCAAAATCTGTGATTCATAGAGGGTATCTTTCTTACCGGTTCTATGTTAACACTGGTAACAACAATCTTTATAGTGGTCTTTTAATGTTGTGAGGCAGAATAAACTGAAAAGATAAGTGGAACACAAATATGGAGAGAGTACAAACAGACCTCATACTAGGTTTGTAGTTTGCATGTGGAGAGGAAAAGTGAACACAAACTGGATCTGCAGGAGAAGCTTATTTTCTGTTCCAAGGAGTATCCTTACTGAGGGAAGGATTCCGTTTTCTCATGCCTGCAGAGCAGATCTGTGGAGCCATCTGCGATCACTGCTTGGCATGGGCTGGGCAACTGATCATGGCATAGAATCATAGAATCACCTAGGTTGTAAGAGATCTTTAAGATCACTGAATCCAATCATGAACCTAACACTGCAAGTCCACCACTGAACCATGTCCTTCAGCACCACATCTACCCTTCTTTGAAATACCTCCAGGGATAGTGAGACCACCACTTCCCTTGGCAGCCTGTTCCAATATTTGATAACCTCTTCGGTGAAGAAATTTTTCCTAATATCCAAACTAGACCTCCCCTGGGTTTAGATCCCGTGAGGCCATTTCCTCTCGTCCCGTTGCTTATTACTTGGGAGAAGATATCGACCCCCACCTTGCTACAACCTCCTTTCAGGTAGTTGTAGAGAGTGATAAGGTCTCCCCTCATCCTCCTTTTCTTGAGGCTAAACAATCCCAGTTCCCTCAGCCACTCCTCATAAGACTTGTGCTCTCAAGTCTTATCAAAAGTGTGGTCAGCAGGTCAAGGGAGGTGATTCTGCCCCTCTACTCCACTCTCGTGAGACCCCACCTGGAGTACTGCATCCAGCTCTGGAGTCCCCAGCATAAGAAGGACATGGACCTGCTGGAGCCTGTCCAGAGGAGAGCCACGAGGATGGTCTGAGGGCTGGAGCACCTCTCCTGGGAGGAGAGGCTGAAAGAGTTGGGTCTGTTCAGCCTGGAGAAGAGAAGGCTCCGGGGAGATCTTATTGCAGCCTTCCAGTACCTAAAGGGGGCCTACAGGAGAGCAGGGGAAGGACTTTTTACTAGGGCATGTAGTGATAGGACGAGGGGGAATGGCTTTAAACTGGAAGAGGGCAGGTTTAGATTAAACATTAGGAAGAAATTTTTTACTTTGAGGGTCGTAAAGCACTGGAGCAGGTTGCCCAGAGAGGTTGTTGAGGCCCCATCCCTGGAGATGTTTAAGGCCAGGCTGGATGTGGCCTTGGGCAACCTGGTCTAGTGGGAGGTGTCCCTGCCTATGGCAGGGGGGGTGGAACTCGATGATCTGCAAGATCCCTTCCAACCTAAACCGTTCTATGATTCTATGATTCTAAACCCCTCTCCAGCTTTGTTGCCCTTCTCTGGACATGCTCCAGCACCTCAATGTCTTTCTTGTAGTGAGGGGCCCAAAACTGAACACAGAAAATCTGGTTCAAAGATCTGGTAGGGGGATCTTTGACACCTAAGATGAATCAGTCTCTGAGGATGTCTGTTTCTCTTTGCTGTCTATGGAGAAAACAGAAATGACCACCACAGACTGTGCCTAATTTTTGGGTGACATGAATTTCAACTATAACAGCCTTAGCACCGAGGAAAGTGATTTACTTGCAGCATATTCACGTAGTTGCAACTATGTGGGTAGTCCTGGAGCCTTTTTTAAAAATTGCTTTCACAAATAAATACAATGGTTTTCCATGAGGTTACAGTACTCCACACTTCAGTCAGTTATCACAAATCGGTCTTTCAGGGAAATAGAGGGATCGCGGTTTAAAATGGAGGCCTCAGTACTCATTGTTATCTCTTAGCTGAAATTATATGTTGATATGTGTGGCAGTATAAGCTGAAGGGTTGTTGAAGGGTCACCTGAGATTAGAAGCCTATTGTGTCAGCGCACGGTGCTGTGCATTGCTATTCAGTGAGAGTCCCTGACCCAAGAAGGCTTTGTTTACACAGGCAAGGCAGAGGGTAGGGGAAAAAGGAATATAATACATGAACAGAGCGATGGCTGGCAAACAACAAATGAGTTCTCAGATATATTTTTTAAATTATTTAATTCTTCAGGAGTTCATTAGAGAGGATTAACTAAACAAAGGAAATAAGGGAAGGTGAAGAGGAACCTGGGGTGGAAGGAGGGTGATTGGTGTGGGGCAGAAGAGAGCAGAGGAGCCTGTAGCTGAAGCGAAACAGTTGTGGAGACAGTATGTGAGCAGCCAGCCAGCTTAAAAGTGGTCCTAGGAAGGTGGCATCTCTCTGGAATGGCCTTCCACCAAGTCCACATGGTTTGAGGGGTAGAAAGAAATTACTCTGGGGACAAAATGCATTGAGAGAAATGGCTCAGCGTATCATGGTTGTGCTAGAGTTGGAGGGACACCACTCAACAGCTCTGGAGTGGCATTGCCCGGAGGGAGCTCTGACTATGGCTTTCATCTTTCTGTTTCTTCCCTTCTATGGCCTGCAGAGGTGCCTCTGCCATTGATGGGCTTTCATTCACATCCCAACTAGCACGGTACCTAGGCAGGGTCAGGCCTTGAGAAGGTGATGACTATTTATGCTAAAACCCGCTTTCATCCTTGAGCCAGCTTGCTTCACTCAGCTGCTGTTTGTCAGGCATCTGTTTGAAGAGGATGACAACATCCTAGTCAGGAGAAGAAATTGACCCCCACCTCACTACAACCTCCTTTCAGGTAGTTGTAGAGAGCGATAAGGTCTGCCCTCATCCTCCCATCCCTAACATAAATACCTAGTACCAGTACTGAGGTTTATGTCACTTGATACACTATTTCATCCTAAAGGCAATATAGACCACACAGGCCACTAAGATACCTTTAATCTGGCAGCATTTTAAGTAAATATGTATGGTCAGATCATAAAGAGTGGTAAATCAGCATAGCCTGGGTGAAATTGGGTCCTTTAAACTGCACAGGAATTACACATCTCCGTGTGAGCAGTCCCGAGCAGCTGAGTCTCATGCATTGTGAAGGAGCCACACAGCTGGCTCTGGGCAGGCTGGGGGGATTTGCAGACACCCCCTATGGCAGATTGGGCTGGCAACAGCCTTAATCCTGGGAATACTTTCAGCAAGCTGCAGCCTATTGTTGCCACACCTCCCAGCACCTCCTAAACACACCAACTGTGCATCTGCTGTGGGTGCCAAAGCTGAGCGGTCGTGCACATCGCTAAAGGAGGTATTGGAGATGCCCGGCAGGGTCAGCAATACACCAAGCCACTGCCTGATCTCGGTTGCAGCTAAAGCCCACAGATGAAGGCAGAACCAGAACTTGTGTTTAATTGCAAAAGGACATTAACGGCAGAGCTGTGAGGCCAAAGTATTTGGCTGCTATGTTCAACCCTTCCACATGTCAGGGAAAAAGGCCAGTAGTACTGTGTGCTAATGGCTCCCAGTAGTGGCAAGTTAGTCTTTTCCTTGGACGCTTCCTTGCTAATGGATCTATGAAGTGTTTTCCTACAATAATAAGGAACGGTTAGCCTGACAAAGATGGTCCTCTGTGCCAAAGCCTATTCAAACAGGTTCTACAAATATTTTGTTCAACGATTTCCTCCAGCTCGCAGCAAATGGTTAATCATTCATTCACCAAAGGTTGCAGCCCTGAGGTGTTAAGGGGCCAGTAAAATTCTACTATAAACTTTTTTAACGTGCTTCTGTACTCAGCATCTAGCAGTCTTACTTTCCCTGTTACCTGGCCTTGCATGTGCATAGGTCAGACCCAGCCTGTCCTGGGGTGCCCATGTCTGCAGCTAGGAATAGATCATGCTGGAATTTATTAATCCACCCCCATTGGCACCGCAGCATTAGTTGTGTTCGCTCAGTACTTCCACTTCTTATTGAGTGATGATTACATCTGAGCAGTGGGGACCAGTGAGTCATCAAAGGGTATAAATTCCAGGCTCTGTTTAAATGTTAAAAGGGTGGTAAATGCATGATATATGAACTGCTAAAATCTTCTATAGTTGGGAAAGCAGTATGCTATAAACAGGATTTATTTTCAAGATATTAAAAATTTCTCGAGTATTCCGCTGATAAATATCACAAGGGGCTGTATTCTTATTGTGCTGTAATTAAAATGAATGTTTCAAAAATGCCTGCCCCCAGGCTGACAATAATGACAGTGGAAACAGGTGAGGAAAATAAAAGTTAATGAAACTGGACCAGAGTTAAGAGATGTCACAAAACTGACTTTATCCCATATGTGCGCAAGTTCCATTTAGAAATATTTAATAGTATGCATATAACTGTTATTACACTCATATATTAATCTTTGCTGACAGTGAATAGTTCATTATTGGTTACTCAGAGTCAGAGTTTAGCACCAAGCGCACAGCTTGCCAAAACCTTTCGGGTCAGGGACAACAATCTTCAAAAGATGACAGTGACAAATATCCCACACATTTCATCCAAAAGGTCTTTGGATGCAGCTCTGTGGTCTTTCGAGGGGCATCTCAAGACAGCTTTCCGCTGGAAGCGCCAGCCTGGGTGCCCCACAGGGCTCCCCCCCTAGTGCAGGGGAGGCTGTGCAATCAAGTGTGCCCATGGCATTAAGTCTGTTGCCAGCCTGTTCTGCCATCCGGGTGGCTGGAAGGCATCTATATGTCTGGGAACTGAGCAAGTCAGGGAGCACCGTATGTTCCTGCCCGCTCTTAAAAAAAAAAACCAAAAACATTACCAGTATTAATTCCTAGTTTGATCACCAGCACAAGAAAAGGGCATAGTTGTCTTTGTTGCAGGGCTCTGCAAAAATGCAAGAGTGCAGCAGAACACAGAATGCTTACCCTAAGCTGGCACAAGGAGCAATTCTGTCTTAAAACAGTGAAACAGAGGCACTGGATGTATGACCGGGGAAACCTGTCTCAAAACATCTTTGTCTTGGAACAAAACAGCCAGCTAGGAACGATACCAGAAGAGACATAAAAAATAATTTTAAGAAGACCCCAACTAAATATAAAAAACCCCCAAGAGGAATGTTTTTCACAATGAGAACAATCAGCCATTTGAATAATATCCCCAGGGAAGTAGTGGATTGCCCCACATTGGCCACTTTTAAGATTCAGCCGGCCAGGGTGCTGGGCCATCTTATCTAGATCATGCTTTTGTCAAGAAAGGTTGGACCGGATGATCCTTGAGGTCCCTTCCAACCTGGTGTTCTGTCACTCTATAATTAAAACTCATTTGATTAGTTACAATAATTAGGGTGTATAACCACCTGAAAAAAAAAAAACCAACCCAAAATAAGAAGATTCTTATGTTCTATGGTCTAAGTGCAATGCTTGTGAGAAACAAATGCACTTTCAACCAAATAACAGCATGAGAAGGAGGTCAGGAAGAAGTATACTGAATTTATCAAGGAAGCCCTGAAAGGAAACAAAGAACTGAAAGTCATAAGAAGATAAAGGAAAGAGAAAGAAGCCAACGTGAAGAGCTAGATAGAAATGGAAATTAAGTGCCAGTCAAGCCCTTAATAGCAAGATCTATGAGTAGGACTGAGGTGTGATGTACAGCTCAGAGCTATTGCAAGTCTTTCTTCCACATCCCTGGGAGATAAAACTTCCTTCCGAGGTCCATCTTTGGAAGAAGTCTTGTAAAAACGATTGCACTAAATAGAAGTTGGTCAAAAAGCCTATATACTTTCACAAGGCATTTATCCATCTTGTTTTACTGACCCATAGTATCAACCAGCAGAAGTGCAGTTGTTTACTAAGTGCTGTGATGTGGTTTTAAGATGCTATAGAAAGCTTTACAAACTCTACTGGTTTCTGTATGACTTACAGGAGGACAAAAGTCAAAGAATAGAGGAAAAAGGAAATACCTGGAAGAGCTAGAATCAGCGTTTACATTGGTAGCAAAGGACTGATGCCCAAGTACAGTATGGAAAGTATATCGCAAAGATGGGACCATGAAAGCAGAGGGGTTTTTCTCTATGCAGAAAACTTAAAGGTCCTCATCTACTCTCACTAGTGTGTCAATCCGTATACCAACTGCACTGCAGGATAATAGGGAACAGGCTACAGGACTTACTAGTTTTAATGAATTGTGATGTCATCCACAAATCCCAGTCCGAAGACATGAATTATCTTCATTTCTTCAGAAATACATGCACAAGAAGAAGGGAATGGAGGTGCTTTGATGTTGCCAAGTAAAGCGGCAGTGCAGGCAAAGGTGAGTAACAGATAATATACCGCCAGGAAAACAAAAGACAAATGCTTCATTCTTACCATGAAAGAGAAAAAGGTAAAAGAACTCACTGATTTGACATGACTTCAGCAAGGTGAAACTCACCTTAAGACAATGATACTAAGCAGCAGTCCTAGATATGTTTTTTCTATAATGAGCCTGAGGAGCAGAGCTCTTAACTGCTAATTGCTTATTGCATTCATATTATTCTGACTGTGAACAATACTTTTATCTCAGCTAAATTCTTCCATGGAAACAGCAAACTTTCCCCCGACCTGTCACTTTAAGATCTTTTTCATCATTGTGAGCATTTTTATTTTGTTATATTGACATTTTTAACGGCTTCAGTAGACAATGTAAATTTCAATTTTCTATCTCTCCAAAATCTTAATTTTCCATCTCTTTCTAACTAGCCCACAGTAGGATCCATCTGCTTCTAAACCCAAACCACATAGATCTGACATAGTTACCCTTGGTTCCTTTCGGTGTAGTAAAAAAGGTATCTCGGTTGGCTGATGAATCTTACCCTAAGGTAAGTTTCTAATGTAGGTAATTTTAAATGATTTTTGGAGGCCCATCTCCCTTCATTGGCTATAGAAGGAGCCTCCTGGTTTTAGCTCACCTTTAGATGTCCACTGCTGGATAGTGAAAGCAGGCTGATTTGGATCCCTTGAAAATTGTGAGACCTTGATGTTCCCCTGTGGGTTGTGGGTGAATGGAGTGTGATGAAATAGCATCAGAAATCAGTGGGCAGCATCTAGGAGTCCAGATGCTCCTAGTCCTATCAGGTCCTTTGGTTTGTTTTTAGCGAGACCAAGCTGATGACTCTAAATTGATAACTGTAAAGGTCAGATCAGACCGCAGGGAACCTGCCTTTGTGAAAACCAAGAATCGTGCCTGGAGCTGGTAACAGAATTGCTAGAAAAAAAATAATCATACAATAGGTAATAATAATGAAGACCAGCAAGGATATTGCTTGACAAATTGTGTGCATTCAAGTATGTACTTTTGTTAAGTCGGTTAGGATACAACAGCTATATTGTATTAGCAATGGATTTTGCTCAACAGAATCAGATTTGTACAGCAAAACTGTTGTTCCTGAAGAGCCCGGCCCACACTCTCCTTATTTTCATATGTAAGTCTGCAGGTTGAAGGCCAATTCGTGGTTGCAGCATGTTGGAGGCACCACAGAAGTCCTTCCTACATTTTATCTTCATGTGCAAAGAGCATGATCCAAGACTATTCTGAAATGTGAGCCCAAGTGCGGTGACTGGCACACTGAGGAGATTTGCTTGAAGTGTATACTGCTGCTCTGAATTAAAATACTGATGTAGACACCCCCAAATGTCAGTTCCGTTGAAAATCTCAAGACTTTGAAGAAAACGTTCATGCAGAGTCAGAATGAAGAGCCAAAGCATTTCCTTCCCTTTCCCCTTTCTACCGTATTTTATTTCAGAAACATTGGGAACAATTTGTTCTTCTTATATTGATGAATGTGCTCCCTGGATCTGTGGGAGCAGGAAAGTAAGGCTTTTCTACCTACAGTGCACAGAGGACTCCTTGGTTTGGGAATTCTTAAAGCAACTTGCCTGGGAATGCGGTCAAGACATCAGACAAGTCTCGGGTTGTCGAGGTTTAGGCAATCTATCAGAGCCCTGGTCAAGCCCTGCTCAGACCCCACATTGGATACCAATAAGTCTGTCATGGTTTGGGCCAGACTGGCCACTGAGGTGAAACAACAGATGTTATCCCCAACCTCTCTCTCCAAGGAGAGGGGGGGGAGAGAGAGAAAATTAGGAGTGTAGAAGGAACTAAACTATTTCAATGAAAATAGTAATAAAATAAAAATAAAATAATGAAATATAAACAAAACCATATCAAGCTCCCAGGATGACGATCACGTCACCAGCAGGCACTGGGGAAGTCCCAGAGAGGACTCAGTGATTGATGGGAGCTGGGTTCCGGATCTGGATTCCGGAATGCATGGAGCAGGATCAAAGGCAGATGGAAAGACAGAGTCCTCCTTGGACACCAGCCATTGAAGAAAGAGGGCTGACCCTTTGATCCATCAGCTTTTATACTGAGCATGATGCAGATGGGATGGAATACCCTGTTGGGCAGTTTTGGGTCACCTGTCCTGTCCCCTCCTCCCCACAGGTGGGACCCCTCTATGCTTTTCTGCTTCTGACCCTCCAACAGGGCAAATGACAAAGTTGGCTGCCCTTGGGTGTTACAGCAATGAGTATAAGCAGGAGCCTCTCTGCATCCCATGCCTTGGCATCAGCTATAAACATGGGTCTTACCACTCTGAGAGCCAACAGTTTCTGCACAACATGCTGTTAGTTTCAGTAGTTAGAAGCAGTACTTAGCTGCAAAGTAAAATTACTGAACAGAAAATGGGTTCTGTTTTACCTCAAACCAGGACACAGGTATAAGTTTCATCACAAACAATAAGCTGTCACCATGTCCTTCTGAGTTTATTGAATCAACATTCTTTTGACATGTGTTGAAAATTCTCAAATTATTTATTTAAATGCTGCTAAATATAAACTCATCCCTCTAGAAATAAAGAGCAGAGCCCAAACAGACTAGATGATTGCCTTACAAAGCAGTAACTTTGAGAAGACTTTGGATATCTCATTAGATATCCTTGTCGGATAAGCAACTAACCGTAATCTTCTCATGGTTTACTTTTAACTGCTGGTGGGCTTACTGCTTGTGCAGACACTGATAGATTTTGCACATACAGGTGTAGGAAGGCGGTACTTCCCCTTTCTCTAGAATTGGGAAAAAGTCATGGATATCTAGTCTGATCCTGTTGTCACTGCTTTTGAGAAAAAGACATTAAAACAAAAGTCAAGGTTCAGAGAAAAAACACAATAGGTATGAAGTCTGAAAAATGCATTTCAGCATGGCAGGCTGAAGGTGTACCCTCTTCACTCTTTGTTGAGAAGCTGAGGTGATGACTTGTTGAAATTCAACAAGCTGTGTTGAAAGGAGAAAGTATATGAGAGCCATCTAGTTAAGTGTACAAAAGAATCAAGGACCGAACATTAAGAAAACTGGATAAGATCACACTGGAGAATAACTGTCAAGGCTAAGAAAGGGACATCTGTGGGGAAAAAAAAATATGGAGAAGGAGACAGACACAAAATATTGCAAGAAGTTTTACCCTTTTTCCAAGATAATACCTTTGCAGGAAGATGTATTCTCAGGAAAGTGACTTCTCTGTTTACTCTTCCTCCAGGGCCCTAGCAGGTTTTAGGGTTTCACCTGTAAATCACTGTCTCGGAGTGATGCCTATTGGAGTAATGCTGAAGAAGCATTACAGACAAATCGGTAACTTGTCCATCATTCCAAGTCATTAAGCAAAACTAGATGGCCTTCTAAAGAGATGCATTTCTTGCTCCCCTAAGGGAGGCAAGTTTAGTCTTAACATTTACCAAAAAAAATAATGTTGATTCCTGTATTAGAGATCATGCATACGGCCCTGCCAACTGGGAGGATTTGGGCTGTGACTAATACATTTCCAGTTCCCACTGCGACTGTCTAGGAGAAATTACATCCCTACAGGTTGGAAAATGTAGCCATAGTTCAACTGAAAATATATGGCCTTAGGGTGGGGGGCAGGGAGAAAAGGCGGTCACGTTATTCGGTGTAATCTTATGGTCTTTGCTGGCATATAGAAGCTCACATAATCCTGTGTCCCTTAAAACTAAGAATTATTCCATGAAACTGTACAGAGAACTGAGCCATGTTTGCCACGTTTCTGGAGGAGTGTCAATGTGGAAATGTTAGTCATACAAATTGGAAAATAGCAGGTGAGCTGAACCATAGCTGCTCTTTGATCCATGCTCCTCACCTTCCTAATCCCTGCCTTCTTCTAGCATAACCATGGAAAGGAAATGCTGGGTTGATCCCAAATTCTGGTATTTTAATACATTCCTTAGTACTGGCTTATGGATTGGGGCTACTTCTTCTTCTCTGCTGAAGTTAGCACAGGCCTATGCGCCATGAACAGTGCAATAGAAATAACAAACAACATTAATAAACTATGTAGGCAGTCAGATATTCTACTGTTTTCAGCCTTGCTAAAATACATGACATGCCCGCACTGGTGCTGTACAAGTAAGTAACATTAATGTGTGCAATCTGTATGTAAAAATTCATTTTGAACTACCCCATTTTCACATCCCAAAAGAAGACCAAAAGACTTAGCAAGACAATCTTCTTTCTTCCTTTTTTTTTTCTTAATTGAATTCCTTTCTTTTCCTTGCTTTGTGTGTGCACAGACTGATCCCACCTGCTCTCCTCATGTCAGTAAATCCATTGACACAATGAGACCGCTTTCAAGAGCGCATTGCCTGCGCTGGGACTCCTGGCACACAGCAAAGCAAATTTGACATCATTTCAATAATTTTATGACATTACAGCTGCTTTCCCCCATGCTGTTTTTGTGTCTCCTCAAGTTTTTATCTCCCTTCCTCGATTATCCTTGCTGGAGAGCTGACTGCCATCTAGTGATCCCTTAACCACCTTGTTCCCTATTGTCACTTTGCAATATGCTTGTCTTACAGCTCCAGTCCTTTAGTTTATAGCCTGCCCTCTTTCTCTTTTTCCCTGGTGTTATGAGCAATATCAATTATAAAGCTTTGAAACACAGCCTACCAATCCCAGCAAAGGACAAACTAAATGTGATATTAAGTCATAATTTTAGTCCACATAATTTTTTTTTTTCCTTCTGTACTTTATAGAAGGGATATTGGATTTCTGTGTTTCACTGTAACCTTGCTGTCAAATAAAATCCTTCAGCAAGGGAGAAGGTTGTTTAACCCACCAGCAATGAACCATTGATTATGGCTGAATGTATTTAGCACGTTAATATGCCCATCTACCCTGGTACATGCTGTCCACGCTTTTTGGCTGTTTCGCTAAGTGACTTGGTGCAGCTGCCTGGGTGTTGAGGGAGCAGACAGAGCTCAACTGTTTCCAGCACCATGCCAAGGAAACCTGCTCGGAGCAAACCCTAATGACTCCATGCTGCAAAAGGAGGTGTCCTCGCTGCACAAGCACTTAAATGTCAGCCATCCCCCAGCAGGTACCTCCCCCAGCAACAGCAAAATGAGACACTGTATATGGAAACACAGTCCTTTTTATGAGCTGTTTAGTCAGCTAGTCCAAATTAGATGCAAACTGTCCTTAATTCATTAACATCTGAGCAAGGCTCAGAGGAAGTAAGGCGCTCTTTAACTGCTGAGAATCATGATAATTAATTTCCGAGTCCAATCCAATTAAAAAAGAACTTCAAAGGGACTTTGAGCAGGGAAATCCAAGATGTAAGTTATTTGAAACAGGAGATATTGAACTCTCTTCCCATACAGTCCTGGATGTTCCCCGTTAAGCAAGTGAAGGTCTTCCTGTCTCTTTGTCTGCGTGTCCATTTGGAAATAGATGAAGGAGGAGAAGGAGGATAACAAATTAAATGTTTCATATTTCACAGTGGCAGGCAAACAGCAGACTCTCCAGATTGACAGGTAGCCAGTCTGCATTAAAAAAAAAAAAAAAAAGCCAAAAAAAACAAACCCACAAAAAACCAACCAACAACTGTGAGACTAATGTTGAGCTGGCAAATTTTTCCATGCATCAGAATAGCAATTGTATTGAAAAGACAGGTGCTCAAAAACACTAGAGAAATCAGTGTGATTTATTCAATGCGTTCAGGGAATCCCAGACACATGTTGATCCTGGGAGAAGAGCTGAAAGCGTAATTTTTCAGTGAGCAGAGAAAGAAGGGACAATTTGTCTGAAGACCATGCAGACTCTAAAAATGCAAATAGTATCGAGGGATTATAAATGGATTTGTTACAGGCGCGAGCACCACTCCCATCCCAGTACCAGCCAGCCAGAGTTGCAATGCAATATACCTGGCGTAGCCACGCTGAGCATCCAGGTCAGTGTCATAGGTCTATGACTGAGGTAAACAACATGACTATCTTTGAAAATTACTCAGGTGAGATCCATCATTTCTTAGAGCAAATAACTTCCCAGAAGAATTGAAGAACTAAGCGTGGGCAGATACAAGGAAATAGTGCACCTAGGAAGGATTTTGCAAGTGACCTGGATTCATTTTCAACCTCTGCTATTGCTCTCTTGGTGATCAAAAGGAGGTGCTACTATCTCCTTGCCTCGGTGTTCTTATCTGGAAAAGGGGATAATTGTGTCAGTCTTTGTCAAGCTTCTCAAGACCTATCGAGGCAAAACACTATTCAAAAACAGTTTCCTGCAGCAGAGCATATTCCAGGTATGCATATAAAAAAAAGTCAGTGCTGGGACCGCAGGTCGTGGTCGCATTCCTGGTTCAGTTGCCAGCTGCCTTCAAAGCTCCCTCCTAAAAGCCAGGTGAATGGGGTGAGCTCTACACCTCCTATTTTGGTAGCCACACTTGGCTGCGAGTTTGAGGCTAGTTTGCCCACGGAAGCTGAAGTCAGGGGATCAGGCTGTGAAGAAGGCACCCTCTTGTGCTGGGCATTTGCATCGCTGGCAGAGCGCCTTCACACCTCGCAATTTGCTGATAAACACAGCAGCAAACTGTGGAGATGTTTCAATCCGGCTGTGGCGGCAGGTGGCTTCGCAGTAATTGGTCACATTCTTCCCTCTTCACAGAAGTCAATTCATTTCCGCGTTATGTCTCTGTGCCTGACGTATTGATTAGTGACACACAGTACAACCCAGAGAAGCCATCCCTGGTCAAACGAAGCTCTCGGTTGACATGCAGTGAAAATTGACTTACCCAAGCGAAGTGGCCAAGCGAAACAGAAAGCGAAGTCCCCAGGGGACAGCCTGTCATGTCTGTGACCCAGTCTGCTTGTAAGAGGCTACAGCCAAACTGCAAACCCAAGTAAAAGCTGCAGGCATCTGCCCAAGGAAAACATTCACAGGGAGGTATGAGCCCCAGAAACCCAGGAGGTTACATTCCCTGGAGCTGGGATGTCTTGCTTGTGGTGCTCAGGATTCACCCCGGTCGGAGCGGAAAAGAGACCTTGTCCTGAGGCAACCAGAGCGATTGGTGCCAGTGCATTTTTGCAAAAAACCAGGCTGTCCTTGAAAGATGAAACCTGGCTCAGCAGATGTCATTAGTAGCATTGACTTCAGCAGGAGCAATACTTCACACAACAGCAGACAGTGTCACGGAGGACCATCCAACTTGCAGATTGGATTAATTAAATGATGCTACTCTGCCAGCTGGACAATCAATGTCTTTTGTACTACTAAGGAAACTAATAATTTGCTGGATTCTTTTATGAAATAAAATAGCATTTAAATCACTTAGATTAAAAAAAAGAACAAACAACAAAACCTTTGTTGGATGCAGACAATATTTCCTTAATTCCTGGGTTAACATGGCATCAAAATTTGAGAAGTTTTGAAAATGTTGGTTTCCACATGCTCAAATGAAGGAATTCCTTCCAAATGATACCCAAGATTCCACTGGGCTTCTAAGAAAGCACCAGGAATTGAATTGTAACATCAGTTGTTTCGTGTTGCTTCCAGTGATGATGAAGTACTTTTTTCCTGTTATAAGTGGCCGTTTTGTAACTCACTTGTCTTATTTGGACTGTAAAAGGTTTGCCTTGAGATGTTTATTATTTACTCAATACTTAATTGCCACGCTAGAATGCATTCACAGAAAAGCACACATCAATTTTTATTATCAATCGCGTAGTTCTGGTTTTCTTTAAGAAGCAAACAAACAAAATATTTCCTGTTGTGTTTCAGTTATCCATCGATCCTTAGGCAAAAATAGAGCAGAAGTTCAGAATAATATGGCTGTGATATAATACACATACAGTTTTATTGCAGAATTGCTTTTGCCCGTTTATGTTTCTGATTGGCTGCTTGGGTAGAAGGAAATTAAGCCATAAAGAATAAGTTTCTGTACATGATATTTCATTTCTGGAGGAACGGCAATGGAAATGCGCGGGCTGGGGGTCCCCATACGTTCATCTCTCCTGATATCCAGAAGTGACACGAAATGTCACATACAGCTGCCCTAGCCCTCCATTTCACTGTAACATTTCGGTAAAATGCAATGTTAAAGAGAAACCCAAAACCTCAGCCAGTGTTGCTTTGAACGGCTTGAGTGTGGCTCTGGCTTTTTATTAGATAGCTGACAGCTCCCTGTTTTGTCTCTCCGGCCATTCCTTTTAAGCCTGTCTGACTATCATATCGTTTCACCCAGCACCAAATGGGCGACATTGTGTATGTACTCTTACTGCTTACAAACTGCTCTGAAAGGTCACCCTAAGCTGGGGCGTATTTCAATAACCCTGCTCCTGCCTAGCCCTTGCATGTCTCCGAGCCGCTGATTAACTAACCACAGCATGACCATGCCATGAGAAATCAAATCTATTCTCTGATCAGCACTTCTGTTTTCTTTTACTTAATTTACTTTTTTTTTTTTTTTTTTTTTTTGGTGCAGGAACAACCAATTAGCAGGAGAAAGTGGAAAGAAAATAAGTAATTTAAAATACCCTGTAACATTAAAAAGTACAGATTTAAAATGCAGTTTGATAACTAGCTCATTCATTCTTTTGCAGCCACCTTAGCTTTTTTCTTCAGTGAAAGAGAACATTTTCTTTTCACTGCCACTGGGATGCCAGCAGGGGGTTGACTTCAATGAAAGCTACATTTAGCCATAAATTTAGATGTGGTGCCAAACTGTCATGATTAAGGAATTATATTACATTGGGTCTTGAAAGGTGAACAGAAATATTATTAAGAAAAAATGGCATTGTGCTACATAGTGAGGCAAAATGTCCTCATATGTATTGTTAGCAGACACTTCAGTCATTTTTTCCTAAGTAAAAATTTTTTCTCCTTTAGTGGTTCATTGCATTGCTGGTCTATTGCTGGTCTCCTGCATGGGGCCAGCCCAAAGACTCCTCAAGTCCCCAGGACCCCCATCTCTTCTCATCAACAGGTACTGGAGAGGATTGGCCACAACCTGTCCTGGTAGCTCCCATGGAAGGAATCAGCAGAATTCCTGACATCTGCTGAAGAGCAAAACCTGCTGATAATAACAGGGGAACACATATTTTTTTCCCTGGAGTTCATGAAAACAATTTTAAAGCATTTTTAATCTGAAAAAAGCTTCTCTTTTTTTTTTCAGGACAACATACATATATATTTTTATGTATATATACACACAAGCAATGAAAAATTGCATTTTTTTTAAGAAATAAAAATCCCCAGTCACATTTCAGTAATCTATTGAGCTTTCATCAATACTAATAATACTAAAAGTTCAAAATGGTCTGAGTTTTACTGTAGAAGGCCATTGTCTGTCAGAGATACTGACTGGATGGCTGAGCAGCAGTATATTAATCCATAAAGAATATGGCTTAATCCTTTCATCGGTTATCATGTATTATATTGTTTCTAGTATATATGCGTAGTACATATGGAGTAGATTATTTTTATACACAAGTTTCAAATAGTTATAAATTATGCTAATCTATAATTGAAATTAATATATGTATATAAAATATATTCACATACAAAGATATCTATGTGTTTAAACACACAGATATTAATGTATCTCTATATTAGGACATGATACCAATTTTACATGATACTATGTATGTCTATTGAAATGGAGGCAATTGAATAGTATTTGTGCTATCATATGCCCTGCACTCTGTCTTGATTATCCTGGATCCAGTCTGTTT
This sequence comes from Chionis minor, assembly GCA_013398295.1. Classification (NCBI taxonomy): domain Eukaryota; kingdom Metazoa; phylum Chordata; class Aves; order Charadriiformes; family Chionidae; genus Chionis; species Chionis minor. Next base: position 118,459 of record VZSF01000225.1, read on the forward strand.
CAGTGTCCTCGTTAGTCTTATTATCACTGCTGTACTTTTAGGTACCATTGGCAACCCTGAAGTGGGACACAGTAGGACATTTATCACAGGCAGAAGATTCTCAAATTGGGGTATCTTACTTTAGTTAATTTATTCCCAGCCAACAACCCCTCCCCCAGTAACTGATCTGATATTGGGAAAAAGAAGAAAAATATTAGATTTTTAAAACTTACAGAAACATCTGTCTCCCCTCTTCCCCAGGCACATGGTCACCTACAGCTGCAGTCCTTCTAGATGGTATTGGCCCTGCATGGGTTGCCCAAGGCTGCAGTCCCTCAAGGGTGTCCCTTACCCGGTTTTGATCACCCATGACCACAGTTCCTCATGGGTGTCTCTACCCTTTCCGGCATCGATTGTCCTCTCATTCCCCAAGAGTGTGTCTCCAGCCCTAGCCATTGATGGTTTCTTTCCTCATGACCTTCCCCAGCGTGGGCCCCTTGACGGACAGCCTGCAGCATGTGCCCCAGCTTGCAAGGTACGGTCCTTGCAAACTCCACCTATCAACCCTCCCAAACAGATATTTAAATATCTTCTTCAGACTGTTATAAGTTAACGCGAACAATCAGCCTGAACAAACTAGTCATTACTCCAGTCCAAGTCTTCCCCCAGCCCAGGCCAGTGTGCCAAGCACGTAGGTTGAGGAACCGTGACATGTACTTGGCCATGAAGAGACCCGTGCACAGCCTTGTTTCTGCGATGCACAAAAAGCAGGGCAATGGCTGAGGTTTTGCTATGGGGTTGAAGTATTAACTTTAAACCTTCAATTATTCAGCAGGCAGGAAACTATTCAGCAATTTGTTTTCCAGGTTGGCAGTGATTGTACTGAGGTGAAAGGAGAGAAGGAATTGGTCTCACTGATGCTTGCTCAGTACCCATGAGGAGTGGGAAGGGTGCTGGCAATGTTGACAAGAGAACAAATGTAAGAAATGTCGCTTGTGGGTCATGGCATAGTTACTGCCTGTGAAGATGTGGGCCAGCAGATCTCACCAGAGTCTATTCCAGGACACTGCAGCCCGTGACCTGCCTTCAAAGCTTAAGGAAATTGGGTAGAGCAGAGCACTGGGGACTGGACAGAGAGGACTTTTTGATCCACACTGCACACCACACGGTGGTGTCTTGAGTGAAGGATGAATCAGTGCTTTGAATAGTATACACTCTGCTCCAGCAGGTTTTTGTTTCTGTGGGTGCTAACCCAAAGGCTCATGTAGCTCCTACATTGCTACCCTTGCCATGGCTACCAAAGCTTCTTATTAGAGGTTCCAGCAAGTTCACTTGTCTGCCACCATGACGTATCTTGTTTGTGAGATTAAATGAGTTTCTTGCCTGTAAATGCCAGACTCCTGAGCTACTCGTGCAGGCTGAAGCAGGTATGCACAGCTCCTTAAGGGACAATGGAAAAGGGAAGAATAATGTGCTGAGCTGATATTTTCTGATGTTTCTGAGATTTTTTGTTGACACGAGGTAGGAATCTACACTGTGTTCAAGCCAGGGTCCCCCTGCGGCTGCCCACCAGAGTAGAAGGTAATGAACTGGGCTCTTCAAGGCTTTAAGCATCAGGGGTTTTTTTAAAGTTTTCCTGTTGAAAATGCTCCTTTATGATCATAGGTCCTATGTGACTATACTCCTGACAGTCTCCACAGCTCAAAAGAACAGAAAACAGCTATGATCTCTGCTTTGTCCTGTAAAAGTAAACAAAGCTTTCTCTTTTTGGATGTAGGTGGAGGCAATATACTGGGACTGCAACGGTGCTTCTGATGTTCCTCTCTGTTCTCTGTATATCCCTTTCCCTATTTCCTGCACACTCCCCACCAGTGATTTGTGCCAGCCACTTCTGCCTTGTTTCAGTTCCTGTCTCTCTCATAATAGGAATAACCACTTGGATGCACTAAACAACATGCTTTCTTGCACATACCCAGCCTATCCTTCACAGGGTAATAATGTCTTCTGACATTATGTCTTTGAAATTTGGCCAGTCTTGGATAAAAGTGGTTTCTCTGCCTTAACCCAGCTTCATGTTTCATTTGACTGCATGGGCCCTGCCCTCTGATATAAACATTTGCAAGCATTTGCAAGCCATTTGCAAGCAACATACACTTCGAGCTACTTTGTTCCATTTCTGGGACAAGTTCTGGGAAGTCTTCAGCCCCTGGCATGTTAATGACATAGCTCTTAGGAGCACTTGGCAATGGCTTCTTCATCATCTTTCCTAATGGCTGGTGACCAGACTGTGCTTGGAAGTGTCATACTGGCATCATTGTGTTCCAAGGAGCAGAGCCATCAATTTCTTTTTTTTTTTTCCCCTTTTTCTTTTTTTTTTTTTTCCTGAGCAAATCATTTGCTTGTGCTCCCTGGGCTTCTTTTGGCAAATGTGCTGGTCAATAGCTTTACATCAGTGATGTTCCCCGCTGGAGTCCCAGACTTCAGCTGTAGCTGGTCCACAGAACTGTAACACTGCAGAAATGGTGTTGACTTGGAACTGCCTTTAATCTTACAGAAGCTGCTCCTTTGGTCTTCCCCACTCATTATGTGGCGACTGTATTAATAGCTCTTGGCCTTCTGACACAATGTGCTCATCCATGGATGGCAAACCTTTTAGATATTGGCAGCAAATTTAGCTTAAAAAGCACCCCAACTCTCTCATTACTGAAGGTGCCAAGACTAATCTCTGTCAGTGTCAAATTTGGTAACAGGGCCAAGGGCTTATCATTGCTTGCCTAATTTGAATTTTAGATCTATTCTCTTCCTTTCAATCCAATCTTGTCTATTTAGTCCTTTTCCCTTGGTACCTTACCATATGCTGAGGAATTCCATTCTTTTTATGGCTCTGAACCAAGACAGGAAGACCTACTGCCTCTATAAATCCTGACCTTAGGTTGGTTAAATTTCTTCTTTTCAAGCTGAACCTGATGATGTGAACTTCCCTGCTCTCTACTCCCTGCCGAGTGTGTGTTATCTTACATGCTGTCAGGATGTGTGGTTTCTGCTAGTGTACAGTGGGTCCACGTGCACGTCCAGGAGAATGAGACTATGGGCAACACGTGCTTGCAAACTCCTTTTATTGTAGATAAGTGGCTTTCTTCTTTTCACTCTATGCTACAGGTTTTTTTTCACTGCTGTTTTCTGCCCACCTCGCAATAATTGTGTGAAAATTATTCAGTAAATGTTTGCAAAATACTCCAGACGTAAAACTGCTAGATAAGTACTAAGTACTATTTTAATTAGAATTAATAGCAATAATAGAACTAGATTGAGAGCCTTTCCATGACCGTAATACCCGTTTTCAGAGGGAGACCTTAAACTGACCTGCATATTTAGCAAGTTACAGCTACATAGTGTAGATAATTAAAAATAAATTACTATCAAGGTTCTAAAAGTAATTGAAAAATCATGCTAATAAATTTAGAAAGGAAAGAAAAAAGAGCCCAGTGCAAAAACTGAACCAGCTTAGCTAGCTATCCCAGGGGTTTCTGAACAAATGCAAGGGATTGAAGCCTACAGGATATAGAACAAACCTGTAAATCTCTGAACACCACTGGCAATTCTTATTGCTTGCCTAAAGACCTGACCTCTGAAGAAATAGAGCAGAATCAAACGTGGCCAGGTGTATCTAGCAGGAAGCAAGATATAACCACCCCTTGAGACAAAATAGGGAGCAAAATATGATGACAGCAGTTTGGAGGTACGTAAGTCATGCTCTGTTTGGATTAAGTGCTGTTTGAAGCTGACAGGAGCCTTTACTGTCTTCTTTATCATAGAGACAAAAGCACTCAGGTGTTTGATAGTAACAACTCCCCCGTGCTATATGCACAGCCACCGGCTTCAATTTGCCCCCTCTGGCTCAAGATAGGACCTTCCATCTGGAAACTCCAGTTTTTACCACTTGTGCTTAAAATAGACATAGCTGACATAGTATGGGTCAGATAAATGGATAACGAGGTGGTCTGAAAACTGGCTGGGTGGTCGTGCCCAGAGGGCTGGGATCAGTGGCACACAATTCTCCTGGAGGCCAGTCACTAGTGGTGTGTTCAAGGGATCGGTAAAGGTGGCAGTACTGTTCAACATCTTCATCGATGACCAGGATGATGGGAGAGAGTGCACAAATGATACAAAACGGGGAGAAGTGGCTGATAACACCGTAGGTTCTTGCTTCCATGCAGAGGGACCTTGACAGGCAAGAGAAATGGGCTGACAGGAACCTCACTGAGTTCAACAAGTGGAAATGCCAAGTCTGTCCCTGGGGAGGAATAACCCTGGGCCAGTACACAGTGGTGACCAACTGGCTGGAAAGAAGCTCTGCAGAGGAGGACTTCAGGTTCTTGGTGGACATCAAACTGACTATGAACCAACATTGTGCCCCCATGGCACAGAAGGCCTACCACATCCTTGCCTGAGGAAAAGCACTGCCAGCACATCAAAGGGGGTGACCCTTGCTCTCTGCTCAGCACTGAAGAGGCCATACTTGGAGTACTGTGTCCAGTTCTGGGCTCTTTAGTGCAAGAGAGACATGGACATGCTGGAGAGAGTCTAGCAAAGGGCCATGAAAGTGGCTAAGAAACTGAAACATCTTTGGCTCAAGGGGAGGCTGAGACAGCGGGGACTGTTCAGCCTCTGGAGAAGAGGAGGCTGAGGATGATCTTACCCATGTGGATGAATGCCAGATGGGGAAGCAGAGAAGATGGAGCCAGGTTTTTGGTTTTTTTTTTCTTGAGGATGGGTGCAGAGGCTGTCACATTGCAGCTCCTTTCCCAAGGTCTGCTCTTAAACGCACTGGTAGCAGGTCATGCTTAGGTAGAGTAGTAGAGCAGAAGTGCTGCCTCTGAAAAGCTCAGATTCATGTCACAATTTGCAAGTAAGAGGACAGAAAATTTTCAGGATTAGCATGAGTGACATTCTGTAATTCAGGAGCCTGTTGGTGCTACCGACTGCCCTTAGGGACATCTCTCAAAGTCAGCAGGAACCATATCAATCACGTTCAGGAAGAAGGAACACAGAAGAATAGGAGCCACACAAACTTCCCTGGTCGCAAGGTAGAATAGGAAGTAGGAAAGACTGAGAAATAACTCCATTAACAGCCTAGGCACTATTTGCCTTGCAGAAACAGGTGGTCGCTACGCTGTCACCAGGTTAAGACCCTGAGAAAAGTAACCGGATTTTATTAGAAAAGACGCTTGAAGAAAGAGAGAATCCTGTACTGAAAGAAAAGGTTGGATATCATACTCAAGAGAAGGCTGGGATCAAGAGCAAGAGGAGACAAAACTTAATACACCTCCCCAAAAATTCCAACAGTGTCAAAAAGAAAAAGAGGCCAACAAGGTAGGAAAGAAAATCTGTTACTTTGGACTCAGTGCTAATGGAGAGAAAGAAAATCAAAGCATCACTCTGATGAAGCGGAGCCACCCATACGTCTGTAGATGTGCATCAGCTACTACAGGGATGAGAACAGGATGAGAAAGAGAGAGTCTCAGTGGGAAGGAATGAAAGGAGGTGTTGCAGATAGCGGTGCTCAGGGGATCAGTTACACGCTAACAAGGAGTTTGTGCCAGCCCCACACTTGTGCAGCTGTGCTGCTACCAGTACTGCAAAGATTTCTTTCCTCATCTCTGATTTTAGTATCTGCGCAAATGGCCTCAGCAGTGCATGAGTTATTATTAATAATAATGGCATGATTGCTCTTCATCTGCATAGGCTCTGTTATCCAACTCTTTTCTAATTCCTGCTAGGTTGCTCACTCCCTGAGCTGGCAGCCAAGAGCTGCTGCACTAAACGTCAGCGAAATGAGAGTCTTGACTGTTCATGGTTTAATCAATAATAGATTTAGGAGATGAAGTCGTCCATGCTCTTCATTATTGGATCTCAAGCCCCATCTGCTGCTCACTCACTGGTTTGGTCTCTCTCCTGTGAATGCCTCTCTGATGATCCTGCTGTTTACTGCTAGTAAAATACTTGCCACTCAAGAGTTCAGTCAAGTACATACTTTTGCGGTCTTACCAATTACAGAAAACATTGGTATTGCCAAAATGCACTCTCTTTTGCATCATAAATGCTGCCTGACGCCACATGAATGTTTATTTTTGAGCATTTTTCACCTGAAAAAATCTATAGTGAGACTGCAAAATCAGACAGAGAACTGGATGGGAAAAATCCTTCCTCCATCTAGTACTTAACTTTCTTTTGACGGATGAGGTATACGCTAATCTGCCCTTCTAGAAGGTACATTTGCACAGTCCACTGCACATCAGGTCTACAGGTCTGGGCCAGAAATGAAGGCAGAGGCCCACATACATTTAATTTGCTGTCTTTTGCTGCACCGGTGCCACAGCTGCACATAGAGACCAGACAAGAATATGTGAGGCGACTCTCATGGCTTTTCTTAGAAACAGTTGGCAGCAGACTATTAATACAGATGCTCCAGTGCTGATGATTAGGAATAGGGAAGGACACACATAGATCGCACTAAGCACCCCATCAGCAGAGCATCTGACTGCTGCTTCTCTCCATAGTGAGCTAAAACGGGTCCAGCTGCACCAATTGCTCTCTGCTGACTGCTGCATCAGGGCTGCTCTGAGTGTAAACAAGCGTCAAACCTTCTGCATGCAAAGTATTTCCCCCCAACACCCACACCCACCCCAATAATGTAGGAACTGTACAAGTACAAGCTCTTAGGTACCACTTTTTGGTGTCCACGGAACTGTGGTTTCTGCTCAAATGATGCAACCTGTGATTCATCCAGGCAGATCCTAGTGACAACTACATTCACTGCTATGGGCAAGGCAGGAAGATTTGAGGAGCCTGATCTCAGGAGTTTTATAACAACCTTCTAATGATGTTTCAGTGTGTTATCATCTCCAGGACATAGTGGACAGAATCTGCAAAATCTATTGTGTTGCTGAATCAACAAACGCTCTCTCACCCCAAATCAGACCACTAAACAAAGAAAACCTCCTGCCAGATTTGAGCTCACAGAGAACAACTTTGAATCAGCTGTAATGTGGGTGAAATCCCACCCTTTTACACCACAACTAAGTGTTTCTCAGAACAACTAGCTCTCGCTTACGAGACCACTGAATGCTGTTGCATAGAGGACTTCACACTGAAATACTGAAAATCTTCATGGGAAACAGACGTGGGGCAACTGCAGTCTATGGGCTTAGCACATACTGTCATTTCATTTCATGCCAGCTGTGGGTGCTTCGTTTGTTTTTTAAGGGCATCTGTGTGAAGAAACAGTAAGGTGCACATTGATTTGTGGCTCACCAACGAAGACAGAAGAGCACAATATTTCAGACATCTGAGGAAGACCAAGATCCAGTTCCATGTGTAACTACAGAGGATGTACTTATAGAGTAACTACAGAGTGACATTTTAAAAGCAATTATATTGATTCAGCTTATAATACACAGGATGATCTATTACCTCAAAAGCTGTTCATTGCAGCTGTGTTCATCCTGGAGAGGGTTTGTATTGCTTTAACAATATCCGTCCCGTTAAGGGAAAACAACTTCTGCGTGTGGACTTGAAAATTGGACTCAGTGTCCTAAGTGAAATTGATGGACCCACTAGAAGACCATCTTGTTGCAGCTGTGAAGAGAAGCTTTTTTAGCTGGCTTTAGTTTTTTCCTCCCTCACAGTATTACTCCTTAGTCATCTCTCTAATTGTAGCATATTGGCATGAATATTGGATGATGATTCGGAGATGCTCAGTACCTCAGGAAAAATAATTGCAGCATGACCTGAGGTTTAAACCATCACCTTATTCTTATGCATGGCAGCTACTTTACTCCTGTTTTTAATAGGGCTAACACCTTATTTCCTCCATCTCATTTATTGGAGACTGCTGTGTGAATGAGATTGTGACATTTTTTTTCCTAAGCCTAGCAGATTGCTGGTCCATCCCTTTAATGTGCATGTCCTCCCTTTTTAGCATTTTAGATTCTACAAAACTTGATTATCTGGGGAAAGTTAAAGGAAGCCTTGCTCCTGTTAATAGGTTTAGTTGCCCACAACAAGACAGACGGTGGCTTAACTCTCCATTCTGCTGCATCTGAATTTTATGGTGCCTGCATAAAGCTAGTGTAAGAGAAGAGCTGGAGTCAGGCCCTTCACTTTACATTCCCCACCCACCTTTTTCCCCCTCACAGAATCATAGATATGTGCAGAATTACACACTACAGCACTTCTTTTGGTTTGACGGTCTTGTCATATTGTGTCGCATCCCCACAACCTGATATGTATTTAAAAAAAAAACACACCAAAACTGCAACACGGCACAGTACAGCAATGCCACAATAACAGACAAGTACAGAGCATGGAAAACATAAACAGTTAATTGCCATTTGCTGTGCCCACACTGCACACAGGTGAACTGAATTTGAGTATCATATAAACTTCTAATATGATTTTCAGTGAGAGGTCTGTCTTTATTCCCTTTATGTTTTCAGATCCATCGCTAATTGAAAGCAAAAACAATTTTTTTCCCTATGACATACCTGAATTGAAAGATGTGATTATTTATTTTTAATATTGAGACAATAAAAACAATTCAAAATTTTCAAATATATATAGTATACTATATGTAGTACAGCTAGTAGTCTCCTAGCGGTATTTCAAGACTAACTTCAGATAAATTTAATTTTTTTAAGTATGAGAAAGATGCACAAAACTAAGCTGAAATATCTCATTTGGGATTGAACGAAAAGGATTTCTGTCACTTGAAATGTATTTTCTTCATTATATTTTTGGTTTGGCTGCCAAGCTGGAAAAAAAAAAAAGAAATAGTGGTATCAGCAAGGCCATAGATTGAATCGTATTCAATGCACAATGTTACTGGCATGGGCTGGGATGTAGAGAGGATGCTTTATAATACCTTTTGTCAAAGACAAGTGAAACACTGGGGAGAGGACAGCTGCTTGAGCACAGGTACGCTGCTGCGAACAAGAACTTTGTGTCACTCTTGAAAGTGCCTCTTCCCTACTAGGAGGCGATACGTGCATGCTCTGTAATTCACCCTTCTGGAGAAAACTATCTGCGACAGCAATCAACCAAGTTGTTGAGAAGAAAAGGGAGTAGGCAGAGGAGTCTAATAACAATTCCTGTGCTGACACATGGGGGAGAGACAGATTGAATACCTGACGGGTTCCAGAACTACCAAGAGTTACCTACCAGTGGCTTCACACAAAGTAAGAAGGGTTCCCAGATCCCTGACCTCTAGCTCTGGTCGCTAGCAGATAAGATGGAGGCTGCAGAAGGTAGCAAGAGTGACAAAATAGAGAAGTCTTACAGATGTTTGCAGATGCTGCATGCTGGAGTTTTAGCCTGCAGTCCCCTTGGTGGGTAAAGTGCTCTGGCAGTGGCAGGAGCCTGTAGCAGAATATTGTCCTGCTGTAGACTGCAAGTCCTTATTACAGCGTTTCCAGGAAAGCACTAGGATATTCTAATGATTGATCTACGGATAGATATTATTTTGTGGCAGACTACTGGGGTGTGCAGGAGTTTTTCTGAGCAAGGATTGCACTTGCTACTGCTGCTGTTACAATATAGGGAGAAGAAATGGAGGAAATTATCTAAGACCTTACTGTCAGATTTGGCCTGGGTGTAAGCCAAAGGATTTACGCTGCAGAAGGATAGAGCCTAGGTTTTTTTGTGCTGCTTCCAGTGTTCGGCACTTTATTTTTACAATGTCCTTTTAGTGTTTTCAAGGAAACAATTAACCTATGGAGATTACTTAAAATACCTGCAGCACAGCAGGAGGGAACCACCGGGCGAATGTGCAATTTCCAGACTAATCTGTTCACCTTTCTGTATGGTTAGCTCCCTTCTTGTTTGCTGATGCTTTGGCCAGCCAAGGTAATACACAGACTTTACAGTTAACTGAAGATGAGTGATATATCATTTAAAGTATCCCTCTGCTAGACGAGAACTACACACAGTTTCCGTGCTGTCAGCCTTTAAATCTTCAAGACCACAGAGGTGGTCCCCTTGGATCTAGATGATGGCGTACATATTTGTCTGAATGTTCTTCCCTAAATCATGAAAATCATGCACTGTAGATTTGTAGTCACTGGAGAAATTGGTACTGCTTATCTAACATTACAGCAGGCAAGGCTCAGCGCCGTGAGTTAACACCCGTACTCCAGCTCTATAACCATAGTGGGTTTTATTCTCTTCTTTTTCCTTCCTTTTTTTTAGAGTTGTAGACTTCGCTGACCTTAAAAACCTTTTCAAATAAATTGGGAAATAAAGCCATAAATTTGCTAAAGAAAAAACAGACAGACATTCATGAGTTCTATTCCCAATTATCTTCTCCATTTACTACTGATCATTTCTCAGAGAACAAATTCTGGCCAGGGCCCGAATGTCACCTGTTATTTCTTTCTCCCTCTTTTAAGTTCATGCCTGACCTAACATGACATCGGTTTGTCCAAAAGGTGGCACTGCATCTTTGAGCATTTCGTGGACTGAAATTGCTCTGGTGCAGAAGAGGTCTTCCGTATAAATAAGTAAAGCCGCTTTGCAGTTCTGCTAAACATTTCCACCAGCCTTTCAACCATAGACCCATTCTAAAGTAAGTCCTTAAAGTTTTTAAAATTTTAAAGCTTTGATAAAAACAGAAGCTTGAACTTGAGTTTTCTGATGTCGAATTTAATGTTGTGTCTAAAAAGCAAACTCTTCAACCAAGTACAACCAGGTAAGAGATAGCTCCACTTTGGGAAGCTCTCTAAGGAGAGTTGTAATTCTGAGCTTTCAGAAAAGCCCGATGTCTTCCACTGTGACAGGGTAATTGTTACCCCATCTGATCGCTTGCTCCATCTCAAATTTACCAGCTGTGCCATGCAGAGAAATAAAATTTAATTTAATATGAAAGGTAAAAACTTTTACCTAAGACACCCTTTTCTCCTCAAACCACCAGGCACAAGCCTCAGCCACAGTTTTTCAGGCCCTAGGTAGTCTTAGGAGAATATAGTTTGGTCTAAGAAATTCATGACTATCCTTTCCACAATGCTGCCCACAAAGCAATTGGACTCTTGGCACCAAACCACTATAGCATATCCTACATTAGCTCCTTTGCTGGGCTACAATCTCTTTCTCACAGTTCCCTGACACCACATGGATGGCAGGACCACCAGTAATCCATCTCCCTGGCTTTCATCAGCTTTCTGACGAAGGCTTTTTTGACTCCTCCTTCCTTGCTTGCTCCTTGCGTTTCTAGGTCTTTCTGAGATCTGGCATAAGGCACTTGTCCTCCAACCCCCAAAGCCACTGCACAGATGCCAGGGTCCCACTCTCATTGCCTTCTCCTGTCAGGTCAACCTCTGTTCCCCTTTTATCTTCCTTCCCTTTGGAAATACAACTACTTGCCTCTTTTCTATCTTCCAGTGAGTTTCACTTCCTTTTCCCTGAATTTTTATTATTTTATTTTTTTCTATTTCAAGTCCTCTCTTCCTTAGGAGACCAGACTTCAGTTTTCATGTTGACAGTCAGCCTGGCTTTAGTCTTTCACTCCTTGAATTTCAATTCCTGGATTACTGTCAGCTTTCAACTCTCCTATTGATTGCTGGAGTTGTTCTGTCCAGTTTCCACTCAGTCTTTCCACACCCTTCAGTTACTTCTTGCTTTTCTTCCTATATTTCATTCTTTCCTCTGTCTTACAAGCCCTCTAATGATTTTCATTTAGAATTCTAGCATGTTCTTTACCCTGCCTTTTCCTCTCCCAAATAACATTCTACTTTGATTCTCCTGCCTCCTTTTCTGTGATACTTTTAATTGCTTTATATATGACTACAACCAGTGTGTATCTTTTTTTTCCTCTCTCTTTTCTGGCCTTCCTGCTATCATCTTTTTGCCCTGATTTACACTTAGGACCCAGCAGAGCAAGAAACCCCATGCAGGGCCTCGTGTCTGAGGTTGACTGATGCCAGAGAAACTTAAATCAGACTCTCATTGACAAACTCCTACCTAAATTTAAAAAGAAAAATTAAAATGCACACCATTATATAGTGCTTGTATGTACGATGTGTTTCAGTAGCACTTATGAGCTATAGGGCAAATGTTGCAGCTACACATGGATTTGTCAGTGTTTTAGAATGATTTTATGTTCCTGACAGTGGCTAAATTAATAATGTAAAGTGCCACGATGACAAGAGCTACCTAACTTCTTACACAAACATGGGAGCTATGCGCAGACTATGTAGTGGACATTGCCAATCAAAGGTTTATTCTTACAAATTGTAGCCAGAAAGTTGTGTTTTTTCTGAGATTTTATTGTTTGGGTATTTTTTCTCATTAATCCAATTATCTTCATGTTTAATTAAGTTTTTCTCTTGTGAGAGGTTACAGTATTTCCTAAAAACCGCTTTCCCACTAAAATGCTTCTTTAACAATTTGGCCACGATACAAAACCAGATTCCCACCAGAAAAGATTTTTATCTCCAAGCATATTGCAGCCTATTTCCTTCCTAATTAATACCATATCCACCTCCAAATTCCATTTCAGTTCCCAAACGAAAATTGATGAGGCAGTCAACCACAAATAAGCACAATATTCCACTGATAATTCAATCAGCACAGTTTCCAGCATAGCATGTTACTAAAGCACAACCAGCATTTATGTTTCCACGTCCCTTGGATGTGCCCTGCTTCTAGCATTTTACTATGATAGCTCAAAGTTACACTTAAAGAAGATTTTTAACATGAAGTTTGATCCGAGTCAGCTGTGAATGTGTCAAAATGAAACAACAGGATAGGTACAATCTTTTCTGGGGAGCAAAAGCAGGGCCTGAGTGGTGGCATGCTTGAATGGAAGACAACAGAAGCTGGAGCAAAGGGAGGTGCATAGGCCACGTAAGTTCTTCCCTGATGTACTGGAGAGCTTGTAGTGCCACTCCTAAGGAATGATATGCAACTGCAAGGCAACCCAGCCACAAATAGCCTGGCAAAAGAGGCCTCGAAGTGGCTTTTCCCAGGCTGAATGGTAGTATTGTGTCCCTGATCAGCCGTGGTCTGGACTTCTCTCACACCAGTGCTACCAGCCAGTGTAATTAATGCTGATTGTGGTGCCACTATTCGCAGCGTATTCACCTCGCCTTGAGAATGAAACAACAACTGGTCCTTCTTGGCCTTCTGGTCCTTCTTGGCCTTCTTGTAAGACTCTTCTTGGGAACTGACATCAGGGAATTAAGTGAAAATTAATATGTTTAAATACGCTGGCTACCATCCTCCAAAGTATATACAAAACTTAAGTGTCTACAGCGCAATTGTCCTCTTCCCTGAGCATAGCCTATGTGAAATTACATGCTGCCTTCCAGGAAAGCAAATGCATTTACCAGAAGAACCCAGACCACCAAAGTCTTTGTGCTTCGGATAAGAGGACACTCTACGTTGATTATCAGAACCGCGTTCATGCAAATTAAAAAGCTTCTCAGAGTAGCCCTATGTTTGCTCACCTTGCCTGCCTACAGAAAATCCTGGAGAAAATCCTGAAGGGTATGTTTTCCAGTTGAGAGGATAATTAGAAAAGAAATTACTTTTTTTTTTTTTTAAGTTTGAAAAACACTGAGAAGAAAGTGCCAAAGCTAGATATTGGCAATAGTCCTTTAAAGCAGCTATAACAGCTATGGACATGTTTTCTTCTGCTGGGGCTTATCCATGAAGCACAGCTGCTGGTTGGTAAAAAAAAAAGAATCCTTTCATGTAGATGAAAATGCTCTGAGTCTCATGTTTCTATATCTATTTGCCTAGGTCTAGAAAAGTTTATTTTAAAGGGCAGTTTCTTCTTTAGGAATTTCTTAGTCAATAACATATTATGCATATCTTGGTGGAAGTTTTCTCAAAGCTGCCTGCAAAAGCTGCTATAATGCTCCAGAAATAGGAGGAATCCCAGCCAGGGGAAGTACACGACAAAAAAACCGCCTTAACATTAACTCTACCTCTAGCCTAAGAGATTAATTGAATAACCACACAGATTAATAGGCTCAGTAACAAGGGGAACTAGTGTAGTGGGCATAGGAGATCCCACACTCCCTACAGACCTCCTTATCCTAGCACCAAATGAGAGCAACTCCTTTTTGAAAGGCTAGTCAGTTAATGCCTGAACATTTATTGTAATAACTACTGCTATTACTACTACTACTACAACAACCACTACTGCTTCTGCTGCTACTAGTACTATGCAAATAAATGTGGTGCTTGTAATGGCCATGATCTAAAAGTCTCTGGATGTATGCCTCACGCCCAGCAGTATGGGAGATTTGCCCTCTGTGGCAGCCTTAATCCTGACCCAGAAGAAAGAGAGGACCAGTGTCTTCCAGCCCTTTGCACACCTTTGGACTCTCCACAGAACAGGGAACTAATGCCAATGGTGATGTTTCTTCCTCGTCATTAATATCGCTAATTTCATCTATTGGAGAGCACTACCCAGGGACACGAAGCAAACTAGGGTGATAATGTGCTGTACAAGCATGTAGTACCAGATATATTATCACCCTGAAGGAAATAAATAGACCAAAATAAAAATGGACTGGCTTTTGCCTGGCATTGGGAAGTGAACCTGAATGCTTTGCTCTAAAGCAAGCCTTGAGTCACATTCTTCCCAGATTCTTCCCTAAAATATACCTCAAAGTGGAATCTAGCTAACCATTTACAGCAGGTGGCCACTATGCATAGAACAAAACCATCATCAGCTTCAGCAAGATCTGGATCTAACCCATGGATGGTGAAAGAGAAACCTCATTTCATTGTATTTCCTCTCTTCATTTTCATTCAAATGGAAAACAACTTTCATAAACAAAGTTTGCAAGGCCGCTCAGGCCATCTGCCATTCCTGTAATGATGGCTAGTCCGTTGGTGTTTCTACTCATGGACTATTCATCTTTTAGCTATCAAGTTTGCAGTTAACGAGAATTTACCCTATGGACTCTGATTACACATTTGTTAAATTCTCTTAGTTAAAAATATATGATCAATTTAGTAGGTGTATCAACTACCTCCTAAAAATGTGCTGCTTCTATATATTACCTTTTAGTCAGTTATATTTGCAGTTCCCCAGTTTTCTAGAAATCAGCATTCATTCTTATCCTTGCATTTCCATTTTTATTCATTCTGGCTTAGAGAAGCAAAACTTTGCCCAATGGAAAACCACCATGGCTGCCTTCCAGATACTTAAGGGACATGCTCTGTTTTCATAAAATGGAGGAATTTGCAGCTCCTCATACATTCTAAGGAGAGAAGCCACGCCACGGCTACAGGTTCTTAATATATTTTCCCTGGAGAGTAAATGAACTGTGCAGACCACTACAGTTTCTAGAGTTAATCTCCTCTAGGGACAAGTCTGATCTTGACTTCAGCAGGACTTGATCTCAGTCAGACTTTAATGTACGGGTGACACAGAGTTAAGCTGCAGAGTCCTGGAGGCCAGGAGACAGTCTCCCCACATGTGTACTTCATCATATTCAGGCCCCGCTGACTAATGCCTTCACCTTTACAATTCATTCCACTATATATAAAAAATTAACAGCGCTGACAAAATAAAACTTGGCCGTATACTCTCATTGCCTATGGAGCATTTTGGCTGCTAAAAATACGATATCGGTTGTAGCTTGGGAAAGCCAAGTTCTTCATGTTATTGCAGCCAGACTGTCTAGACTGCCTAATAAGGTGGAGGTTGTTCTGGGATGGCCTTATACTCTTTTCAACATTGACAATTTTTTTCAGTGATAGCTTTGTTGATAAATATTGCCAATGTTATACTCATTTCAGATTTGGGATTTTTTTTTTTTTTTTTTTTTTTTTTTTGAGGAATGAAAAAGTGTGCAGATTTCCCCCCTGGAATAATTGCTATATAAATATTAGCCTTCTCAGTTCAGTAAAACCCAGAGTATGAAAAAGTTTTGAACATTCTCTGCCTAAACAAAAGAATAGGAAGCCACTTCTAAGCAGCGACATCAGGAAAGGCAAGTGATCATTTAATATTCAGCGCTTGACCTGGCTGGTCCTCTGTATACACAAGTCAATGTGAATTCCACTCATGGAAGCTTTAAAGGATCAGGTTTGTAGTTGGTAAAGCACTAAAAAGCCAGTGCTTATTTTTAAAATGCCACTGCATATGTGGTCATCAACACAATAATTCATCCCTGCTTAGGCCATTGTGTTTCTCTTGACTTAGTGAGAAATGTCATGTTGTTCCTGAGGAGCAGCTACCCTCTGATGTGTGAGAAGTCTGGCCTTCATTCCGCAAGTGACAAAGTATTCTCAGCTTCTGAGCATCTGCTCATGCCCACATCCCATTGTGGCCAACATTGTGCTCCTTCACAAAAGGCATCCTTTGTAGCACACCTTCCTCCCCGACATTTGTACTATGCCAGGGAGGAAGGTGGAACGGTGCAGACCAAAACGGAGCCCCTTTTCCCCCTTGGAGCTGGCGTATAAACTAGGTTTGTACACACAGATTATGCATTTAACAGCAATTTACTACTAGACGAATCTAGACAGTATCCTGTTCTACATAACGATTGCAGTCAGTGGTCAGGTGCTCGTTTTATTTGCCCTGTGGATATGCTGCTGCAACTGGTAATTCCAGTAACCTGTCCACTTTTTAGTCTCTGGTGTCCTTATGTTCTTCTGTTGAAGCCACTTGGTAGAAGCACAGAATATACAGCCCGTGTTCCAGTCTTTGCCTCAATCTTCTCATGTCATTTGAAGGAATTTCTTTAGATTCACATGTACAGAAGAGCTGAGATGTTTGGATGAGGCTTTGAGCAATCTGGTCTAGTAGGAGATGTCCTTGCCCATGGCAGGGGAGTTGGAACTAAATGACCTTTAAGGTCCCTTCCAACACAAGCCATTCTATGATTCTATGCTTGATGTGGAAATCTAAGCAGAACTTGGGGTCACAGTTCAGTTCTTAACACTTCATCAGATGCACAAGTCATAGAATCATAAAACTATTTAGGTTGGAAAGGACCTTAAAGATTATCTAATTCCAACCCCCCTGCCATGGGCAAGGACATCTCCTACTAGACCAGATTGCTCAAAGCCCCATCCAGCCTGATCTTGAACACTTCCAGGGATGGGGCATCCACAACTTCACTGGGCAACCTGTTCCAGTGCATCACCACTCTCATAGTGAAAAATTTCTTCCTGAGATCTAATCTAAATCTACTCTCTTCCAGTTTGAAGACATTACCGCTCATCTTCTCACTACATGCCCTTGTAAAAAGTCCCTCTCCAGCTTTCTTGTAGGCCCCCTTCAGATACTGGCAGGCTGCTATAAGGTCTCCCTGAAGCCTTCTCTTCTCCAGGCCGAACAACCCCCACTCTCTCAGCCTGTCCTCATAGCAGAGGTGCTCCAGCCCTCTGATGGTGCTCCAGCCCTCTGATGGTGCTCCAGTCCTATGACCTGGATGAAGGGATGGAGTGTACCATCAGCAAGTTTGCTGATGACATGAAGCTGTGAGGGATGACTGACACTCTGGAAGGGCGAGCTGCCATTCAGTACCCAGTAATAGGACAGGAGCAATGGGTATAAAATCGAATATAGGAAGTTCCATCTCAACATGAGGAGAAACTTCTTTCCTTTGAGGATGGCAGAGCACTGGCACAGGCTGCCCAGAGAGGTGGTGGAGTCTCCAACTCTGGAGACATTCAAAACTCGCCTGGACGCCAGCCTGTGCAACCTGTTCTAGGTGGACCTGCTCTGGCAGGGGGGTTGGACCAGATGATCTTCAGAGGTCCCTTCCAATCCTTAACTTTCTGTGATTCTGTGATTCTGTGATCATCTTCATGGCCCTTCTCTGGACCTGCTCCAAAAGGTCCGTGTCCTTCTTGTGCTGAGGACTCCTCAACTGGACACAGTATTCCAGGTGGTGTCTCACCAGAGCAGGGTAGAGGGACAGAATCACCTCCCTCAACCTGCTGGCCACACTGCTTTTCATGCAGCCCAGGATACAGTTGGCTTTCTGGGCTGCAAGCGTGCATTGCTGTCTCATGTTGAGCTTCTCATCAACCAACATCCCCAAGCCCTTCTCCTCAGGGCTGCTCTCAATCCATTCTCCACCCAGCATGTATCTGTGTTTGGGGTGCTGTGACCCACATGCAGGACCTTGCACTTGGCCTTATTTTACTTCATGAGGTTTGTACGAGCCTACCTCTCAAGCCTGTCCAGATCCCTCTGGATGGCATCCCTTCCCTCCAGTGTGTCAACTGCTCCATACATCTTGGTGTCATTGGCAAATTTGCTAAGGGTGCACTCAATCCATAAATCCATGTCACCAACAAAAATGTTAAAGAACACCAGTCCCAGTACTGACCACTGAAGAAGACCACTCGTCACTGGTTTCCTCTTGGACTTCAAGACATTGGCTGCAACTCTTTGAGTGTTACCAGACAGCCAGGTCCTTATGCACCGTGTGGTCCATTCATCATATCCACATCTCTCCAATTTAAAGACCAGGATGTCATATGGGACAGTGTCAAAAGCTTTGCATAAGTCCAGGTAGATGATGTCTGTTGCTCTTCCCTTATCTACCAATGCTGTAACACCATCATAAAAGGTCACTAAGTTTGCCAGGCATGATTTGCCCTTGGTGAACCCATGCTGGCTGTCACCAATAACCTCCTTATTTTCCATTGCAACCTTAGCAGGGTTGCCAGGAGGATCTGCTTCATGATCTTGCTGGGCACAAAGGTGAGACTGACTGGCCTGTAGTTCCTCTGGCCTCCCTTTTTTCCCTTTTTAACCCTGCAGAGATATTCAAGCACTGCTGTGCAACAAGAGCATGTTTGCAGAGTTAAAGTGACAAGGCTGAGGACCCAGCACTCTTGGGTTCAATTTTAGAGTGTTTATTTCTAGCTCTAGTCCAGACTTCTGGACTGACTGTCCATTAACAGAAAATGCTCAATAAGTACGCTCTTGAGGAGGAAGTTGTGGTTCAGTTTCATCCCAAAGGAAAGCAGGTCATGCACTTCAAGACTGTCCTGTAACGCAAAATAAAACATGTTATACGGTGGGGAGCCCAGAGAGCCAGCTGTATCCTGGGCTGCATCAAAAGAAGAGTAGCCAACAGGTGGAGGGAGGTGATTCTGCCCCTCTACTCTGCTCTGGGGCCCCCAACATAAGAAGGGCATGGCCCTGTTGGAGCGGGTCAGAGGAGGGCCATCAAGACGATCAGAGGCTAAGACAGCTGGGGTTGCTCAGTCTGGAGAACAGAAGACTCTGTGGAGACCTTATAGCAGCCTTCCAGTACCTAATGGCAGCCTACAGGAAAAATGGGAAGGGACTCTTTATCAGGGAGTGTAACGAAAGGACAAGGGGTAACAGTTTTAAAATGGGAGAGGGTAGATTTAGATTAGATATTAGGAAGAAATTCTTTACTGTGAGGGTGGTGAGACACTGGAACAGGTTGCGCAGAGAAATTGTGGATGTCCCATGCCTGGAGTTGTTCAGGGTCAGGTTGGATGGGGCTTTGAGCAACCTGGTCTAGTGCAAGGTGCATGTGTTCATGGCAGGGGGTTGGAACTAGATGATCTTTAAGGTCCCTTCCAACCTAAACCATTCTACGATTCCATGATCCTACAGAAGTTGCCCACAACCTTCATAACCTATTTTGAAAATGTCTTACTGGTTGTACTGCATACCACATATGTACCATTGATTATTTTTGCCTTGATGTCATATATTGCATTTAACCATTTTGACTTGTATTCAACATTTTAATTTCTCTAACTCTCCTTAAATTCTAGATCTGTCCTCCAATGCATTTGCTGTCCTTCTTGTCTTCAGGACTTCTGCAAATTTAATATTTAATTTTTAATATTTTCTCTTCCATCATCCAGGTCATTAATTAAAATACCGAGTGAGACCCAAGACAGATCCCTCTGGCACACCACTCAGTACCTCCTTCCATCTTAATAGTGAATTGCAGAAAATATTCTTGGCATATAAGATCTCGTCAGTTTTGTCCTACACAATAGAAGTTCCACCAAGGCCATATACATGTAGGCTTTTTAATGAGAATGTCATATGAGAGAGTATTAAGATCAAAATATGTGACATTAACTGCCTCATCTCTATCTGTAAGCTCTTGTCATAGACAGAAGTTGAGTTGTTTTAATGTAATCTATTTCTGATAAATTCCAGTGGGGTATTATTTATCTTCTTATTATCCTTCAGGTACTTATGTATAGTTTAGTCAATTATTTGTTCTAGATTTTTTTCTAGGAAGTGATGTTGATTGATCTTTTCCCTATTTAAGAATAACCATTACGCTTGCCATTTTTCCTGTCTTCTGGTACCTTATTTGACCTTTATGATTCTCAAAAGCTTCATTTTACACTTCCGAATAAAACATACAGAGGAGCACACTCTGTCCCTGAGGCCAAGTGGCACAGCACAACTCATCTCCACATGGCAAACCTTTCCCCTCGCTCATCAAAAAGAGCGTTCACATTCAGACTGTCCCTCACCCAGGTTATTCCACATCTGTGTCCAGAAAGTGACTGGGAAAATAGTAGGACAAAAAGACAAAAATATGCCAGAGCTTTTAGCAATAAACTCTTTGGATAATCCTAGGACAGCAGGTTAGTCTACAACCCATCTCTGTTCCGGTTATGATTATAGGTATAGCCAAAAAAAAATCACTAAATTGTCTGAGACTAAACTATCTAAACCAGTTTAGTTGTGATGATGATGACCATGATGCTCAGGTTAGTGCTTAGGATGCAAGATCTGTTTTGTTCCCATAAGAACTGCAAAAACAGTATGGGAAGTGGAAGAAGACGCTTTTTCAAAGATGCAGAGATAGAAAACTGCCAGTATGTGCCAATTTAGTTTAGTTTAGGAATCTAATTTATTCCTTGCTCTGCACCCACCTCATAGTGAATGTTTCCTTTCTGTTCATTATATCTACTTTTTCTTTCTTTGGGTTGCTTACTTACTTGCCCTCATTTTCAAATGTCCTTGTTATTGTGATTCTGTAATATTCTCTGCTACCCATTTCAACCCAGGCTTTCTTTTTTAGTTATCATATTGTTACATTATGCAAGAATCATTATTCGGTCCTGTCTTAAAGATAGAACCTCTAGCTGCTACATAATGCATGTACAGATTCAATGCATTTCTAATGCTGAGAATTTCTCTCCTTTCTCATTGTTCATATAACCAGAAATATTCTGTTGAAAAACTAAAAATAAATCTTCACCCAGTAGAATATGGTTTGTAATGTCTCTTGATATGGGCATTATCTCAGATTTAGCTCAGCTCACTTTGTATGGGAGACAGAGAGACATTCAGCTCTAATTTAATATCTCTGAGATTGATCTGAGCTGTTTGCAGTTTCAGGCACACGTAATAAGGTGAAGGTACAGTGTCTGACTGTCTGGCTGAGCATTTATGCTGTGCTTATCATAGTAACTTATCTGAGCTGCTTTGAAAAAAAAAATGTTCTGAAAAGCCAGCAAAAATTAATAATGACCTTCCAATATTATCAACCTAACCTGATTCCTTTGTGCTTGACACCATTAGTTTTCATTCCTTTAATGTTGTTCTTCCCCATTCCACAATCCTGAAAACTGCTGGAGTAAGCCCCTTTCCAAGGTTGAATGGGAAGCTGTGTCAGATGCCTTTCTGACAGAGACCTGTGCTTGACTATTGTCCCGATGGAGGCTGGAGCATGGGGGGAAGCTAATGCTCATGTGGCTGCACCATGAGTTTTGGGACTGGAAGGGAAAATGCCAAAGGAGGCACTGCCGACAGAAGTAGGAGGGAGAGATAGATGGGTACCTACAGCTGCAGCGATAAATCTCTCTCTGGTGAGTTCTTATCAAAGATAATTCAAAATTGAGTAACTTCTGAAATATCTAGGCTACACAATTCAGCCTAATGCTGTGGTCCCTGAATTAGCTCCAGAAGCAGCATAATTACATTGCCCTGTCATTCTGCCCAAGCTCCTTAGTCTTCTTGAGAGGCAGATCTAATTACTCTGGGCACGGCACCAGCCTAATGCAGCCACAGCTCTTCTGAGACCAAGCTGGGGTGCGTGATGAGACTGTGCTGGGCTCAGTATTCAGACCAAAGCCTGCTCAGTGATGGCTCAGAATTGTCCTCCTAATGCCTTGTGGAATGCTGCAGGGGTATCTTATAGCTGACCTGCCAAAGTAGACCCCAAACCCGGATGAAATGGGTGGCAGGGTTCTGAAAGCAATGACCAGGGGGTGTGTGGTTTCCCCTTGACCTCTTTGCTGCAGAGCAAGATGCAGCAGTGGGTGTCAGATGAAACCTATTGGCCACGTTCAGTCCTGAGGTTGTTTCAGAAGAACAAAGCCCTAAGAGACTCCAAAAAGATTGCCTGCACTACTAAAGGGAGTATCCAAATCTAGCATTTATTTAAATATTGCTCTTGCATGACACAAAGCAACATGAGATAAACACTCTAAGTTCTGTAAAGAGAATGCTAGCTCCGTTTTTAGGGTGTTTGTCTCCCAGAATAATAATCCTCTTACTAAGAAAAGGACTTCTTTTTTTTTTTTTTTTTCCTGAGTTATTTTGAAATTCAAGTTTGTTGGCTCTGCTTCATGTCACTGTAATGTAACCAGTACATGAAAAACTGTCTAGATTCCCAGATTCACCTTGTGGAGCTTGTATTTCTAATGAAGAAGGCCACTGGGCCTATCAGTACAGATGATAATCCAATATGACACTAGTGCTACCTCCTTTAAGTGAGGTACAGTAGATCACTTTCAGTATCATCAGACCCAGCAAGGCTTACAAAGACCAATCCAGTGAAAACATCAGACATTTTTGGTGACTCCAAGCAGCCACTGGACCAAGATGATAAATGACACAGAGTTGCCTAACTGAGTGATTGTGACTTTTTTCCACCAGTGGTGTAAGAAGTTGGACCCTGGCAGTTGTGGACTGGAGGCAGCCTGAGCTGCTCACCCTATTTTTGTTGTCCTACACTGTATGAGACTGAATAAACATTAATTAAACTTTTCAGTATACCATGACTGTATCAACACACTCTTTTGGAGAGATGCCTATTCAGCCAATCCAGCCTGAACGGCCTGATGTTGCTTTTATGTTCAGCGGTACCAGTAATATCACTGGGTGTACTGGTGCCTGCCTTTCAGTGGCATGATTTGGATCCATTCCACCTTTATTTCACCACGAGCCTCAAAGAAACCAAGAGGATGAAGAAAAATGCTTTGTGGAATGAAAGCCTGAGAATCTAATCTATTGGGAACAAGAAATTCACAATTCCACGTCAAATATCTCATCCTCTCCTTAGATTCCATTCAGACACACGTTTAAAGCATTGTAAAAATCTGAAGATAGCCTTATAACATCTCTGAGACAAGCACCATTTAATCATTTCTGTTTGTAAAATGTTTGGCACAACAGGGCTCTGACTCAGAGAATTTGGGGCACCCAGGAGCGCAGAAGACTGATAGCAGTTAAGAGGTGCATTTCTTGAAGCCAGGGGATAGTTAGCCACCGGAGCAGTTCCACAGTTCTTCGTTCTCCATCGAATTTGGTAAACTGTGCTGAACTCAGTGGAAACTCCTCTTGGGGAATCTTGACTCATCTGTGTGACTATGGCGCTCTCCATCAAGCCCTGACACATTTATGGCTAAATGGACTTCAATGCAGTCGTGGTCTGCTGCTGTGTTTTCCATTCCATAAAACAAACTGTGCAATTTACTGTTTTCTCTTCTCCTTTCCCATTTTTGTAATCTAGAAGAACAATAAGCACATATATTGCTTTTATGAGGGAAAGTTCTGAGAACCTGGCGACTTGCCTGGTCTCCTCATTTGTTTGTGTTGGGGAAGAGGCAGGATATTTTGACACAGCAAGAGGGTGAATAGAGTTCTGTCCCTCTGAAATCAATTGCTGAGGAGTACAGGACAGAGCCAGAGTGTGTTGAGGTCTTCAGGAGGGACAGAAGATAATAAATCACCTCATTACTTTTTGTTTCTCATTACAGCCAGTATTGGGATGAACGTGTCTGATCTTCTTACTGTGTGGTACTGCGTCTGCATGGGTGTGGGAAGAGTAAACAAGGTTTAGTCCCCATTCTGTCAGCTTTACTCTAATATCCCCTGCTTGGCGCAGATTCTGACACCCTCATGGCACCGGGGAGAGAGCATGGATGCTAGATGGATTTCAAAGGGACAAAGGACAGAAATTGAGCCTCAGGAGTACAGGCAATGGATGGGGAGGAGGTGGGAGAAAGCAAACATTAAATGGAATTTTGTGCCCCCTGATTTGGCACCCAGACTTTGTATGTGTGGCAAAAGCCACCCTGGGGCTGCCTAACCAGGCACAGGATTATTTTACATATCTGCTAGGGCCCTGCATCTCATGGTCTTGCCTCCAATACCAGCCCGTCTATTCTTCCCCCTTGGCATAACACCACGCTCTGTGATTGGATTTTAGCAAAGGACATGATTTTTTTTATTGTTATTTCTTTGTGCCTTTCCTTCCTCTGTTCTCCCAGACAAGCCTTCCCACCTCTCTCCCCATTTCTAGCACCCCTTTCTCACAGTGAGGTTCCCACATATAGTGTAGAGACAAGAGCAGGCTGAGGGATCTTCCCTTAGTGCTTCACCTATCACTGATATGCATACAGTGAGGTGTATGGTAATAGGTGTAAGGTAATAGGCTTAGATTATGGATCCCCAGGAGTAACCCCTTAAAATCCATTGATTCCAGTGGGATTATGTCTAGACTAACACCCGGCCTGCTCTAAGGAGACCTGCATGAATCCAAATGCTCACAGGCAGAGTGGTCAGAAGCCTCCTGGTGAAGGACTTCTGTTTACCTGTTTATTTTCAGTATCTGGCTGAATTAGGAGTTTCCTTCTCACACAGATGAGCTGTCCCTTGAGTAGTCCCACTGGAACTGTTTGCATCAACATTTTTATTCTCTTATAAGAAAGAAGTTCTCCATCTGCCTTTTATTTGAGGACCGGTGGATCTGTATGTATTAGGCATCCAGGACAGGACTGGAACTAGGTCTACCTGGCTGTCTTCGAAGGAGAGCCTGTGCAATGCTACTTTCAAGTCTGACAGCATCAGCAGCAGCATCCTTACATGAATTCTCTCCTCACCTCCAAAGCAGGTAAAAGTAGAAATGATTTGAGAAGGGGAGGTGCCTTTTGTAGTTATTGGCCTCTACAGCTGAGCTATCTCAAGGATGTCAGTTCACAGTTAAAGCTACAGGAGGATTTTCCTGTTTCCCAAAGCTAGGAAACAGACCATTTGCATGTTGGGTGAGCGTTCATCAAAATGAAAATGTTGGTGGAACTGTCACATTTGCCTCCCTACCCACAGTGGCCTGGTAAAGGCTTATTTGCGCTGGAGTCCAGTGTAAAGGCTTCAGATGAAGTAATCCAAGTGCCAGTAGTAGCTTACCTGTGACACCACGGAGTTCCTTAGAACCAATTCCCTACCTTACCCCTTCTTTTTTAATAAGTCCAATAACTAAAAAAGGAAAAAAAGCATTTCCAGCTTCATTTACTCAAGGAACAGATGTTGCCACCAATGGGCTTAACAAAATTGCTGCAACAAAACCTGTGAGTCATCTGGTTCATACCCTTTAGCTCAGAATTAGTTTCAAGGATGCATTCATTAGCTCTTTCACAGTACAGCAAGTTTATCCTCATGGAAATGGGAGCAGCTAGGATAGGAAAAGGTGTTGGTCTTTCTACAAAAAGTAGAAGAGGTCTACAAGGCAAGGACATATTTTTTCTGTAATGCTTGAGAGATGTCTTGCACAATGTAAGTGCTACCGGAAATATCCTGACAGTATGAGGATCTCTATCTCAATATTTATAGCTGTGCTAATAAATATTGTAAGTTATATTTTAAGATAATGTTTTAGAATGCAGACTTTGACCTTCTCAGGTAGATCTGGTTTTCCTTCCTCACTTTCATAGTGGGAATGTTACATCAGCATGTGGGCTGTGTTGCATAACTGATTAGATTGCATAGGTCTGTGTTATCAGGCAACAAGGTCAAACTGTGTCTCTTTGATTACCTGAACAGCTCATTTCCTGGCTTGTCTCAGTCAGCTCTCTCCAAGAAAAGACCGCTCTAGAGGGCCTTGTGCAAGGCAGTGTGGACATTATCCACCCTGCCTAGCCTGAGATTCAGAGTCTGGGTCCCTGACCCTTTTCTATTTTAGCAGCATAGACATGGACCATATTCAAGCCATCTACCATGGCACCTAAGCTACACTGAGATGATACCTGTTAAGACATCCTCCATTGTTGGAAGAGCAATGAATAATTCAGAGGGGTAGTAGACAGGGCTGCCAGACCCTTTGCAATCAGCAAAGGTAAGAACTCAGTGGATGCGACTAAGGGTGTCACGATCTAGCCATAATGCCCAGCCAGTATCTGTCATAGGCAGTCAAATGTGGACCCTAGTCCATTGACTACAAAGGCACTCAGAGCCCAACAACTGGTTACTAAGTCAGACTCAGTCACTCTTAACTTTAAGACCTGGATGGCTTTTAACACCCACGTAGGAAACTACTAAGGCACATGGCAAAAAGGAGGTGATTGGTGACAGCCAACGTGGCTTCACCAAAGGCAAATTGTGCCTGAAAAATTTGGTGGCCTCCTATGACAGTGTTACAGACTTGTTGGCTAAAGGAAGAGCAGCTACCTGGACTTATGCAAAACATTTGATGCTGTCTCATGCAACATCCTTGTCTCTAAATTGGAGAGACACGGATTTGGTGGGTGGACCACTTGATGGATAAGGAATTGTCTGGATGGCCACACTAAAAGAGTTGCAGTCAACAGCTCGATGTCCAAGTGGAAACCAGTGACAGGTGGCATTCCTCAGGGGTCAGAACTGGTACCAGTACTACTTAACATCTTTGTTGGTGACATGGATATATGGATTGGGTGCACCCTCAGCAAGTTTGCTGATGACACCAAGAGGTGTGGAGTGGTCAACACACTGGAGGGAAGGGGCGCCATCCAAAGGGATCCGGACAGGCTTGAGAGGTGGGCCTGTGCAAGCCTCATAAAGTGCAACAAGGCCAAGTACAAGGTCCTGCATGTGGATCGGGGTAATCCCAAGCACAAATACAGGCTGGGTGGAGAATGGATTGAGAACAGCCCTGAGGACAAGGAACTGGGCATGTTGGTTGATGAGAAGCTCAACATGAGCCAGTAATGTATGCTTGCAGCCCAGAAAGCCAACTGCATCCTGAGCTACATCAAAAGAAGCGTGGCCAGCAGGTCGAGGGAGGTCATTCTGTCCCTCTGCTCTGGTGAGACCCCATTACCTGGAGTAATGCATCCCACTCTGAGGCCCCTCACATAAGAAGCACATGGACCTGTTGGAGCAAGTCTAGAGGAGGTGTGCAAAGATGATCAGAGGGCTGCAGCACCTCTCCTATGAGGAGAGTCTGGGAGAGTGGGGGTTGCTCAGCTTGGAGAAGCAAAGGCTCCAGGGAGACCTTATAGCAGTCTTCCAGTATCTGAAGGGGACCTACAGAAAAGATGGGGAGGGACTCTGCATCAGGGAGTGTAGTGATAGGACAAGGGGTAATGGTTTTAAAATGTAAGAGATTTAGATTAGATATTTGGAATAAATTTTCCAGAATAAATAAAAACCTCTGAGGGTGGTGAAGCACTGGAACAGGTTGCCCAGGGAAGTTGTGGAGGTATTCAAGGCCAGGTTGGATGGGACTTTGAGCAACCTTGTCTAGTGGAAGGCATCTGTGTTCATGGCAGGGGGGTTGGAACTAGATGATCGTTAAGGTCGCTTCCAACTCTAACTGTTCTATCATTCTATGATGATTGTCTTGATGATCTATGTCATTGAAACATGGACAAACCAGGCCCTGACCCTGACAGGGGTGGCTGTGCAGTCTCAAGTCTGGGGTCAAGTAAGGTGATGTGCAGACATGGGACCTACAAGACATCGTACAAGGCTCACTGGTGTTAACACCTGCTGTAGAACAGGCTGTACCTGTGACACAAGGTCTGCATTGAGCCTTTGTTGTAATACCTGTTGTTGAAACTACAGACCAGCCTCAACCCCAAGATACCATTTCTACTTTTAAAACAATGCCCAGATCAAACATTCGAATCCTTTATGTATCCATTTCATCTGAAGATTTCAAAATTACGTCCTCTCATTTTTGTTAAATTCACAAAACTGCATGTAAATTTTGTGCTACATTAATGTGTTACACAGCAGCAAGTTGAACAATAATTGCTGTGATGTATTTAGCTTTTGTTCCTGCTTTTTATTCTACTACATTTTCTTATTCTTTTAAAATGTCCCTTTTATCCTCAGATTCTCTGCTAGCTTTGATAACTTCAAGGAGGCCAAGTTTATAGGTTCTGCATCTTAAATCATCCATTTTCTCATTTTCTGAGTGCTGACTAAAGACTTCCCTTCACATTTACTCAAATTGTTATGAGCTTTTAAAATGTTCTTTTTTTTAAAAAAAAAAGATCGTCTTTCTAAAATAAAATGAAATTATTTCCTGCTGCTTCTGCTGGATTGAAATAGTTGTTTTGTTGAAACATATTATCCTGTTTAATTGCTTAGTTCCAATGCACATTATTGGCTTTCATGTGAATACGATGGATTTGGTTTATTGATGTAATACTTGTGGTGTGAGAGGTGTAAACCACTGTGACAAAGGAGGGAGTAAGGTCTCATGGGTCAAATCAGGAGACTTACCTTTACCATCAGCTCTTAGAGGAGATTTTAGCCATGAGATATTTACTGAATTATTCCAGAAACTAGCAGCATGGGTTTGTGTGAGGCGTATGTACAGTGCTCTTCCATGTTGTTTAATTTTTGCACGCTGGTTTGGGTGCCATTTTTGAGCTTTACATACCAGCAATCTCAGTGCTCAGTTTGCACCTCATCCTTATGAATTGGGTGTTACCCTGAGAGTTTACCCTCAAGACTAAGGGACTAGGAAGAGAATTAAAAAAATGGTCCTGAGTGCCTTGGGAACTCTTCTTTTACACAGTTAGGAAGCTCTGTATGGTCAAACCTCACCAGACACAAGATGGTCCCTATTTTGTGGTTGTCATGTCAGAAGGGACAGAGCCATGTTCCCACCCTGCAGCACCAAGTCCTGTATGGTTTTGCTGACAGAAGATTTCTTGGGCCACACTACCACAGATAACCATACACATCATACTGTGACCACTTTACTGAAGTCTATAGTGTCATGCCACTCAATTACTACATTAATTAATTCCATATACTGGAAGTTGTGGTTAACTGGGCTCTACTGAACAGGTTGTAATGAAATAGTAAAATGAAATTGCAAAAACATTATGCCATGCTTGACAAAACTTCAACTTGAGATTCTATTAATGTCTCTGGTTTATATTCACTTTTATATATGCCCATTATAGTCAGCAATAGAGAATATTGAAATTAGTCCGTTCTGTGCAACTCATTTTATTTTGGGCAACAGAATTCAATCTAGAGAAAAGAAGAGAAAGATTCTTTGAATATTATCCCCTTACCAGTCCCTACCTAACAGTAAAGACTGTACTTTTTGTAAAGAGTAAGCATGGGAGGATATCTGGATGGAGGCTGGGGTTGGGTTGCTGCCCTGTTCAGAACGGACTTCTGCTCCACATGATACTGCTTATTCCCACAAATTTCCTGTCCCTAGTCAAAAAATTTCCTCCTCTTCTTAATCATTACCTCAGGGACCAAGAATTACATGTGAAGTATATCTGATGTTAGTATTTTATGAGGTCACACAGGGCTAGAAAAATACTTACATGGCTTCAAAGCAGCCTTGGAGACTGTATAGAAACTTGCAGAATGTTGTTCCTTGACCTGAATTTCACTGAAGTGCGATTTCAAAGAGTATTTTGGCACCTGTAAATGTCTTTACGAGACAGTAAAGGGATTAAACTACAAAATATAATCTGGTCATATCCAGATGTTTCCTCCCACACACACCTGGTTCCAACTGTAGCTCTAGGTAAATGCAATATTACCTTTTGACTTCCTTGTGTGAAACTTGGTGTAAACCTAGCCTGTGTTATATTACATAAACTTTTATGCTGTATCACTGATGACAGAGTCTAGTACTGTTATTTGGTTGCCATGGCTGCCAAGAGATGGCTAGATTGCAATGGTAGAGGGGTTTTATTTACATCCACTCACACGGCATGTTGTTTGGTGTCATGGCCCAGTACATATTTGCAGAAGATGAATCTACATAGCTGGGATTTTGTGGGTGTACTTGGCAGTGGGGGAGTGGGATCGTACTCACCTCTACATTTGGCCCTGAATTAGAGGTGACCTGAGACCTTCCAGGACACAAAATCCTTTTTTTCTCCATGCAGTGATTTGGGGCCCAAAAGGGAGAGGAACCAGAGAGGGTCAGCGGCAAGCGCAGCTCAGCAGGGAGCCAGGCATCAGATGCAACCATACAGTCTGGTGCAACAAATGGAATGGTGAGAGAGACAAGGGAGATGCCTTTTAAGACAGTGTTGGTCTGGGAGCAAGTTCCCCATGGCCTTGGAGTACAAACTCCCCTCATGTGGGAGGACAGACAGCAAGCACCATGACAGATCCTGCCAACACGCCACCAACCCCGGCTCGGCGAGAGCTCTGCTCCAAGCATGGTTGGTGCAGGTCTGCACCACGCAATCCCTGCAAGACAGGTTATCCCATTGGGATTTGTGAAAAGGGAAAATTGCAGCTTGCAGAGGTGCAACTGCTGTAAACCATGTACTGGATGGTGCTTTTGAGGAAGGTGGAAGATGTGTTGCCAGGAGCCGGGAGGTGAAAGGAGCTCTTCTGCTGCTCTGATTTACTAGATAGCTGGGTTAATGTGGGAGCTGCACCTCGCTAGATGGTCATTGTAAGTTTTAATTAATAGTTAGGCCATCTAAATCTTTGCAGATGGGTGTTTTTTTTAATTTGAATAAATGAATAAATACAGCTTTGAGGCTTGAGCCCAACTCGGCATTTCCAAGCACAATTCAGAGCTGGCAGGATAGCTTCAATTTTTGATTAGTGATAAATCTAATTGCAAAGGAATGGCTGACTTTCAGAGCCGGGACTGTATTACAAGCCATCTGAGGGTAGGAATCAGGCTAAATGAGCCTGATATAATGATTTATTTACAGCAACTCTGATACTTTTAGTAATCCATAACAATTGTATAGACAGAGACTTCATTATCCCTTCACGTATCTGTGACCCCTTCAAGGGCTGGGGAGTTGCAGAGCAAGCCCACGGAGAGGGGAGCACTCAGAATGATTCATCCAGCAAGGTGCTGAGCAGGCTGCACCACTCACCAGGCAGAACAGGGTATTCAGTTCTACATATGATTTCCCCCTGTGAGTTATTCAAGCCGGTAAAATATAATTGAATTTATTTTATTTAGGGTCTAATAAGGAAAGGTAGTTAATTTCTGTAGGATAATTAGAATAAACCTCTAATTGAATTAAAGTTGATGTAAGTAAATATTTTTACTAGGTTGTTAGCACATTGTCTGAATGTACTCCTGTACAACGTGCATAGCTATCTTAGTTTGGGGGAGGGAGGTGTTTTTAGCAACTACAACATTAATTACACTTGGAAGAATTTATTTATTCTTTTGGAAATTATTTATTTTTCAAATTGAAAAAGCTGGGTCTCATTTTTGACTCAAGCCTATATATTTTTTGAGAGAAAATTACATCCACAAGCTTTGTCATGTCAAGCCCCAAAAAGGGGCTGTATCATAATAGCATATCACAATCTATTCTGTGTTCTAAACTAAGATTATACTTCCCAAGTCAAAGGTTTTCCTTGGAAAAAATGAGGTTTTTCTTAGCTGAACCCCCAAATCTCTGAAAAACAACCTAGATGGAACCTTTTTGACTAACTGTAGTTGGGCCACTTCAGTTTGCAGAAAAAGTGTCAGTGCAACCTTTAGGTATGTTCCTCTCATAGTTCAACAACAGCATCAAAAAAAAGGCATCAGCAGTGCTGGCTTTGTGCTGCTTAAGCCAAACATGCTTGTGCCAGGAACAGCTGTACCCCATCCTCCGTTTTATCTCTTCCTCTGGGAGACAGTCCCTTGAGGGTACATACTAAACCTGAAAGAAGGTTTGAAATCTCACCCAAGAGTAGGGTTCCTTCGCTTCATTCCCATCCTTGTCACTTTTCCAGAGAATTAGGTGGGCTGGTGTGTTGTTCAAGGGGTCCAAGCACAGGATAAGATTGCCGGTGCCCTGCCCAAGGCTGGAGAAGGGGAATGAAAAGTCTTAATTGTTCCCTGCTTGTTTCAGGTAGAAACCCATTTTTTAAGTTGTTGTTAAAGGGATGAAAGTTCCCCAGGGAATGGAGGAGGAGAACAGCCAGTTAGCACGTCTATCTATCTGCCAAGACTAAGTAGACGTATTGACGCGCGTTGAAGACTCTGAAATGGGAGTATATGGACTGAAGTACTACCTCTACAGCTACAGCAGATTGTGAGAGCAGTGGGAAAGCAAAAACACTGGTCTTGTTCAAGTCGTTTTCTTTCAAAACAAAAATAGAGCTGGTCAGCAAAAAAATCCAGAAAGTTAGCAGAGTGGAGCATTTCAGATGTGGGCCATGCAGTAATGCTCTTAATCCCACATTAAAGTCTGGGAATCTGTCAAAGTGTTCTGGCCTTGGACACTACATCAGGTGCCTTTAAAAATCCCAGCCTAAATCATTGCCATGGCTGGATGGGAACAGCTTTATGTTGTCTTTTATAAGCCATTTCTGGACTGTTCCTATCACAGATCTGCCTTTCCACTTACCACTCACATCAACACACAATTCGGAAAAAGCAACCTGGATTCCTTGGGGATTTTGGGTGGGTTTTTTTTGTTTGCTTGTTTATTTTGGTGTTGGGATTCTTTTGTCTTGTTTTGTTTTTTGTTGTTAAAGCTAGGATACATTTTAATACTTAAACATGGATGTAGAGGACAAGAATACGCCATGTGCCCCTGGTAGGACTTAATCTACATAAATTCCTGAATGATGGCAGGATGAAGGGAAATAATACAGGTTAATACCACTTTAATATTATATCCACCAGCAACAGAGCAAGGCTCCAACAGAAAGTGATTGTCAGAGAAAAGCTGGCAGTTCTCATACCTCTCTTTTCCCGGATCTTTATGTCTGTACAATCCACCTGATTCACACCAAGGGGAACCCTTTCAACTGAGATACTTTTCCTAGCTGAGACTGTCCTGGGGCATCTTTCACCAGCAGGGCCCAGGAAGAGAGGCAAAACCTTACTTCTTCTTGGGTAATGTGACCATGATGACAGGTGGAGGAAATGAAAATAAGTCTGTTGTCGGTTGAATACGCATGCGCCGTCCATTGCTGCTGCCCCAGTGGGTGGCAAGGCCACAAACCCCTAAAAGTGCTGAAAAGCCTGTGCAGGAGAAGCGTCCTGCAGCACATGACAGCTAGCTTAACCACAGGCACAGCAGCGCTGGTCAAAGCAGCAGAAGGTTGTAAAACTGCCTGGCCTCTGCCAATGTGAATGATGGGGTCCGAAGGTACCATTCGCAATTAAAAGTTGGAGCTGCTGAGCCTTCTCTTGGCAGTCGGCATCTCCCAGTGACGCGGCAGCACTACTTCTGCTGGGATTAGTGAGAGCAGCAGCAATCCTGT
Organism: Chionis minor; assembly: GCA_013398295.1. Lineage (NCBI taxonomy): Eukaryota > Metazoa > Chordata > Aves > Charadriiformes > Chionidae > Chionis > Chionis minor. The sequence goes on from VZSF01000225.1 coordinate 152,144, forward strand.
CTGATGTATCAGCGTTATGGGCTCAGGCAAGAGAAGTAAAACATTTGGCTGCATGCAGCATCTCTCCCTTTCTTCACACTAGAAATCTAAATGGTGTGACCAATGTTGGTTTTGTCCTAAAATAATCTTTAATTGTATGGCGCCTAATCATCCCCAGGTGACACTAAAATCTTTGGTATTCACTGAACTCACGCAATGCCTTGGAATGCCATTGCGTACCTCTAGGAGGTGTTAATGGTTGCTCTCATTCAGGAAAAGGCTGCAACCCTACTTTAATGCTGCCTCAAAGCCCAGGATTCCCAGCTTTCAAGGAGTTACAGAGTATGGAGACACAAGTCATAATGGCTGACTAAAGACTATGGCTACCGAGCAAGTCGGTGGACAGCACCAATAGCCCATTGGCACACTTACTCCCTGGCTGTCTGCATTTAACATTTCTGTGGTTAGTGCCTGCAGAAAGGGGCAGGCACTTTCTCGGTGACGAAATCCACGTGAAAAGCAGGAAGCATACTGTCTGTATCTGTTGGTGTGGTCATAATCTCTGCTGAGAAGGGCACAGGTGGATAGCCATAAGCTTCCTGAGATCCTTCCAGCCTCGTGTGTGTTTGTGTGTGTGTGTGTGGTGACTGTACAGCCCATAAACCTCTCCCCATAAGCCCCTCCAACCCCAGCTTTATCCTCCGGGCTCCGATTGCTTTAGGTTAGTGATGTGCATAACAACGCCAGCAGGCGCTTACCCAGTGAGTTCTGCTGCTGGAGGTTGAGCTCACACTGGTGATGCGGCGTTTCCCTCCTAGGTTTGCTGTCATAAAGCTTCATGGTGCTGCAGAGATAGCACTTCTGCCCTTGCTTCAGGACCTGTCAGAGAAAGGCTGCACATAGCAATTTGTGAACAATAGGACTGAATTTGCATCTGATTCAAAAGTAATTTCGCATGGCTGTGAAAGGGTTTGTTCTTTTGTGGGTTTTTTGCTTGTTTTGGTTTGTTGTTTTTTTTTTCTTCTTCGACTGTTCTCTTGCAGGGTGATTTTATTAAATGAAGCAGGGAATAAAACCAAAGAAAACTACAGACTGAGGGTTATATTGGAACGTTTTAACCATTTAAAACAACTAAAAGCATATTTCCATGGTGCGATGCTTGTTAGAGAGCCCCTTTTATTAATGTTATTAAAGCAGAGGGTTCCTTAAATTCAGTTGTTGACTCCTATGGGCGAGCATAGCAATGACTGAGTGTTTGCTGGCTTACAGTAGTTGGGAATACAAGTTTGGGAAGTGTACACCAGATTTATAAATATTCTGTTAGTCTTTAACACTGAGCATAAATGGGAAAGATGCAAAAGGAGGAGAAGGATATTGAATTACACAAATAAAACCCTCCAGCTGGAAAAGCTCAAGGAATGGGTAGAGATTGCTTGGAGTCAGAAATGAGTTCATTAAAAGATGTACCAGAAGTAACGAGATAAGATAATGAAGGGATGAATCTGTCTCCCTTTTTGCTTCCTTATAAAAAACCCCAACCAACCAAACAAAAAAAGACAAGTGGATGTGGGAGGGAAGGAGGACTTGTAGAAAGGGCAGGGGCCAGACTGCATTTGCTCCTACTGCTGTACAAAGCCTTTTTGGACCTGAAGAATCACAGTAGCTCCATGAGATCCCCACTGGAGCCCTTCCCAATCACACCCACTGCATGGGCAAGGACCTAGAAATATGTGATCCTCCTGTCTCCCCTTCCCTCAAAGCTCCTCTCCCATCATCTGCTTTTTCTCTCCATCTTGCACTCAGCTTTTCAGCCATCTTGAGACTGACTGTACTGCAGCCAACAGGCTGAGACGTTATCCAGCCATCCAGAGCTGCCCAGACTGGGAAAGATCAGTTAAAAAAAGAGAGAGGGAGATGACCAGGCCACACAGTTAACTGGGGAAGAGAGCCAGCAACCAGAGCGATAGCTTTGTGGCTGACCTGCCAGCCCAAAGCATCCATCTGTGACTGACCATCTGCCTTGGATCCTGCAAGCATCAACAAAACACCATATTTTTCCCCAGCTCTGCTATCCTTTCTCTCCTCCTTCCTCTTATGTCTGTCCATGACTGGCCACAAACAGGGGAAGCAGCATCTCAGAGCAGAATAGAAGTAACTGTGGCCTCTCGTTTGCCAGGATGGTTTGACCAGGCGGTGATACCTATACACAAGCACGCAGACCTGTGCAGAGTTACTTCAGCAGAAGACCTCCGTCCCCACAGGCAATTAAAGTGTGCGAAAACACCGGCTACTTACAATAGCATCTGGCAGGACATATTATCAGGACATGACAGGACATAGGACAAATATGCTGACAGATGACAGAAAGGTCATTTAAAAGAAAGGTGTTCTTACTCAAACGAACAGACAAAGCTGCTTTTTTTGAGCTATATATCATCAAATCCTGACATTTAAAATTGTATTATGTTATTTTGTTTGGAAATAAAGGCAGTGTGGACATAGAAGTCACTGCTGAGGAGAGCGGAACAGCCTCATTTTGAGGAGGCACGTAAATAAAGGAAAAGCCAAAGAAGGCTGGAAAGACAGAGACAAAGCAGAGTCCATTTAAAGCTAGGCGATCCCACCTGATTTCAGCCCAGTGTGTATTCAAAGCATTCTTGTGGCACTTACCAAATAGCTGCCCACTGAGAAAGACTCTGATGAGCATTTCTCCCCTATTTCTTTGTTAGTGAAACTGCTCCTAATGGCTACAACAGTGCGCGTTGCTGCTCAGCACATGATGCCTGCTGCGTTTGCCCACACAGCCACCCGAGCTGGTAGCATTAAATTCACAGCGCTGAGCTTTGAGTTACCTTGCAGAATGAACGGCTCCAGATCTAAAACAAACTCTGTTCAGCTCTGACTCACTCCCTCACTTTTCCACGGGAGATAGGATTAATATTAAATTCTATTTCTCCCCAGGAACACTATCATTTCTATTCTGTTGACAAATATCCTAGCAACACTGGGGTAGAGGAAGAGGAGACAGAAAGTGTGACAGAAAGCTCTGGGAACCGATTTAAGTGTTTTGCACAACCTCAGCCATTGCGCTGCTGTTTCTTTCAGATGACCACATCTTTGCTGTTTTGCAATTCATCTGACTGCTCTGACTCTCCCTGTGAAACCCCTGCCCAGCCTTCAAAACCCATCTCTGTGTGGACGCATAGGGCTGCTGAGAGCTTGAGTGCAAATGAGTAGCATCATGCATCCTGTTTTGGGAAGCAGAACATGTCCATGCTATGAAAACCAGACAGCAAACAGACATCTTCATGAAGGCAGAAAGAACAGATCCAGCAAAATCCTATGAAAATGTTATGTGATTCAAACAAGCCAGCTTCAGCTCTGCTAATAAGGCAGAGGCAGAACATTTCATTTAGGTCCTAATGAAATGGAATTACAGTGTCCCACTGACTCTCATCGGGGGTTGTAGGCTGTGAAGTCTGTTGAATATCTTGAAAATCTAAAAATCACATTTTTAGATGTGATCTCTGAACCCTTGTAACTTTCTGTACAAATTTACTACAAATATAGTAGCAAATGAGAGAGTGAGACTGTAACTTTCCAATAAGTATTGTTAGATATTCATAGAAATAAAAGTTTTAGTTCACAATCTGAAACCCTACTGCTGAGAATTAATTCCATCGAGTCAGGAGAAAGATGCAGACAACACGTCTTATGCATCTGCATGAATATTTGGAATATGGCTGTTCACAAAGAGCCAACAAGCCAAGAATTATTTGTCAAAAGTGTGCAGTGAATAGTACCAGGTAATGAATGCATTTGGGATGATCATGGTTAATTCACAGATTATTCAAGAACAAAACAAAAAGAGGCAATGAAATGTATCAGCACCTGTAGGAATTATGCATCTAGCTGCACTGGAGAAAGCACTGTTTTGCCAATGGCAAGCACTTGGAAATTATATCTTTTACAAATATTTTGCGGTGAGACTCAAGAGTGGGTAGAAAACTCTCGTCACTTATTTCCCTTTGTTCTGCAGGATTCGCACAAAAATCCTCGTCCACTGCTGCTCATCACAAAAGACAAAGAGTGCATCTTGCACTGTATTACTTGGAAGACAAATCAGCTTTCTGAATTCAAGGGCAGTTTTGCAGTCGGTAAATAAAGAAGCTCATCTGGAGAGAGTTTCCTGATGTGATTTTAGATCTCATTCTCCTGCCCTGTCTGTAAGAAGCATCTACCATGCTTGGGGACATTTCCCAGGGCAGACCAAAAGCTGCTGGACACTTGGACCTCAGTGATTGCTGAGCAAGCTCTTGAAAACCACCCACACTGCCCATCGTAGGGAAGACCTGGATTCCAGTCTGTGGTGTCTGTAAAAAGTATGCCCTCACCAAAACAAATCCCACGCCCAATTAAGAGTCAAGAGTAATTTTAAGGAACAGATTTCTCTGGGCCTAGCGGTGTATTTGTAGCCTGTATTTGTATAGTGGAAGAGGTTGTTTCAGCCCCTTTGCTAAATATTTGGATTTTAAATAAGTGCATCAGTGCAAACGTGCTTATGTGTCAGTACTTCTTTAAGGGACCAGGGAAGTTATTTGTTGCACATGAGGATGTTTGAACAGGATTTAAGACATGGCTAGGAGCCTATGTGAATTCAATAGAGCTTGAAAAGCTTCTCAGCTCTGTCCCATAACATCGTTTTACCAGCAGACCTCAGTATTGGCATTGTGTGAGAGTCCTCTCCCAAAGGGACAATTTATGCAAAGTCTCTGTCAGGTGTTGCCCTGTAGCTGACACAGGGATGAGCAGGCACTTATCCACACCACAGTACACACAAAAAATTACATAAATGAAATCTACACACACACACACCTGTCTAGTCTCAAAAAAATAGCTTCAGAGTACCAGATGAAACGCTGGGGGGATGATTGTGTCCTGTGCTGCCTCCCATTCTGAGACAGGAATTTGCCCTCCACACCCGTGTGATTTCTCAATGAATTGTTCAGATTAAGGGCCTAATGCACAAAGTCACTTAAAGCAATGTTCACGGAGATATTGGGAAGGCCAGATCCCCCTCACTTGTGCTTGGGGAAAAGCACTTGTACAACAAAAGCTTTCAGGTATAATACTGGAAGAGGTTTAATTTTCCACAACAAAAAACCATGCTGGCAAAAGCTGGCGTGATATAAATATCTCAAGGAGAAAGATTTCTCTCCTTGTAGAGAAAAGGAGGAAGGAATAAAATGAAGAAGAGAACACATTTATGAAACTGGGATCTCTTCTTTTGTTATATCTTTTCTTAGATGCCTCTCAGTTTATTAGAAAGGTAGTGGGGTTTAATATTCTTTGCTTATTTTTAATACCTCTGCATAGCTGTTATGCATATGTGCATGTAAGCGCATACATGTGCACAAATATACATATCTACACTTTTATACATACACATTCATAAGTGTGTGTGTTATATATAGAAACACATTTATACATACCTGCAGCACTCTCTACTGTAGAGGCATCACTTCTATTTGTAAGTTTTCCACACAACAGATACAATTTCAACATCTTTTACGCAAGTGTCAATCCACAGCCACTGCAATGACTGAAATTAAATCATTCTGGAGGGTTTTTGTGGCACAGTGAAGAACAAAATATGGGCAAACTGGGACTGTTTTTGCCTCTGTTGCCAGCACAGACTCACTTTGCAGTTACTAAGGCAGAAGATCTGAGGGTTGGGGCTTTTTTTTTGTAAATATAAAATAAATTTAATGTTATCTTGACCCTTTCAGAAAATTACCGAGGGGAGAGCAGAGGTCAGAGACACTCTGTGTGTGACCTTGCCCCGGTGCAAGTTTCCCTCTTGCAAAGCTCTGCAAATTGTCATTAGGTCCTATGATTTATCTGCGCAAACTAGCTCCTGTGGTTTATCTGAGCCTATCTCTCAAAACCAGAAGCCAAGCAATTTCCATGACAGGGACTCCCTGCGTGAGAATGGGTTGCTTTAAGGGTCATGGGGGATGCCAAGAGAAGGTGGAGACTTCCCCTGTGTGTTGTTCAAGTTGTATATAAGGAGAAACATATGACAGCCAGCCAAGGCAGAGCAAATTGTGCAATCAGCTTGGCTTGACTAGCCTTTGGTGGCCTGACACTGTACCAGGGCAGAGAAACCATGACCTCTGTGTTGCACCCTGTCCTATCTTAGAGGAGAAAGGCTATGCAACACACTGGCCATTTCTCTTGCAGAGCCATGAGCAGCCTTAGAGCTGACCCCACCACTTGGGATGACTCGAGATCCCAAAGCACTTGGAGAACTGAAATTGTAATGCTTTGAATCTCCTCTCGGGAAGCAGAAAAGAGGGAATGGGAGCAGGAGAATATTTATCGTACCTTTCTCCTCTTTTTTTTTTTTTTTGTCTGGACTCATGCCAAGCACATCTGGCCATAGAGAGGGGAAATGTGGTTTCCACAAGATGAAACTTCGAATGGATACAAGCAGTTTCTAAGGAGACCTGCTCTATAATTGTAAAGGAAATTACAAGCTGAATCATCTGTGGTTTGGGGAGAGAAATCAATGATATTTTGTAAGTTGAACCCAACTGTGCTGACTACTTACCAAGAAGGAAACTGGAAAGAAATCAATTCCAAGAACTTTCAACAAAAATCCATCTTAATTCAGGTCTGACAGATCTGTTTTGTTCTCCTTCTCTACAGCAACGTGATGCACCAGCCTGAAATCCCTATTACTATTGCAGAGCCAGGCCTTCCCCAGTGAAGACGGACTAATACATTACACTCCAGGCCTGCCAAACCACTCGCTGCCGAGTCTTGGGAATGCACAAAGGCTCACACACCTTTCAGGGCTGGCCTGCCAAACCTGCTGGTGTCTCCCTAGAGGGCAGATCCAAAGCAGAATCCCCAAAATGTGATGCATTGCACCATGCATTGAAATGGATTGCTGAAGCACAGCTGCACCCACTGGACCCTGTAATGACAGCAGCAAACTAATTCTGCTTGTAACCTAAATGGCATCTGACTCCTAAATTAGTGCTCTTCATATGCTGATGCTTTACACGTTTGAACTTTTTTTTTCTTTTTGGAAGACAAGGGGGGAAAAAGCGAGACCCCAAATATCTACTAGCATTTGCCCTTCATTTTGTAGTTTTACTTTACTGAATGTCCCTGTGAAATGCTGAACTCAGCTTAGTTAAATCAGAAGAGATAATAGGGTGATAAACTCTATCTTCTGGAAAGATGAGTGAGACTTTCCTTTTGTGTTTATTCTATGTTTCTCTCTGGTGAGAACTCCACAGTCGAATATTGCAATGCCTGGTTCTTATTCCTAATGTTTGGCACACTTAATCCTGCACACAGCGTAACTCCTGACCCATCTCACCAGGACTCATCCACAAAACAGACCTGCGAAAATCTGCATCAGAAATGCTGGATTAGTTACAAAGGTTGCTGTTACTTATTCGAAAGTGAATGACATGGACCCAAGCTGAGGTACTGACTTCTTCAAAACAGGAGTATTCATAATTTCCTCTCTGCTTCCCACAGTTGTCTTTCTCATACCTGACTCTTTCCTCCATTTCTACCTCTGTCTTTATGCATCAGCGTCAACCGAAGTACTTAATATTCAGCTCAGTGCTGCTGGTGAGGTGAGTTGCGCTCTGCCTCGCCACAGGGCACACTCAAGTAGCAGCGAACGAACTCCTCTTTGGAAGTTGGACCTTCTGAAGCTTCTGTTCCTTTCTCATATCATCCTGCCTTCCTTAGTATGTCAAGGATTTTGACTATGTTGTCTTTTTAACTCATGTGATAAAACAAGGCATATGTAATACACCAGTGTGTTCCTGGGGATCCTTGACTGGAACAAGACACAAACAATGAGAGAGTTGAGGGGTTTCTCCCTCTGCTTCCCACACAACACACAGCATGGTGTCTACTGGGCTGGACCTTTTTCTGTGATTTATCAAACCCCTTGTGAACAGTGAACACTTTTTCAATTTCACAAGAGGTACTTGCAAAGAGACATTGTGACTTCATGTTGCTAACTGCTCAGATTATTTCAAGTGAGTCCTGTAACCTGAAGCCCTGTACCAAAAAGACTTGCTGTATCTCTGAGAAGCCAAACACAGACGCTTCTATAAATATTTGCCTGGGGCTGCCATACTCCTCCTGAGCCATGTCTACAGAGGTGTATGAAATTTAAATGCCTCAGGATGGTGAAGAGACTTCCGCTGAGCCTAAACACCAGTGTAATGCATGCTCTTGCTTCAAGGTGTGGATGGAAGAGTATCCTTCCCTACCAAATGCAATGGCAACTTCTTGAGCACCCAGTCTGTTTGGAGACACTGAGAGTGCAGAACTGCCCCTGTCTGTTCCATTCCCAAGCTAGCTGGGGACACAAGAAAGAAGCACTGTAAGTAGCATCTTTTTGGACAAGTTCTTCTGATGTCTCAATTTCTGCCCTTCTGTTTTCTTATACTACTTCTTTCCACTGTAAGGTTCATTTCACCTGAATTTAGCTTTCAAGAAGGTGGAAAGACCTAGGCTGTGCTGCTCAGTAGGGCCTTCCAGGGACAGTCACTTCAACCCTACCTCCTCTCAATGTCTTTCTTACACTGGTGTATGACAGTCTGGAGATACCTCTTGTTCTCTACAGGCTGTACAGAAAGCCCATGAAATTGCTTACACTACAGGCCCAAGTTACAATCACAGAATACCTGGTTGGATCCCACTGTCCAGGATTTTCATTTTTTTTTTTGAGTAACCCTTCTCTCTGTTCTTCTCTTTTTTCATCTGTGATTTCCCTTCCTTTGAAAATACAAGCTTTCTACAGATTTCCCTGTCACTTCACGTTGCCACTTCTATTAGATTTCCCCTTCTTGAACTTTCTTTTATGGCCCTGTCCCTTTCCAATCCCCAATCATTTGTTCCACATTTTGCTTTGCTTGCCTCTTATTCACAAAGCTCTAGCCATTTCACATTTCCTATATCTAACCCTCTCGACCGTGCAGAAAACCTGCGGGACTTGAAAGAGCAGGAGGTCACCTAACTAGCATCACCAGTGCAGATGAGAATTAATTCCTTCATAAACTTGCTCAGGAACAGAAGGAAACCCAGCTCTAGATGGGGGACAACTTACCAAATAGCAAGTGTTCCATGACCAGAAATGAAAACAAAACATCAGCTTAAAGATCTTGATGACTCAATTGATAAAAAGATCTACTATAAAAAATGTTTTTGCTTTCAAGGGAATAGTTTCTCTTTGTAGCCACAGAAATTCTTATCAGTTTCAGCAAAACTAAGGAGTTATACCTTTTTTTTTTATCTTTTAGTGGTTCTGTGGGGTGGGAATGAGAGAATGTGGGAGTTTTAGGAAAAAAAAAGTTGAACTGATAAACTCTGATCAACATCATATTCCATTTATATTATCTAAAGAAGGAAAGTTGAGGAACAAATTTCAAAGGACACCTGGACAGCGGATAATAAATTCTCTATTTAATCTCTGTTTGGCAGAGTGTCAGGTGACTAGACTAGACTTGGTGTTATAAAAAGCTTGCATGAATATTTTCTTTTAGATTCTTTGAATGAATTCATTCAGCACATCTTCTTACTTCCAAGTATTCCAACCAAGGAACCTACTGGAGCTATTGCTGATATGGTGAATTTAGAATTAACATTGTAGAATAGTAAAAGCAAGTGAATTTCAGATTTGTAAATGCATGTTGGAAGTAGAAACTTAATTCTGGAAGTTTTACCCATGAAACAGGACGCAACAATGACCTGCATGTCCATCCTGAATGTCTCAAATTCTGAATGTCACCCACCTGCAATGAATTACTCATGAGTGCTATAGTCTATTCTGAATAACAAATACATTCAAGAAAATTACAATTTATTTGAGGACAATTGATGAAGAGAGGATGAGGTGAAATTAATCTAATATGGAATTAAAAATGAATTATTCATGCAGCTCTACAGGACAATGATATCCCCACAAGCAATAACTGTATCGACATCCATGTGGAAGGGGGCCCCCATTCAGTCCTTCTTCCATCCCAGCAAATATAAGCGTACCAAGCTGCTTTCAGAATTTAATAACAACCTGCAGTTTCTATTAAGCTTCTGGAGTTCTATTTTTGCCTGCAGGAGTAACTTTTGAACTGGAGCGATGGACCTCCGACAATCTTCATCCAGAAGCCTCTGTTATCCCTTTTCTGAGCTGTTGGAGGACTAGTTAACAGCCTGTTTAACATAAAATTTTGCCTGACCCTGAATATTGGCGTTAAGAAAAACCTGGGATGATTTAGGATTCACATAGTTTACCTTGCTCTTGAACCTCTGCTATCCCCGTGGGATGAGTATTTCCAGGATTAGCTAGAGAAAACATCATCTTATTAAAATGTTGCCCAGAGCTGCAATGTACATACTATGGAAACACAAATTAAAAGAATATTGGATTTCCAGAGACTGAGCTGAGACTGAATGATTTCATGTCAGGAGTGAAACAGTTCCCTTTTCACATCTGTTTGGTTTCCTTTGTGGTCTCTCTTTGTCTTTGCTTCCAGGCAGGGGCAAATGGGACTGATCTCCCCGCCACAAGTGGCTACCATTCATCTGTGTTCACAAACCAAAACCGATGCACCCATAACCTGTCACTGAACCACTGATGAAACCTGACTGGCTGCCGCGGGACTGGAAACAGAGTTCAGCTGCAATCCATTAGTGCAGAAAAACCTTTTGCATGGAAAAATCAAGATCTTATACTAAAAAAGCAGAGCTATTATAGCATGACACTTTTCTGTTCCATTTGCATTATCATGGCAGTGTTATTGCAGACTATGTTTAAAATGATGCTATAAAAATAAATTCTGATTAGATTTGAATGCTTGATGAAATCAGCATACCATTTAGATTTTCCACAGGGTGTTCAAGAATATTCATAAGAGCTCTTTAATTATTAAATAATTACAAATCACTCATTAAAACATTATTCATTTCACCATTTAATCATGCCAAGTCATACATTTTAAACCCTAGAATTTTTCCTTTCTTAGTGCCAGATAGATTCAAGGAAAGTTAATTGAATGTTTTTAATATTTAAGTAGTTAAATAGCTAGTTCAATAAACTGTAATAGAGCTATAAGATGAGGCCCAAATCACAGGGAGAACTCCTGAGTGTATCATTGGGCCCAGAAGGTGGTGCACCGCTTTGTGAACTGTACAGTATGACACTTTGTTAAATTAAAGAAAAGCCTTGCTATAATGGTTAGGTGTGTCTAAGTTCTCAATATGATCCATGACGGTGCTCCCCAAAGGCAAACATTTTCACTTTGTTTTCCTTAGTTGTAAGTACCCCTATTGCTTTTGGTCTCTTCTCTCAAGTAACTAGCGATAGGACAACAGGAAATGGGTTCAGGTTGCGTCAGGGGAGGCTTAGGCTGGACATTAGGAAATATTTTTTCACTGAAAGAGTTATTAAACGTGGGAATAGGCTGCCAAGGGAGGTGGTAGAGTCACCATCCCTAGATGTGTTTATGTAAGTCATGTAGATGTGGTGTTTAGAGACATGGTTTAGTGGCAGACCTGGTCAATGGTTGGACTAGATGATCTTAAAGGTCTTTTCAAACCTAAATGATTCTATGATTCCATCAGTTACTCACAAGCTCCTATTCCAAGGCACTTTCCCTCACTCTCCAAGAAGGTAAATGGAAAAGCTTGGGCCAGGAATGCTTGCTTAAATCACCCAGGTGATGACAAAACACCTCATCAGTTAGGAAAGATGAGTGACACTAGCAAAAGTTTAATTAGCATTTCAGCCATCCCATTACCCAGCACAACCTCAGAGAATTATATAGGCATCATCTCTCTTATTTACCTAAGCATGCACTATAAAGCATGTGTCAGATTTCCCCTTTCATGACTAAACTGAGGGTATGAGCAAGCTAAGAGTAAGAGCGGGTCAAGGGCTTCAAGGGCTTCTTGAACTCACCTGCTGTTAGAACAAATATCTAGCATGGGCAGCACATAACTTTTCATATCCCTAGGCCACCTGAGGTGTGGTCCTGACCAGGATGGCTGCCAAGGATCAGAGGACACCAGACACTGGCCTTGTGTCTGGTGTCCTCTGATCCTTGGCAGCCATCAGGACTCATCTTCCTGAGCACTGGGATAGCTGTGTTCCCTCAGAATCAATGACTTTCCCTGTAATTATCTCAAGGAACGCCAACTATACCAAGACAAAATTATGTTTTATACAAAACATATTTTTTTCCTGGCTGACTCTTATTCCCATATTTTAATAAAGTCCGCAGTGGTTTGTTCAGGGTCACAAGGGAAGATGGTATCAGAGCTGGGGACGAAGTTGAGGAGGATATTATTCTCATTCTTCAAACCTTCTATCCACCAAGGAATGCAGCTCCCCAAATCAAACTTATAGGATGAGTTCAAAGGGGAAGCAGCAAACTGACCAGTTAATTCAAACATCATTTTTACAAATGATACTACACCATAGTACCAGAGATGTGGCCCACGCCTTGACCTTACTTTTTGGCAGAACCACTTTCCCTAGAGAGAGCAAAGGATTCCATGTTCTTGAGGTAGAGTTATGAAGAGCCTTATTAGTCATTGAATACAGGTTTTTTTCTTCCCCAGCAGGCTATTGCAGATTCAGTATCTGCAGAAATAGCCTTGGAAAGGCTGACAAAACATCCATCCACTTCACAAGGTCACCTCACAGTGTGGCCACCGCTGTTCAGACAGTAAAAGAGTAAAGGCTACAAGCCCGCTGTGCCACAGAAAGACAGGTCGGAAAGGCAGACAACATTGCAAATATGCAGGTGTAGCGAAACAGAGGTCTGTGACACCTAGACATTATAAATGTATTCATCAGAATATAATTAATATTAATTTGCCTTCAACCCAAATAGGTGCAAAGATGGTGTAACTAACAGCAGAATGTAAGTATTTTTTAACACTCAAGGCACAGCAAGATGCAATGTAGAGGTATTTTACATAAGTACATGAGCAACATGACTACCAAAGAACGGGTGTAAGTTGCAGGTAGCTGGCATCCAAGTAACTAAAATTGCCAGACATAGGATAAGTGCAAGGGACTGCAATTAGTCAGGGCATCCTGCCAAATACACAAAAAGGATGACTGGTAAAGCCAAAAACAAGATAAGTGATACCAGGAGCAGATGAGGTCTTTTTTTTTGTGAGCAGCAAATAGCATAAAACCATTAGACATAAGCAAGAAAAAATCAGAGAAAAAAGATGACAAGCCTACTTCAGTTCTGGCTTCTCTTATCAATGAGCTCTCAAACCTGATCACCTAACCTTGACAACTAGGCACCACCAAAGACCACAGCGGTCAGTGCCAACCATGAGGCATCACCTCCACAGCGTTGTGTACTCACAACTGACTTAAAATACGGCAGTTAAAGACCAACAGTTTGGGGTAAGAATGAATGGATTAGGGATTTCATAACGTAAACTGCACATCTTCAGTGTCAATACAAACCATACTACAGGATCTGTGGGCTAATCTGCATTCAATGGATCACTGTTAAGCTATTTAAACTGAAGCAATTGCTTTAGTTAAGTTCCTAATGAATATTTGTTCACACCAGAGAAGCCTTATCACAGTTAGCAGTAATTCACAATTTAGCATATCTGCAGGCAAGGTCAGCAGAAATAGCAAGACATTGGGCAATGAACTTGTCTTGCCCCAAAATGAAAATAGTCACTTTTCATCACTCACTGACCCTGAAGCACTTTCTGAAACTGAGCAAAACTGTATCTTGTTTACAAATGGGCAGAAATAAAGTACAGGAGGGGCTGTTATAAGTATATGGCCTATTTAACATTGCAGGACAGTATCAGTGGCTGAAGAGAGAAACCACAACTCAGCTTCCCAGCCCTGCAGCCTTGCCTTTCAGCCAGGCTACCTCCTTCCAGAGTATGACAGCACCAATTCATAGAATCATAGAATCACAGAATGTTAGGGGTTGGAAAGAACCTCTGGAGATCATCTGGTCCAACCCCCCTGCCAGAGCAGGTCCACCTACAGCAGGTTGCACAGGGTGGCGCTCAGGCAGGTTTTGAATGTCTCCAGTGTCGGGGACTCCACCACCTCTCTGGGCAGCCTGTCCCAGTGCTCTGCCACCCTCAGAGGAAAGAAGTTCCTCCACATGTTGAGGTGGAACTTCCTATACTCAATTTTATACCCTTTGACCCTTGTCCTATCACTGGGCACCGCTGAAACAAGACTGGCCCCCTCCTCCTGGCACCCTCCCTTTAAGTATTTGTAAGTACTGATGAGATCTTCCCCCTCAGTCTTCTCTTCTCCAGACTAAAGAGACCCAACTCCCTCAGCCTTTCCTCATAAGAAGGATGCTCCAGCCCCCTAATCACCTTTGTAACCCTTTGCTGTACCTTCTCCAGCAATTCCCTGTCCTTCTTGAACTGGGGAGCCCAGAACTGGACACAGCACTCCAGATGTGGCCTTACCAAGGCAGAGTAGAGGGGAAGGATGAACTCCCTCAGCCTGCTTGCCACACTCTTCTTGATGCACCCCAGGATGCATTTGGCCTTCTTGGCTACAAGGCCCCAGTGCTGGCTCATGGTCATCCTGTTGTCCACCAGGACTCCCAGGTTCCTCTCCGCACAGTGGCTTTCCAGCAGGTCAGCTCCTAACCTGTATTGGTGCATGGGGTTATTCCTCCCCAGGTGAAGGACCCTACACTTGCCCTTGTTGAATTTCATATCGTTTCTCTCTGCCCAGCTCTCCAGCCTGTCCAGGTCACGCTGAATGGCAGCACGGCCTTCTGGTGTGCCAGCCACCCATCCCAGTTATGTGTCATCAGCAAACTTGCTGATGGTACACTCCATCCCTTCATCCAGGTCATTGATGAATACATTGAACAGGACTGGACCCAGCACTGACCCCTGAGGAACACCACTAGTCACAGGCCTCCAGCTAGACTCTGCCCCACTGATCACAACCCTCTGAGCTCTACCTGCCAGGCAGTTTTCAATCCACCCCACTGTCCATTCATCCAACCCAACTTTCTAAGTTTACCTATGAGGATGCTGTGGGAGATGGTGTCAAAAGCCTTGCTGAAGTCAAGGTAGACAACATCCACTGCCCTCCCCTCATCTATCCATCCGGTCATGCCATTGTAGAAGGCTATCAGATTAGTCAGACATGACTTCCCCTTGGTGAATCCATGTTGACTACTTCTGATTCCTCCACATTCTTGAAGATGATGCCCAGAACAAGATGTTCAATCATCTTTCCAGGGCTGCAGGTGAGGCTGACTCGCTTGTAGTTTCCTGGATCCTCCTTCTTGCCCTTTTTGAAGACTGGAGTTACATTGGCTTTCCTCCAGTCCTCTGGCACCTGGCCTGTTCTCCAGGACCTTTCAAAGATGGTGGAGAGCAGACCAGCAATGACTTCTGACAGCTCCCTCAGCACTCACGGTACATCCCATCAGGACCCAGGGACTTGTGGATATCCAATTTACTTAGTTGGTCTCTAACTTGATCCTCATCAACCAATGAAGAGTCTTCCTTCCTCCGGACTTTCTCTGTTACCTGTAAAGTCTGGGAGTCCTGAGGGCTGGCCTGAGCAGTAAAGACTCTAGCCAAAAAGGCATTTAGTAACTCAGCCTTCTCTGCATCGTCTGTCACAATGGCACCCATCTCATTTAACAGAGGGCCCACATTCTCTCTAGTTTTTCTTTTGCCTCTAATGTATTTAAAAGAAACCCTACCTGTTGACCTTCCCATCCTTTACCAGATTTAATTCCAAGGAGGCCTTGGCTTTCCTTGTTTCGACTCTGCATACTCTGACAGCATTCTTGTAATCTTCCCAAGTGGTCAGTCCCTTCTTCCACATATTGTAAACTTCCTTCTTCCACTTCTTTCCAGTTTTTTCAGGAGCTCCCTGCTCAACCATGCAGGTCTCCTGCTTCCCCTGCCAGATTTCTTGCTCTTAGGGATGCACCGATCCTGAGCTTGGAGGAAGTAATTCTTTAAAATTAACCAGCTCTCTTGAGCCCCCCTACCCTCTAGAGCCCTGACCCATGGGATTTCTCCAAGTAGTTTCCTGAAGAGATCAAAGTTAGTCCTCCTAAAATCCAAGGTTGCAATCCTACTTGTCTCTTTATGCCCACCACATATAATCCTAAATTCTATCTTCTCCTGGTCACTGCAGCCAAGGCTGCCCCCAACCTTAATGTCTTCCACCAATGCCTCTTTGTTTGTCAGTACTAGGTCCAGTAGTGCACCTCTCCTTGTTGGCAATTCCACCTCCTCAGTCAAGAAGTTATCATCAATACACTGGAGGAACCTCCTGGACTGTACATGCCTGGCCGTGTGGCCTTCCCAGCAGATACCGGCGTGGTCGAAGTCCCCCATGAGGACCAAGGCCTGTGATTGCAAGGCAACTCTCGGCCGCCTCTAGAAGGCCTCATCCAATTCCACGTCCTGATCAGGTGGCCTATTATGGACCCCCACAACAGTATCTCTCCTAATAGCCTGGCCTTTAATTCTTACCCACAAGCCCTCAACTTTATCTTCATCTTCCCTCCCAGGGAGAGCTTGATACATTCCAGTTGCTCTCTCACATAAACAGCAACTCTCCCACCTTGCCTGGCTGGCCTGTCTTTCCTAAAAAGAACATAGCCATCCATGACAGCGTTCCAGTCATATGAGCTATCCCACCATGTCTCAGTAATTGCTAGGAGATCATGGCCCCATGTCTGCTCACAGATCTCCAATTCTGCCTGTTTTTTCCCCATACTGCATGCACTGGCACATAAGTATTTCAGAGAGGCAGTTGGGCATGTAGTTTTTGCCCTTAAGAGGCAGTAGGCCTTCTGAATCTCAAAAATACTAGCACACTGCCCCACAAGTGTTGGCCTACTATCCCCAGGTGCCTCTCCAGTGAGCCCAGTTACATCCCCATCCCTCTTCCAATCTAGTTTAAAGCGCTCTCAGTCCAGTACCTCTGGGTGCCAAAAGATGGAGAAAACTCCTGGGGTGGAATTTTGCATGCCATCTCCTTTAGGCATCCAAATGCTTTTGAAAGTGTGACCACAGGCACCTGAGCAGACTAGCTTTGAAAACTTTCCCACATCCTATTTATAAGCAAAGGCCTTCCGTTTTCAGACAATAAATTGAGCATCATCCCTGACCTTTAGATGTTTGTGAATATTTCTTATTAATTCCTTCTCAAAAAGTAATTAATTATTGTGTTTCCAACTTATATGAATGAATCTATCTATACGCTGTGACCATGAACTAGAATAATTTTATTCATAATTTATATCACGGTGGTGCCTGGAGGCCGTAAAAAGAAAGGACGCTTCGTTATCCTAGGTGCTCTCCAGGCTGCCAGGAAAGCATACTCTCTTTCCCTGAGAGTTTATAGCTTAATTTATGAAAAAGAGCATTAGGACTGATGAATGAGAAAGGTTCTTAAGAAGCTGTGACCTAATTTGCCATTCTGCTTTCCCATGCTCTCTTGTAATGATGATGACCCTGTCTAGCCTGTTTGTTCTTGTGTGGCAAAACACAGCATGGAGGCATGGAGAGGGGAGCACCACTCTCCACAGAAGATACATTTGACTGGGTGTTCATTAAATTGTCTACTCGCAGACAATTGGAGACAAATGTGAGACAATACAGCTGAGAGGGCTTCGCCAAACCATCTGGACTTTGTGGTAGCCCCATTCGAGGGTTTTATTGCCATCAGTCAATCAACCAACATGTTTGGCCTGACCTGTGGGTTCTTTTCCCTCAGGCAGTCGATGACATTAGATTGGTGTCATGTTAACACAGTTCTCTGAACTACACAAACAAAAGTTTAGTCCTGATTTGTGTAAGTGGCTACCACAACATGGAAGCGAAAGGGGCAAATGCAAGTAATTAGGCATAGGGTTTGTTTTGTGATGGTATGGTTCAGAACAACACACCAAAACATATTCTGGAAAGAAAAGGAAATTGCAAGTACTCTTAGTGTCTGATTGGTAAAAATGCCCCTGAATTGACATTATGAACTATCCTTCCATGCAAAACTAACCATGGCTAGACCTGAAACTTCACACTTATGCCAAGATTTAATAGTAGGGCTAGGGGACATCAAATAACAGTAATAGGAAGCAAATTCAAACAAGCAAAAGGAAGTGGTTCTTCACAAACAGAATTCCTTCACAAAGGAATTGTAGATCCAGAAAGTGTATATAGGTTTCAAGGAAGACTAAAAAGATTGGAGAAGTCCAGTGAAGGTCAACGAACCCTGGTCAGGCTCAGAAAATTTCTAACTTTAAAGAGAGTGAAGGCTGAGAAAGTATTAGGGCAAAACACTGTAATTGCTTGCCCAATTTTGCTGGACCACAGCAAAAAAAAAAAAAAAAAAAAATTTCTGCCGGTTCAGAAATCTGCCTTCCACTATTAAAAATGCATTTCAGTGTTAAGGTAAATGCCATAGAATTTCAACAAAAAGCCCACCAGAGTCCACAAATGACATAGATCAAATGCACCTAATCCTGTAACACCACACCAAAAGGATGAAAAATTACAGCTCTCTTCACTTTGATCTAGTAGGAAATACATAAACCCCGCTTTTCTTTTTCTACAGTAAGAAATCCATTTCTGTAGCCATGGCCGGTTGTGCTAAAGGGAAAGAAAAAAAAAAAAAAAAAGAATAAAAAAGAATGCCGGTTAATTCAGCTTCTAAACCACTACAATATACCACAAAGCCCTCAGCTGCTTTACACACAGCCTTCACCTTGAGAGACTAACAATTTTCTTCTTGCTTCTAGGTGATGATTAATACACAGGCTCCAAATACACAAAGGGGTAATAAAACACCCTATGCCATGCACACATATTGGATTGAATTCATCATTCCTTGAAGGTGTTGGAGGTGCTGCCAGCAGCTTCTCCTTCTGAAATGTTATGTTTCGCTTATGAAGGGATACCTTGTGAAAGGGAAAAGAAAAGAAAAAAAAACAACAAACCAACCCACAACCCAAAAGGAAATACCATTGGACAATTTCATTGGGCATTTAGTAGCCCAGAAATAAAATACTTGGTCAAAGAAGGTGCTCAATCTCACTGGACAGGACCTGTGTTACCACAGAGAAATGCCTCTAGACAGTAAAAAGAGAAACAAGGAGACTCCTCCTCATAACTGCACACGAGAGACGTGATCCCATTCACCTGGGAACTGAACCAGCAGGACCTGTTTTTCTTTTACTGCAAGGAGACAGTTGAACTACACTAGTGTACAAGGAAGAGAAGTAGGTCTCTTTTGAGCCACCTCTCTAGGACATTCTTACGCTAAGTTATCACAGAAGTGTTTTCTACTCTTGCTAAACCTTCTCTGCTTTACTAAGTGGTCACCATGCTGGGAGCCTGAGTGGCCAGAGATTGAGCCCATCTTCACCTGCTGGTGAAGAACCATCTATGACCACAGGCAATTAGTGCCAGTCCATGCAGATCACCAACAGCATAAAGCGTAAAAGGTTGATCTCCTCACAACCTCACTAGCTGATCCAGCTTTAAAAGTACTCCCAGTGTTGACAAGATGGAGAATTTTATTTCTTTTAGAAGTGAGAGATTGATCATGCAGGCAAAAGCATATCTCACAAATGCAGATTTGTAGAAGAGCTTCTTTTCCCTCTGTCTGCGTCTCCCAGCATCATTATGAGTTGATGAGCTACAGGATGGTAGTGCCTTGGGAGCCCAAGTTGGCAAATCACAGCTTTGCTGTTCCAAATTCTGTACAAACAAAAGGACAGCCTGGGTGGGTTTCATTTACTTAACCCTAAACATCTGCCCATGTAGTCATCTAGGGAGAGTCATCCTACTCTCCCTCCCTAGGCTCTGGAAAAGAGTTGATGTGTTCAGGAAGCAATTCCTCTAATCACAGGTAGCTGTTTGTGCTAGGGTGAAGTGAATCACACCTGGAAGTCCCCATTTCTCTGCAAAGGCTATGAACGTGGCGGAGGGCAGACAGCTCAGATGTCGATAGATGCCTACATGTAGGCAAATAACACCATCATCTCTGTTCTTAAGGGCTTTTGTCCACAAGGGAAATAATTTACTGGCAGAAATACTGCCAATATTTTCCAATGATGCCTTTTAAAAGCATTTCTGTGTTCATTCAGTCAAACAATATTAAGTAGTCTTACTGGGCTAAGGCTACAGAGCCAGGTAAAGAAACAAAGTGAGAAGAAAGAGTTGAGGAAAAAGACAGTCTCCATCCCATTAGGTGCTTAGATAGTACAAAAGTTCACTGCTTAGATCAGCAGGAAGACAGCCGTGGGTGTTAACCAGTCACCCTGTTCTAGCCAAGACAACAGCTGGGCAAAGTGGACTCCAGCTCCGTGGATGGATGGTGGAGAAGCCACGCCAAGCCCTGAGCATCAACAGCAAGGCAGAAGTCTTTGACACGAGGCAGGAGACAATGTACCCTTACAAATCAGTGCCTTGGAGGAGACCAAGCCGACCCCTTTTCTAAAGCCACAAGGCCCTTCCTGGTGAACAAAGGCAGCTTTCTGATCTCTCCTGAACCGCTTAATGAGTCTGACATTTCTGCAGAGACAAACGTTTTGTGTTTTGCTTCCAAGTATCGCAGAGAGTACCTGTCATCCAGCACCCCTGTCTCAGCCTGAATCACAACCTGTGTTTTTCCTTCGGTACCTATTTTCCACCAAGCTCATCATTTGCATGTTTAGCTAATAATGCAAATCACCTTAAGGACACGGCAGTTTTTCTTCCCCTGTGTAAGTACCCACATATCGGATAAAAAATATGGCTCATCTATTGAGCAAGGGAAGGGGATCAGCAGGACCAGCCTTTGAGTGAAAAGAAGATGCTTTCATTAGTTCAGACCTATGTCCCTGTAATCAGCTGCTCACACTTCAGCTCAGGGAAGGCAGCACCAAGACTGCTAGCAGAAAGACGTAGGTTCAGGCTGTGTGCTAATAGATTCAGGCAAAATATGCTTGTTAGTGTCTAATTAGTCAGCTCTGTATGCACACCGATGGCAGCTGAAAAGATGTGTTGTACTTTGAGTCTCAGGAGCCTTCACCACAGGAAACAATATTTTATTATAATGTAGATTTCTGGATTACTCGCAACAGCCCTTAATGTAGGACAGATCTTTTCATCACTCACTGTCGTATCTAAGAAAAAGATTGGGTAGAAAGAATTTTGAGAATAAATATTTTAATAGATGAACCAAGGAATTATTAATTCTCTGCTTTTCATGCAGAATATAATGTATATATAATTTCCAGGAGGAGATGATTGATGGTGCAGCTCAGTGAGAAACTTTCTTCATTAAGTCAAAGCAGGCACGCAAAACGTGTAAGGCCACAGTGGGCTGCTCAGGCAGGGCAACACATTGAGCTCTCTGGAAAAAGTATGCGGAGAGAAGGGATGAGGGAAGGCTCAGGCAGTATTTTCCTTCACTCATGTGGATTTCAGGCCAGAGACTTTTGAGCGAGTTGGAGTGCTCAACATGCGGGCCTCCCTTATTCCATCCAGAGTAAACTGTATAAGCTCCTACCCTGTCCAGGGCTATTTTTTTCCCTTCTTATCATGGGAAATCGTATCTGGAGCCTACCACTATTTAGCAAGTCTTTTACTATTCCACTCATTGGATTCAATGTTTTTTAGCATGTCTACAAAAAAGGAAGCTAATGATTAACAATTATAGTCTGAGAGGAGACGTGGGAAAGGCATATTTTTTTCCTGTCTTTAGTTATCTAGAAGGCAGCTGGTCCCATTAGAAAGAGCCATCTTGCAAGGGGGTGCCTTTTTGTTCCAGTTCATTTTTGGATTTATTGAGAGGAACTTTTTGTTTGTTTGTTTGTTTTTCTTTGTTTGGTTTGGGGGGCTTTTTTTTTTGACACATGACTTTGTAGTGTGTTTTCAAGGCTGAAAATATCATGTATGATAGGTTTCAGGACTCAAAGTTAAACTAATACAAAGTGACAATCAAGAAAGCCTCTTTTCAAGTCTTCTGAATTAAAACGGGATACTATCAACATGACATGAAATGGGGAGAGCTTATTTCAGTGCAGCCTTTCTGCAGATTCTTTGCATCTGAAAGCATGTCAGATACAGATTTGACGTGAATTAATACATCCCAGAATACATAATGAAAACAACAGTTGGGATTCTGCAGACTCATGCAAAGGAAATTGTTTGTCGCTTGTAAAAGTCCTCTCACTGACATAAATAGGGCTGTTTGTACAAAAGTTGAGGCTTGCTGGGGGAAGCCAGCTGTTTCAGGGCAAGGAGTGGGAATCGGATGTATACCCTAAAATTGTACTTGCAGATGAGGTGAGGCAGTAAAGTGAGGGGCAGCAGGAGGAAAAGCTTGCTGCATGCACGTCCTGTATCAGCTCGACATGATCTGTGCTTCGAGCTTTGGAGAAAGATTAAAAAGTGAAACCACAAATGGAAAAATAAATCTCTGGAGTTTTTCTAAAAGGCTGTGTTAGGGCTTTCACTGTGTGCTTTTGTTTTATATTACAGACAAAACAATGAGTCATCTTTAAAAGCTACTAATTGATTGGGTTGAGATCATGTGACCCATCAGCATTGTGTGTCCTTTTAATGTATTTTATAGCGAGCAAACAAACGGAGAAAAAGATGCAGTCGCAATAGAAGTAACAAGACAGTCCTGTTTATTTATTTAAAGAAGAAAGAGACACCACATTTAGGCAGTCAGCCTAAAATGTCCTCTTCTTTCATGTTTCATTTTTGTACTACACGTTCAGATGAGTTCGGTATTCTTTTAAAGAGAGTTGTTACATAGAGAAGAAGAGGCTAGTCTAGACAGATAAATTGAATAAAAGCAACACAAACACAGAGTAGATTAAGCACAGTTCAGCCTAACCTGCCGCAGGGTTTAGTTGCCCTTTGCAAATTTTTTTCCCATTTAGACTAAAATTTCCCATTCTGTCTGTCTGCTTCAGGCTGGTTTTTATACATACATATGCAATTTAATTGAAAAAAATATCACTCGTTTCTGTGAATGAAGCTAGGTAGAAAGAACATGCTGATTTATCTGCATGGTTCCCCAAGAAGCCTTTTGTGCCACTACGCTATAGATGTTCAGATTTGACAGCAAGGCTTCCTCTTGCTCAAGGACTTGCCCAGCGCTGTTAAGAAAACAAAAACTCATGCCTATGTGGGGCTAGGTTAGGAGGATTTGATAAATTACCATGTGTGCGGGCTTAATAGAGGCCTACTAGTGCTTTACTCATCTCGGCTGTGCTCAGAAAGACCTTTCCTGCCATTTCAGCCATAGCCAGAAGCTGAACTGAAATTAGGGGGAGGTCTTCTCCAGTGTCTTTCCTACTTGTGATGCCCAGGTACTGGAGGGGAGAAAGCCAGCAGGAATCTGGGTCCAGCCTGGAGGGAAAGAGCCTGAAAAGTAACTTGGAAAGAAAAAACTTGGGGAAGAGGAGGACAGAGTTACATCAATTTATCTAAAAACAGGTTACAAAGCAAAAGGGAACTGAATACAAACAAAAAGGCTTCTGGAAAGTAAAGACAAAAAGATATCTACAGATCCATTCCCATTTTTCCCCCAAAAAAAATCCTCCTTATTTTCTGAGATACAGATAAGACTGAAAATTAACATGTCCTTTTTTTTGCCAAATCACGATTTTTCACAGAATAGGAAACGTAGTTTTCACTGTGCTCTAGTCAGCTCTTTGTGCAATATTTAGTGCTCCCCCAGCTCCACTCCTGCTCCCGAGTCCTTCATAACCCCCAGAAGACAAGGAAATGGTGTTCTCTCTCTATTAAAGACCAAGAAATGGGGTAGAGAGGGGATTAAGTATGAAAAAATACCCATTAATCTGTGGATTTCTCATTTGTAACGCCCTGTGATCTGGCACTTTCTACCTCTGAAGTGCAGCTGCTGGTGTTCACTTGCAGCTGTGAATGCTCAGCTCTTCTGCAAATCAGATCAGAGGCTCAAGGCAGGCTCTCAGAAAATAAGAAATACACAACAAAGCAGCACTTTAGTGGCCTGCCTAGATTGACTAAGAAGCTGCAGCCCTGCCTCCTCCTCTGCGCTGAGGGCTCGAGATAGACATTCTGCTTTGGGTGGTGTCACCCTCATTACTGATTGAAGACACAGTATTTATGGTCTCACAAGGGGTCCTTGTTATGGTATTTCATGGTTGGTTTGCAATAAACACGGTTGGCCCTGTGATTAATTTCTCCAGCGCACTGGTGTGACAGCTGGATTGGGAGCTGGCTTCTTGCTCCCTATTTACGTGCCCAGTGCTAAAGTGGTTTGAATGCACCGTGACCTAGAGGTGCTTCCAGAGTCAAGGCTGATCTACTAATATATAAAGATAGATCTCTCTGAGATTCTGGGTGACACCTTCCAGGCAGATAAATTCATTAAATTACACTGCCTTGCAAAATCACCTCGTCCACTAAGCCAAAGAACAAATTTTGAATCATCAAATGAGCTGTGACAGCTCCGCTAACACAAGAATACATTGTTATCTCAGGTGAATAAACTGAAAATCTAATATATCGGCTGGGGAGAAAAGACTTTGGAAAGGCCTCCTTGTCTCATGATATAACCCAACAGAAATCCTAATCTACCCTAGCTGCAAAATTTGGAGGAGCAAAAGACAGAAACAGGATGCAATGAGACACTTCAGTTTCTAAAGATAGAATAATTTAAATGTACAAATTTAATTTCATTGCTGGGTTAAAAAGTATTTTATTTGCTGTAAGGGAGAGGTATCGTTGCAAACACCATTATAGCCTAACTTCTTTTTTGGAACGCATTAGAAATTTAGTGCCATGTCTTAGGCCAAGACGTGCAGAGCTAGGCCCTGATTATTTACTTTTGTTTTGGCCTTTAGTGCTACTTTAAACAGAAGGGAAGATCATATTTTCCTTCAATAGCCATTGTATCTTGCTGACATTATTGGGTTAGGTCCTAAGAAAATTGGGATTTGAATGAATCATATTATGCTTAGAGTAGAAGTGTGCAAACACAATTTCACCTTCTGATTTCAAAGCATCTTGAAAAATTAAGGAAGAATTAGACACACGTCACCTAACAGGCCAAGAATTAGAGATGCTGAGAAGCAGAAGTGACCAAGTCAAGGCTCCCTACCTAACCTGAAAGAGGGCTGGGATGTACCTAGGAACAAGCTTCAGGGCATTTGATGGCAAATACAGCTGTATGAAACTTCTGCAATGAAACCCCAAACCAAGCAGGTAACTCAGCAGAATTTGGATTTTCTTATAGCCACCATACTTGGTCAACACACTTTAAAACATCCACCCGGGTTCAGAGACTGTCTCACAACTTTGGGTTGTGGCTTGAGTAAACCAGGGCTGAGTTTCAGTCTAACAGTCCTATTTATAGTTTCCGGCAGACACCAGGCCAAACTCAGTGGTTTTGCATGGTTTCCATCTGAAAGCTGGCAAAAATTGGCCATTTCAGCTGATTTTTTGCTTTGGGTTTTTGGAGCGGAGGAGAGGAAAGAGGGAAGGTTCATTCAAAAATTGAAGCGATGAGCAAAAATAAGAGTCTACGAACCTCAACAGCCAAAACTACAAAAGGTTGACATAAAGCCCTGGGAACAGAAACCACGGCGATTTTCCTGTCTCCCATGGTAAGCAGAGACTGTGTGGTGAGTGATAGTGCTGTAAGAAAATGTCTGAGAGGACCTCTACAAACAGGAGGTGGATTGAATGGACAAGAAGCCAACTGATTGCTGCTGGCTTGATCCTGTCCTCCTACATTAAGAACTTCTGCTGTAAAATCACCAACTCGCACATCAGCAGCAAAAGCCTTTGCAGCCTGCTCCTCTCAGCTGTGAAACCCCAAAGCATGCCAAAAGGAAGCCATGTGGTCTTCTCAGTGGTTGGAATTAAAATATGGGAAGCCTGGAGGTACTGAGCCACTGACTCAGAGTGTGACTGTAAGGAAGTCACTCCACCTTCTTGTGCTTCAGTCATACTAGTCCAAATTAGCTTAAAAAGTAGGAATCACTAAAAAAAGTACCCACTCTGACTAACCTATTTGTTGAGTCACCGTGCATGTGATGTCTCTGGAAGCTTTCTTGGCATACAAAGCACCTTTCTAAAAAGATTATCATCCTAGGTAGCTCAGGATCACGATACTGGAAAAGAAGGTCCTTTTAGCCAACAGATACTATCTGTGGAGGCAAAACCGACCTACAAGTCCAGATGCCATTTTCCAAAAGGACATCTGGAGTCACTGTTATTTTACTGTTGATCATTTTCACTGGATTATTTACTATCTCATCATCATTTTCAAAGGGATGGAACAAAACAGACCAGAATGAGAAATTACTGAAATGCACTTGCTAAAATGGAAGAAGATGTCAAGATATACTTTCTTCCTTCCCTTCAGCTAGATGGAAAGTCAGTGAAGCTGAATTATATTATCATGCATTTATCTTACATTTCTGTACTGAAAACTACACAGCAATTTGACAAGCGTTAAAAAGAGTTCGGTAACACTTAAGTGAAAAAAATTAACTAAATGGTGTTATTCACACAGTATAATGGCATGAACAGAAAATACATTAAAAGTGTCAAGCCCATTCTCCCCTTCTGATCCCAGCAGTCTTTCCCAAACCCTTGATTCCACCTCCCAGGTAATGCACAAAGAAATGGAAGCAGATACAAAAGCTACATCCGTAACGGAAAATGAAATGCAGACTGAGAGCTGGATTAAGAATCCCAAGCACCATGGCCTTTTGCGCTGGCTTTAACATAAGTTGAGCTCAGAGGCAAAACACACCTCTAGTGAGCTAAGGAACAGCCAAGCTATGGATGTCTGCTGTAGTGTGCCCTTGCTGATCCATCCAGGTATTACAAACAAAAGCATTTGACCATGCCAATGTGCCAAACCTGCCTAGTATTAGACTTGCCAAAGAGTGGGAACACATGCAGAAACACATGCCCTCTCCTGCTTTGTCCCCTTGACCATAAATCTGGGGCCATGCTGAGCAAAAGACTCTTAAGCTTAATGCAAAAGACTCTTAAGCAAAATGTTAATCACTCTCAAGGAGAGTGTTTTTAACCCTAATCAATGGATACAATTGTACTGTGTGGTTGTCCACTAGGAAGAATATTCAGGGAAAAGAGCAAAAATAAATTCTAATTTATTTCTGTAAGGATGGATATTACCCAAATGGATTAGACCACAATGCACCACTAGAACTACACATGCTAGTTCAATATAGCGTGGTGCCAAAGAGTAGAGCAACTCACTCTACGCCTAAGCAGAGCTCAGCTGATGCAGGTGGAAATCACAAAAAGCTGATTCAGGTAGAGAAGGACCCCTGGATGTCACCTCTGGATCACTCCTGATCATCTCATTCCCTCAACAAAGCAGGACTAGCACCGAAGTTACGTCAGGCTATCCAGTTGAGTTTTGAGTAGCTCCAAGGATGGAGATTGCACAGGTTCTCTGGACAACCTCTTAAAAAATCTTGTGAAATCCTTTTTCCTTGTACTGAGCTGCCATTTCCCTTTCTGCAACTTGTGCCAATTGCCCCTTGTCTTCTTTCTATGCATCTCTGAAAAGGGTCCAACACCACCTCTTTTGCATCCCCTGTTAGGTTGGTGTTATCTTCCCCCAAAGCCATCTCTTCTCAAGCTAAGGATGTCAAGCTCCCTCAGTCTCTCCTTCTACATGGTGTCCTGCAGTCGCTAAGCCATCCTAGTAGCCCCTTGGGCTTGCTCCACTTTCTCAACAATCCTGCAGCCCTGCTGTGAGCAGTGGCCCAGCTGTAGTCAACACTGAATCACAGGAAGATTTAGACTGGAAGGGACCTTCAGGAATGGGTGCTGGTGTGGGTCCTGCCCTCTCCTCAACAACAGCAGCATTCACCGATGTAGCTGCTGCAGCTGGTTTTGGTGGTATCAAGCTAACAAAGTTTGAGAAGCATTATTCTATGGTGGAAACTTCTAAAATATTCCCAGATCCCGCAACTTCCTGCAGCTGCTCAAAACCTCCCTGCCTTCATCTGCATGCCTGAACACAAGATGCAGGATCTTCATATTTAAAGGTTTTGGTAGCATGTGTATTACTCTGTGGGAATCTATTTATAGCTCACTGATGCTCACAGCACTGGAGTCTTTGTACTGCCCGCTGGTCATGTAACCTGGCTCTTGCCCAGGACGGTGTTACTGGAAGACAGTGGGTATCCTGGCTATACTTTGAGAAGCGGCCAAGAGGCAGCTGAGAGCAGTAAAGAACATAACATGGACCTTTGCCCTTCCCAAATTGTAGGGCTGGCTGGGCAGTGGTCTGGTCCCCAGAGTATTTCTGCTTCCATTTACCTCAGCTCCAAGGCAGAGCAGAGGAAAATTCCTGGTCATACATACACTCGGGGAAGCGACTAAGCTGTACCTCTCTCCTGACACTAACAAAACATCTAAACCAGAATTAGATGTACAGGTTTAGGCAGCAACTGAAGGACTTGGAGGGCAGCAGTCTCCCACCCTTCCAGGGAAGTCTCAGCTGACTTTCCACCTTCCCAGAGCCATGCTGCAGGCTTGCACACCATCTCAGGCAGACCTGCCGTCTCATTTCTCTAAGGGTCACATTTCCATCTTGCCTTTCACTCCTTCTCCCATCTGCAAGAAATAGAAACCTCTTTTTCTCTCTCTCTTGAACACCTACCCCTCTGGACTCACCTTCTTCCCCCATTCTGTTCTTAGGAACAGCTAACCAGCCTAAAGTTTACACGGTGAGAGACAGGTAAGACATATCCCACAGTAGTGCTTGTACCTCATTATGGTCTCAGAAATTCTAAAATAGTTTTCAAATGCCCTTTTTTCCAGGATAAGGACTCCCACGGTTGCTTATGCTGGCATTAGTGCAGCTTTTAGCTGCCCAAAGAAGCAGAAAGTGCATGTACACAGCAGACAATCAGGTCCCACGTATTTATTTGGTAGATTAAAGATCACATATTAGTTAAAAAGACACAAATGTCAAGGGGAAAAAGGACTGCATAGCATAACTCTCAGAAATAGTCAGATTCCAATTACTGTAATTATATCTTTCAAAGGTAAGGTATGAAAATTATCACTTAAACGAGGGAACAAGGAAAGCAGAGAGAACAGTACCTTATTTCTCATCTTATCTTTGTCTCCATGCCATTGTACTGAATTGCCATGATTACATTTTGTTAAAACCTTTTCATTTTTCTCAGCACTCTCTGGGGATGTAAGGCTGGGTGAACAAAGAAGGGTTATCAACCCAAATTCAATTTCACAAACTCCTAAAGGGAAATATTTATGAAAATGCACACATCAGAAGGATCAGATTTCTGTCTAACTTTCCTTTATGTGTTTGATAAG
The DNA here is from genome assembly GCA_013398295.1 of Chionis minor. Lineage (NCBI taxonomy): Eukaryota > Metazoa > Chordata > Aves > Charadriiformes > Chionidae > Chionis > Chionis minor. The sequence continues at coordinate 181,541 of VZSF01000225.1, forward strand.
TGCATGAACAAGAGCAGATGCTTCAGTGTTAGGGTTGGTTTTGGTTGGGGGAGTGGGGGTGTAGCAAAATTAAGGGTATAAAAATGCCTCCTGCAGAAGGAAGTTTTGTTTGGCAAAACATGTCTTCTTCTCCAGGTTTTTCTCTTTCCTGCCTTCCTGAAACCTCCCTGTGACTTCTGGTTCTTCCTCCTCTTGAGCAGCTAGAGGTGACTCCAGCTCTCATCGAGCAATTACTGCAATTGTCTCTCACAGGCAGTATGTTTCTACACTGGCTGCTGCTGAGCTCCCCACCACCTCCTGAGTCCTTCCCAAAGAAACAGTGTCTCCTGCACCATGAGTTACACTTCACGATATAGTCACCATCACAGAAATGTGGTGGGATGATTTGCACAACTGGAGTGCTGCAATGGATGTCTATAAGCTCTTCAGAAGGGATAGGCAAGGAAGGAGAGGCAGTGGAGTGGCCCTGAACGTTAGGGAGTGTTAGGAATGTCTAGAACTTCATGATGGTGACAATAGGGTTGAGTGTTTGTGGGTAAGAATCAGGGGGAGGACCAACAAGGCAGATATCATGGTGAGAGTCTGTTATAGACTGCCCAAACAGGATGAAGAGGCAGGCAAAATATTCTATAAGCAGCAGGGAGAAGTCTAACATTTGCTAGCCCTTGTCCTAGTGGGGGACTTCAACCTACCAGATGTCTGCTGGGAATACAATACGGATGAGAGGGAACAGTCTAGGAAGTTCCTGGAGTGCATTGAGGATAGGACCTATTGTTTGTAATCAGAGAATAACTTGTGAGGGATGTGATGGTTGGAGGCTGTCTTGGGCATAGCAATCCTGAAACGACAGAATTTTTTATTCTTGGAGAAGCAAGAAGGGGAGTCAGCAGAACTGCCACCTTGGAATTCCAGAGGGCGGACTTTGGTCTTTTCAGGAGCCTGGTTGACACAGTCCCTGAGGGGTAAAGGTGTCCAAGAAGGCTGGACATTTTTCAAGAAAGAAGTCTTACAGGTGCAGCAAAAAAGGAGAATTTATGGCCTTTGGAAGAAAGGGTAGGCCACTCATGAGGACTACAAAGATGTGAGGCTATGTAGGGAGAAAATTAGAAGGGCAATATGGAACTTAATCTGGCTTCTGATGTTAAGGACAATGAAAAAAGCTTCTACAGAAAAATCAGTAATAAAAGGAGGACTAAGGATAATCTCCATCCTTTATTAGACAGGGGTAGAAACATAGTGATAAAGGATGAGGAGAAGACTGAGGTACTTCCTGCCTTCTTTGACTCAGTCTTTAGTAGTAGGACCAGTTTTCCCTGGGTACTCAGCCCCCTGAGCTAGTAGACAGGGAGCAGAATGAAGCCCCCATAATCCAAAGGGAAATAGTGAACTGCTACACCACTTAGATACAAACAAGTCTATGGGGCTGGATGGGATCCACCTGAGGGTAGTGAAGGAGCTGGCAGAAGCGCTCTCCAAGCCACTTTCCAGCTTATATCAGCAGTCCTGGCTAACTGAGGGGGGTCCCAGTTGACTGGACGTTAGCAAATGTGATGTCCATCCATGAGAAGAGCCAGAAGGAGAATTCGGGGAACTACAGGCCTGTCAGTCTGACCTTGGTGAGTGGGAAGGTTATGGAACAGATCATCTTGAGCACCATTAAGTGGCATGTACATGACAACCAGGTGATTAGGCCCAGTCAGCATGGGTTCAGGAAAGGCAGGTCCTGCTTGACTAATCTGATCTCCCTTTATGACAAGGTGACCAGCACAGTGGATGAGGTAAAGGCTGTGGATGTTGTCTACCTGGACTTTAGTAAAGCCTTTGACACCATTTCCTCCCACAGCATTATCCTGGAGAAACTGGCTGCTCATGGCTTGGATGGGTGTACACTCCGCTGGGTAAAAAACTCTCTGGATGGTCGAGCCCAAAGGGTGGTGGTGAGTGGAGTTAAATCCAGTTTGTGGCCAGTCACAAGTGGTGTTCTCCAGGGCTCAGTGCTATGGCGGGTTCTGTTTAACAGCTTTATCAACGACCTGGATGAGGAGATTGAGTGCACCCGCAGCAAGTCTGCAGACAACACCAAGTTGGGTGGGAGTGTTGATCTGCTTGAGGGTAGGATGGCTCTACAGAGGGATCTGGACAGGCTGGATGGATGGATCAAGACCAATGGTATGAGGTTCGACAAGGCCAAGTGCTGGGTCCTGCACTTGGATCACAACAACCCCATGCAGCGCTACAGGCTTGGGGAAGTGTCTGGAAAGCTGCCTGGCAGAAGAATACTGGAGAGTGTTGCTCGACAGCCATCTGAATATGAGCGAGCAGTGTGCCCAGGTGGCCAAGAAGGCCAACGGCATCTTGGCCTGTATCAGGAATAGTGTGGCCAGCAGCACTAGGGAAGTGATCATTCCCCTGTACTCGGCACTGGTGAGGCCGCAGCTTGAGTACTGTGTTCAGTTTTGGGCCCCTCACTACAAAAAAGACATTGAGGTGCTGGAGCGTGTCCAGAGAAGGGCANCGCAACAGCCCCATCCAGCGCTACAGGCTTGGGGAAGTGTCTGGAAAGCTGCCTGGCAGAAGAATACTGGAGAGTGTTGCTCGACAGCCATCTGAATATGAGCGAGCAGTGTGCCCAGGTGGCCAAGAAGGCCAACGGCATCTTGGCCTGTATCAGGAATAGTGTGGCCAGCAGCACTAGGGAAGTGATCATTCCCCTGTACTCGGCACTGGTGAGGCCGCAGCTTGAGTACTGTGTTCAGTTTTGGGCCCCTCACTACAAAAAAGACATTGAGGTGCTGGAGCGTGTCCAGAGAAGGGCAACGAAGCTGGTGAAGGGTCTAGAGCACTAGTCTTACAAGAAACGGCTGAGGGAACTGGGTTTGTTTAGTCTGGACAAAAGGAGGCTGAGGGGAGACCTTATCAGTCTCTACACCTACCTGAAAGGAGGTTGTAGTGAGGTGGGTGGCAGTCTCTTCTCCCAAGTAACAAGTGACAGCACAAGAGGAAATGGCCTCAAGTTGCACCTCACTACGAAATTTGTTTTTCCTGGCACCACAGACAGCTTGATGCCAGCCAGGAGGAGGCAGATGATGATGTTCTGTGACTTGTGGAGGTCTTGGATAAGGAGGGCACAGACGAAGAGGTGACCATTCAGGAAAAGGTGGTGGGGCAGCTGGGAGTACTCTAACACCATGTGCTTGGGGCAAGTGTTTGCTCAGTCCCTGCTCTGCCTGGAGGTACCAGAGTCAGGAAGGCCTGGAGATCTAGCGTGCCCATCCCCTCTGCTCTGCAGAGGATTTTCCATGCATTTAATGTCCCCTACAAGCAGCACCAGGCCAGGCCAGAGAGGATTCTTAGGGTGGTACCTTGTGTCTGGGCAAGACCTGAAGGTGAAGGAAAGGAGAGAGCAAGGGCAAGCATGCAGAGGTCTGCATGGAGGCAAGGAGTCCTCTGCCACTCCATGTTGGTGCGTTGGTGCGCACTGTCAGCGATGCCAGTAGCAGAAACCCTCAGGTTTTATTTGCCTGCTCCCTAGCCCTCCAGATGACTTCTGGGGAATTCACAACTACACATAGCCTGATGTGGAAAAGGGACTGAACTTAGAACAAACATAGCGAGAAAGCTGTTTTGTTGTGAGAAACCTCCTCTACTATATTGTTCATATTTCTCTGCCTCTAGTGGCAGAAAAGACTTGGGGAGGTGAGGTAACTATATGGATTCAGCTTCCTAATGCAAATAATTTGCAGAACTCGCAGTGACCAAGACAGAAGCAGGGTTATTAACATTGCTTTGGACTTTGATGTAACAATTTGATGACTGATTTTCAGACTCTTTTTGAAGTAGCAATTTGTAGTCATGAACACTGCATTTCAAGGTAACCCTGCTTAAATTAAACCAGGCAGCACTGAACTCTCCTTGGAACTTGTTAAATTAATGGCAGAAGACTTTAGCAAAGCTTTTTTTCCCCCTTTCTAAACTGTGTTAAGTGTGCAATTAGTGCTTTTAAAACAAAAATGCAATTTAAAAATTCAAAGTCTTGAAACTTGTACAGAGCACTTAGCTTCTCCAGTAATGCTAGACAACTCCTACACACACCAGGTCAGGGTAATACAGGTCAGAAATGAAGAAATGCAGATAAAAGCTCAGTTATAAACTATAGACATAATATTTAAAACAAGTAAAAGTATAAATGTAATGGCTAGAATTCCAAGCAGACAAGAACTAGATGAGAAATGAAGTGCATATTTCGAACAACCATTTGAACAACTTCCATATGGATGCAGTAGATTCTTGTTTGAAGTCTTAAAACAAGGGATGTCTGTCTTCTGAGAAGCTGTGTTTTGGCACAGCAAGGAATGATGACCTTGACACGGACATCTTTAAAATTTTCCGCTCTTTGTTTGCTGGAGCTCAGACTTAAGGAAAATACCGCTACCTTCCAGCCTTACAGTCTTTGAATCTTCGCATATAGGTATGCAGAGTGCATCTAAAGCTCTCCATCTAGTGGCAGTTGTAAAGAGCCGTGGCGTGTTGCTCATTTGGTGAGGTTCAATAAGATTGTTACTGTGCATTCTGTGTACACATATAGATATAAAGCAGCACTACCAACACAAATCCCATCTCAGCCCACTGTCCAACGTTGTCTTTGATGACTGTCTCCTCCTAGCTGGGTTTGGGACAGGCGCAGCCTTTTCCTGTTGTCAGTAATAATTATAAGACAAAAAAAGCCTAAATATTCATTAACTTCCTTACAGCATTGTCACCCTACAAGTGCCTTTCCTTTGAGATAAGCAAGTTCTCTGAATCCTCGTTAAAGTGTCCAAACGCTGGAGTTGGTGCAGGTGAGATGATGGGACACAGAGCAAAGTAGGAATGAAAGGACCACCAAAGATCCTAGCCAGCTCTGTGTATCTGTGTGTCTAAAACACACCTTTACAAGGAACAGAGACAGCATGTGAAGGAAGAGGAAAAAGTGAGGAAGCTACAGGGAAAGAAGTAAATATTTCTCATCCAAACTCTTTAGTGTGTTCATCAAACAATCAATCAAGCAAGCAAAACCTCTGCAGTTCTATTGCAGTCACTGAGCTGGTAAATGCTAGATCTAGGGAAATAGCAGAGAGTGTAGGATTGACATTGCTCCTTCATCTGTGTTTCCAAAGTGGATTTTTACATAGCTGGAGGTTAGGTTTGAATCAGTGACCAAAGTTAAGAGTGTATCCTGCTCTCCCTCTAGTCACAATCGGGTATTCCTTGTAAGTGTCTGACAATTGTGGGCACAAGTGTTACCCTTCACTCTTCCTCTCCAACAGATCTTTCGCTGGATTCAGTGGGAAACAGACCCAAATCATGGGTGAAGGTCCCTGCAAAGCCATCTGCAGTCTCACAGGCTTTTAGCCAATTTTTATGCATCTGATTGTTGGCTGGCTTGCAGATTTTCCAGCTGTTTGATTTTAATTTTTTTTTCCCTCTGCTCTCCATCTGATGGATTTATATGCTGGCCAGATGGTCCCAAGCTGGGGCTGGTTATCTTGCCTCTCTCTGCTTTCTCATCATGCCGTTTCTCCCGAAGTCAAGCTGCCGTCTGCCAGCGTCTCTTTTCTAAGCTCTGTTGCCTTATGCTTTTTCATATAGTGATAATCCCACACCACCTTTACATGCCCCATCACTAGCTGGATCCATGACTGACTGAGAAACAGCAAGAGCAATGAAAACACTTGTGTTGAGGAGCACGATAACACCCCATCTCTGCCTTCACTCAGGGACAGAGTGAGTAATAACTGACAACTCTACCAGAGGAGAACCACCTCCTTTCCCAATGCTGCAGGTGGGATCCACCTACCTGAGATCATCTAAAAGCGTGGTGTCAAAATTTGACGTAGTCAGTGGAGAGAGAAGTAAGCGCTCTGGAAGGCAACTCTGCTGGTGTGTCTTAGCAGCCTAACTAAAGAGCTGAGGAACCTCCCTTAGGGTTTTCCCTATTTTGCGTTTCTTTACATCAACCCTAAGGGACACTGGATTCCTTGATGCCTAACTTTGGGCAGAGGAATGCCATTCTAGACTGCAGGGACCTTGATCAAAGTATGCAGAAAAGCTGTCTGGATGGCAGACAGGCAGATTTCTCAGCACTTTTTTTAGTGAGCTCTGCACTGTAAAATGAAAAATTTTATTCAACATATTGAGTCTTTTTGGAATTTTTTTTCTGGAACTATATAGTAAGTATTTTGTCCTTTGCATAAAAATAATAGCTCGATACAAAGGTACAAGATGTACACATCCATACAACTTATGAATGATAAAGAAGCAGTAGAACTTCTAGTATTATTTTTAAATGGAAGAAACATAAATATTGGAGGCAATGTCAATCCAATGCTGTTTGTTTTTTTCTTACCACAACACAACCAGGGAGCAAGAAGCCAGATTATAAACAGAGCAAGAAAATAAATGCATGCAGGTTATTTCAACATTAAACAGCTTGCCCCTTCTGCCCTCTCGCTCCCTAGAGGAAAATAACTGCTCGTGAGGCAATAACATCTGGATATCCAGAAAGAGCATTACAAGTTACCCGTTACAGAACTGTGCAGAAGTGCATAAACAGGGGATGGTTCAGTAAATGAACGATATTTTTTTTCTTGCCATCAGTGTCTCCTATCTTAAATATTTGAGCTTTACGATGATTATGTGGCTTGACATTTCCATGCTGATGATACGCAAGAGAAGTGATGCTTCTGAGAGCTATGACTTCTTTGGGGCAGTGTCCCAACCTTCCTTGCAGACACACGATCCTTCCCTTTGAGCTCCGAACATGTGTACAAGCAGCGGATAGCTGCTGGGACTCTTAAACGAAATGTATTCCGGCTGCCTTTTGACCTGTTTCTGCTCCCTTTAAACTCAACAGGAAAATTCCCCTTAATTCTAATATGAGCGGGAACTAACTTGCTGACCCCCTCCATGTGCGTCTCTTGGGTGGCCTTTTTTCTTTGTTGACTCTGAGGGGGTTCCCTGGTCATCTTCAGCGCTAAGACCTGTGGCAGTGTCCTTCAGTTTTGATCTTCCAGTTTACATGGGGTCACAACACAGCTTCTTTCACAACACGCAAATTAAAAATCAGAAAGTTGAGAGAAAAAAACCCAAAGAACAGGACATGAAGGGAAGGATATAGATTGTCTTTCCATCTTATTGACTGTGTGCTGCTGGGATTTTTTCTCCATTTTTTTCACTGCCGTTTTTTTATTTTACTTACTTAGTCAAGGGAATTTATATATGTATAATGTTCATTTACTAGATTCTTACCCTCAAAATAGGAGATTTTAATTTCAACCTATGAATGAGTTTTTTTGCTTTAAGAGCCATGAAAAAGAAAGTGACAAGAGTGTTTGTGTTCTCATTGTATTTATTGGAAACCAGCAAAGAGGGAAGACAATTCCCTGGAAACCTAAAGGGGAAGGGAAGAGGTATAATCACGCCTAATTAGCAAGACACTGGATAAAAAGAAGGAAGCAGGTAAACTTCTCAAATGGCTGAGAACTTGCCTTATTAAAAGCCACAAACATAATGAGGGCAAGGAAGATCTTTGGGATCCATGTTCAGTGGAAATTCAACTTGCAAAGCTCGTGCCAGCCTTCAGTTTTAAATGTGGTTCTTCCTGTAAACCATGTGAAAGCTGCCAATCAGTTTTGCACACAGGTAAATTATTAGTGTGCAGTAATAGCAAGAAAAACCTCACTTTGTGAATCTGACTCAACCTGCCAAAAGATAAAGAATTTTTGTGTAAAGCAAGCAATTGAAAACGATGATTGTACATGAATAAAGCTCATGCTTCTAAAAGTAAAAGATAATCATTTACCAAGTGGCCTCTTGAAGCAGATAAACAGAACATTACTGAGTCAGAGAATATAATAGCTGAAAACTATTTGATGTTTTACTGGCGTCAAATAATAGGTCCAAGTGTCCATCCCTGAAATCCTTGTACAGTGCTTCTAATATTGGCTGCATATACAGGAGATCTATGTTCACCGGGGAAATGGTAATGTCCCATCGGGGATGGTACCATAAAAATTAATATGAGAGAAAGAATTGCCTATAATAAGACATTCTGGACATTTTTCATACTGGGAATCTCACCTCTGTGAAACACAAAAAGGGCAATTAAAAATATTTATTCAAGCACCTCCCTCTGGATATTGAAACACGAAGGGTTCATTATGCAATGCTGTAATTGCATCAAGAGAGGACAATTTAAAGTAACTAAAAAATTAATTTTGACACAAATGCAAGATTGTTCCCTGACTAGGTAATAGTTATGCACATGGGAGGAAAAACAAGCCTTTTCTAACTGCAATTGAATCTTCATTTGGAAATTAAAAGAAAATAGGATAATGGGCACAACTTGCATGCAGAGCCATCCAAAGAATGCAGTGGACAGTTCAGCAGAGACCTTGGTTCGAGCAAAAAAAAAATTGAGAAAGAGAAGAGAATTTGTCTTAAGTTTTTGCCATATGAATTTCAACACACTACAGAAAATGTCACTGGGAGGGGGGGCGAGAAGGAGCAGTTACCCTCTCCTCACAGCACATTTCCCAAGTCATTGAGACCCTGAACCTACCCTTACCTTGTGTTGTTTGACCGTGATAGTGATGCCCCAATATTTCCACAGCTTCCCAAGGCACTACCTTGATACTGGGAACCAAATACCACATGAACTTTATGCTGAGACCATGGAAAAATTTTGTCTTTTGAGTCCAAGGTTCAGAGCAAGCTTCTTCAACAGATGCCAAAGTCACATGTTCATGTCCTTGGGGAAATCTGGCGCTTTGTAGGCTGCAGGGAGAAGGAACTGCAACCAACCACTGGAAGCTACAGAATTTTTTTCTTGAGGAAATATGAGCAACCAAATGGGATTGGGGTTTTTTGCATCCTCCATATAGTAAATGCACATTTTTTGCCAAACCAGTAAAAGTGCATCTTTTACTGTGCGGTTAAATAAATTGTTAAAAGTGCAAATTTTTAAAAGAACACCTGGGCATGAAGATGGATTCAGTTGCTTAAACACAGATGTCCAGTGATATTCTAGACTCCCTTCAGCACCTGACACATCTGCACATGGCTAGCAGATATGTCACAGGATTTATGTAGCATCTACTTTTCTGGAGCTACAGCTGGAGGACAAGCATGGTACCCTAAAATGACATCTGGTATCTATGTTTGGACAAGTAATCTCACACCAGTTCTCTGTGTGGACACCTGCGGATAACTGTGGTCAATTCTTTATAACACGCTAAAGGAGCTGATGAAACCAGCTGTTGCTAAAAATCTGTCTATACCTAAAGGATTATAAAATGAAAGGAAGTTTTGTAATTCAATAGTGCAGTATCTCAGCTTTCATGTTCTTTTCTTTTCCTCAGAGTTGCCTTTCTAATGGCCAAAGAAGAAATGTACTTACTCACAAACGATGTTCATTGATTTCAGCATGCTGAGGAGTAAGCCCTCAGTAGGGCTATGCGTGTTTTGTGCTTCACATCGTTTTGTAGATAGATAGGCAAGAAAGAAAGTGCATTTTGCCTAGGAAAGGTGGAAAGGGAATGCAACAACCCTGCAAGCTTTTGCTGTTTGAGCTGAAGATTCCCTGATCAGCAGAGGGGTTTGGGTTCTCCACCCTTGAGTACTTACAATGCATGCAAATAAGTCTGTTCACTGATAGCCTGATGTTTCCGAACTTTGCTCATTCTGCCTGCGTCAGCTTTGTGCATTACCCTTTTGGCTTTCTGAAGAGCATTTGAATAGAATGAAACAACCTTGTTCCTGTCTGATCACAGTTTTCCCAATAAACACACCATTTCATTTGGTGGTGAGCTCCTAGCATCTTTTAAAAGACACACAAAAAACCCACAACCCAACAACAAAAAGAGAACAATGGCTTAAAACATGGGAATAGGAAATTTCACAGTTTCCCTCTCTGCCATGATTCAGCAAATGACTTCATAACTTTACTCTAACCTCTTCTATATCCTAGTCAAAGTTAGATGACAATTCAGAGTGGAATAACACATCCCGTGGTTCACCAAGGATTTGGGTATGCCAAAAAAAATTTATAGAAAAATTGCTAATTATTCACAATCTGTTTTTCTGTCAGTATGGATGAAAGGATTTTAAAAAATTGCTTCCTGAAAATTTATATTCAGCTCCAGTTTTACTGACTAGGAAGGAGTGTGCTTTGTTTTCTGAAAGTTTCTTTTCCAGTTGTTCATAGTTTCTCTATCTTACCTCACTCACTTCATGAACCTTCCTTTGAAATGAGAGCAGGCTCTGAGTGGAATGACAGAAGAGAAGGAACATAATGAAGTATCCTTGAAATGCTTACAAATATTGCCCCTGCAAGTGATTTCCCAGGTGACTTCAGCAAATTATATGTTATAAACAATTACTTTTATTACAGTAACATACAAAGGCACGAAGTGAAATTGAGAGCCCGATGGTCCAAAATACTGAAAAAAGTAACAGAGCAAAATCTTTTTTTTTGGCCCCAAGAACTATGGTCTTGCTGGGAAAGGGAGTGAACTCTAATTCAAGGAAACAGTTGGCTTTTAACCATTCTGCATAAAAAGTGGGTGGGAATTCCTTTCTAGAGTAGAAAAAAATTGGGTTATGGTCCAAATCCTGAAGTAAGAAGAAAAGAGCAGCATTTTTAGGAGGAAAAAATTAACCAAATCTGGCTACATTATCACAAATTCATTAACGAAAAAAATACCTCATACTCACTCTTACGAAGGCTCGACTTTCTTTATGGATATAAAATGGAATATAGGAAGTTCCATCTCAACATGAGGAGAAACTTCTTTCCCTTGAGGGTGGCAGAGCACTGGCACAGGCTGCCCAGAGAGGTGGTGGAGTCTCCAACTCTGGAGACATTCCAAACCCACCTGGGCACCATCCTGTGCAACCTCCTCTAGGTGGACCTGCTCTGGCAGGAGGGTTGGACCAGATGATCTTCAGAGGTCCCTTCCAACCCTTAACTTTCTGTGATTCTGTGTGTTTCTTTCTCTTGGTCTGAGCCTATCACCTTATCTCAGCTTTCATTATTCAGGACAGCACTCCTCATACTTCATCTTCTAAATAACAGCCTTGTGTTTGATGCTGTTGATTATATTATATTGTAATGCTCCGTTTGGGCCTTTGATTGTAAAATCACATCTGTGTCTTCTTACTGTATTTAGAATGGAGAAAAGCAGTTGAAAAAGTAAGTGTGGGAATAGAATCATGCAGTTCAATGAACAAACAAAGTAATGAAAGTACCTTTACAAGAGAAAAAGAATAACTTTGTTAGTCCCCATAAATAAGTATCAGGCATCATTAGGAACATTAATACAAAAACATATGCAACATGAAAATATGTGTAAATTTGAGATGGATCAAAACTATGGATAAGTACAACATTCCTATCTACTGGGATTTAAACCTCTTCCTCTCCCATTTACCCAATAGTTAAAGGATTCATTTAGTATTTAAAACTGGATTTGGATTGCTCCTCCACCCAAAAAGGTTAGAGTCCTTGGATCTTGCTAAGAGAATGCCCTGCTGCCTTGTATTCCAGGTTGAGCTGTTTCCTACTTTCTCCTGTGAAAGCTGTTGAGTCTTGGCTCAAGTACTTTATTCACTAGGTTGGGGCGGGGGCGGGGGGAGGGGAATACGTGCATGAATGAACCTATAACCTTCTGCACAAACTACCAAAGAAATAAATTGGGGTTTAAGCTCAGTTTCCACGAAAGCATTCTTGTTTGTGCAAACTGTACCTGCCCCAATGTGTCTGTCATGTAATGTTTAAAGCACTCTTCTTGGAGATGGGATTTAAACATACCAGACAGCAAAAGTATTTCTACTTAGACATCCCACAGCCTGGGTGATAGCTGCTGCTTTTGTAGGTGAGGCTTTGAATTGCTTTGCCTTTATTAAAAATTAAATTAAACCATTTTGTTTGTACCAAACAAAGCACTTTTTTTCACCTTTTTACCTATTTCCTCATGCCCACATGCTGTTTATCAGCACAAACTGACCGTTTTCTTTTCAGCATTATCTAAATCACTTAGCTCTCTTGATTTGGGTTCTGAAACAAAACCAGTTATTCACTCAGACTTTATTCATGCTGGATCAAACCTCCAGCCTGTAGCGGACCTGGTGCACAATGCCACCCCTGTGGAAGAGGGATCTGCTCTGGGAATTCTGGAATAGAGGCAGACTTTCTCCCACCATGCTACACATCTATTTAGATATTCCATCGCTGTTTGTGAGCTATAACTAAGTAGCTTTCCGTTGCATGATAAAGACCCGAATGGAAAACACTTCACAATGCTGATGGAAAACTATTTGAAGCAGGAGCCACGTGGGCTCTCAACGTTGGAACAAAGGAGGATTCGAAGTGTTTGCTAATCCTTGTGGACTTTTTTATAGGGCCAATTTCATTCACTGACTAGAACAAAATACAACAGATGAAGACTGTCAATATCTGTTAAATTCTCAGACAGCATTTTGCAGTACATTTTGGTGAAATCTTGCCATTGTGCCCGATAGACATGAAGTTCTTCAAAAACAGGACAGGAAAAGCTGACCTCACTATAGTAAGCAGAATAAACCAGTTATACTTAGTCTCGTTGGTGTTTATAAGAGGTTTTAGCTGGCTTCCTTCCTGACTGGCTATAATTGGCACAAACAATTTCCTTCTTTGAGAGCAGCTGTCACTGGTGTAGTTTCTCTTAGGGCCAGGAATGGAATAAAGCATTTCTCCTCTCGAAACGACCTCCTTCATGTGGAGGCCTATAAACAAAGGGTAATGATAACCAGACATTCATCAAATTGTGGGAAGGCGATTAGTGGGCTGCCACAAGAATTAGTGTTAAGCCTAGGTATAATTAACATCTTTAGTCTCTTCCACAGTCTAATAAAATCTAGCTGCTGGAAAAACTTTTTCAATATTCACACAATTTTCTCATTTCCTTGACTTACTTCATAGTGTCAAGATAAAGATTGTTAGACCACCTTTAGCAATTCTTCTTTTTCACTGTGGATATTTCCACTGCTTGAAAATGACTGACTTCACAGACATGTCTTCCCATACTAGAAAGCAAACTGATGTAGTTTAGAAGTAACACAACAGTGAAAGATGTTGCTCTTTAGCACAATTCATAACCTGTAAGTCCAGAGAGGCCCCTGTGTGTGAGCCTGACCTTTATAGAACTGAACCAAAGGGATTTTTCTGGATTAGGAACAGAGAACATAGAACCAGGTGAGATATGTTGGCTTTGTGGATGATTGGACAGAGTATCTTCTTTTCATCAGGTTCTATTTCTAAGGAAACAACCTTGTCCCTCCTCACAATTTCTTCTGGAAATCTCTTCCAGGACCCCATAATTCTGTCATTAAGGAAATTTCCAACACAAATTCATTCATGTCCAATTTATGACCATAGATTTGGAGATTGACAGTAAGTTTCTGAATTAGGAAAGAGAGCTTATTGTGAGAGCTTCCGTAGAGGCCAGGCTCTACTAGCAGTTCAGACTCTCAAAAGCTTGGGGCCAAGCCACAAAAACTTACATTGCATTTTTCACAGGTCTGATTTTGCTAACTTTGCTATATTCCCATATTCCCACAGCTGAAAGTGGGAAGAACAATCTCCCTTATTAAACTATTCCAAAATTTTATATAGGAAACCTTAAAATATGTGTTTGGTCAATGAGAACAACGTAGCATTGGTTTGTGCAATTTCATACAGAACTAAACCTGCCATTAAATTTTAACATTAAGAGGTAAATGTTTTAGACCATCTAAATGAAAGAGCACACAAGAGCAGGGGTGCAACTTGTCTTGATGACAAATGAAGATTTCACAGCTTTATTATGTATTAAATAGTCCATCAGCTTAATGAATTATAAAATTGGGTTAATGAGTTAATAAGGATAACAATTAAGCAAATACATTTTATATATATATATATACACACACATCTCCGTAAAAAGAAAGTGATAATTAAATGCATACCATTATAACAAAAACATTTTGAAGAACATTTGGGGTTTTGGGAACTGTTACACCCCGTCCCAACAACAATTGTTGTTGTTTGAACTGAAAAGCCCTATATGCGTCATTCACGATGTCTTTACCAATGTTTGGCCCAAATACAGGTATTTTTACGTAACTGGCAACTGTCTATTTAGTGGTCTCGCTAAAAACAGAACGTACATAAAATGTGTACAAGTGCAGTGCCACCTCTAATGTATCACGAAGATATAAACATCTCAAGTCCAACACATGATTTGCAAGGCTTAACTTGGACCTCAAATGTTTGTAGATATGGACATAGTTTACAATTGAGGACCAGTATTTACCAATGGTTAAGAGCAAGGCAATTACGAGAGAAACAAATGGGAAGAATTTTGGTTAATTATCCATGATGAGTGAAAGGAACAGCCAAAAAGAACATTCCAGTGCAGAGCAAAACCAACATAGGAATAACCAGGAAGTTGTGGTTATTAATTGTAAAAAAATATGAAAGGACCTAAATTGGTAGAATGCTACAGCTACCACATTTTACTTTTTTTTTTTTTTTTTTTTGTCACAGAAGATGGCATTTATTTTTTGTTATTCTCATAAAGGGTTAAAAAAAAATCCCTGACATGCATCAATTCATTGTACTGGAATGAGTTTAGAAGCTGAGGAGGATGTTTGGTGCTGAGTTTCTATTAAGATATTTATGAGGTTGGAAATAATAGCACGAAGGATTTTTTTAAGATACTATTAAGGTCACTATCCCCTAACTATGCTGAAAATACATCAGATATGTTTGATGGATAGAAAAAGAATATCCAACATATTCTGATATGTATGTAATGAATATGTAATCAATATCAGTTGGGGCATTAAGTGACCTATCTAAACACACTTTGGGGCTTTTCTCAGGGTAACTTTGAAATCTGTTGATTTTCTTACGTTTCCAGGCCAAGAAAGAAGTGAGTATAAGAATGTTAGCAAATTACAACCAAGATTTTGTTTTGTAAGGCCGTCTTTTATATATTAGTGCTAAAGAATTTTAACACTCAATCTCTGCTTACATAAGCAGAGTTTGCAATGATTTTTGTAAGCTTGGGCAGGCTTGACTCTAGCAAAAATATTGAGTGGTAATTAAGTTTTATCTAATCTCAAACAAATCTAATGGTTAAATCATTTTAAGTCAGCACTGTTCCCTTGATGTTCATCGTGGTTTTACCTTCTAAAGTATTTAGAGAGACAAACTACATTCTTCATTTTGCTATAATAAACAAGTCAAAAGGAGCCTCAATTCCTTATGGACAGTAAGATTTTTGTGAGATTCCACTGATCATTTCAGTAGCCCTTATCTCTTCTTCCATTTATCTGGAATGTGGTTAACTGCAATTAAAACAAAAGTGGCCACAAGATTTTGTAAAATAATATCTACCTCTACATCTACCTCTACAAAAAACATTTTGTGCAACATACTCAAGGGCGCATTTGTCTTTTTCATAGCTATATCATAGTTCTGACTGATGGGATGCAGCTCCAGAATTGGACTCCAAAATTTAGGTGTCTGTATGTGTGTGTCTATATTATAGTCAATAGCACCTAGACAGCTATTCATCTCATCCTTAAATGAGCCTCTGCAGACTCCATTTTCGGTAACGACTTGATCTTTGTTGACTATATTGGGACCTCAGCAATCCAGCTCACAGAGAGGCACATACATTCTAGATGCTTAGATTTATGTGTCTGGACATTTTACACCACATAAATGGCTAATGCATCAAAGTCTTTTCTTTCATAGAATCATACAAATTAGAGAATAAATCAGGGTGGAAGGGACATTGGGAGGTCTTTTGTCCAACCTTCTGTTCAAAGTAGGGTCTACTTTGTACTATTTGAGCTATTAGAGCAGTCCAGGTTGTCCAGGGCTTTATTCAGTCAGATTTTCTTAATTTCTAACAGATGAGCTTCATTTTACAGCAGAAATTCTTGCTAATAGTACTGAAGCAGTGACCTTCACTTTTGTACTGTCAAAACCCATTCCATTTCTATTTCTCCATTTTTACCTCCTTGTACATTTTCTGGAAGGCATCCCAGTCTTTCTCTCTGTTGTGCATGCCCAGCTTCAATTTCTCTTTGAACTTAAATATAATTTTTAAAATAAAAATGTTATCTTCACTTCCAAAAAAATCCAATAATGAATTCACCACAATCCTTAGTAAGTTGCTTGTTACTTTCTTAAAATTGCTGAGTTTTAACTTCCAGCCCTGTATTTTACCACTTCTTCAAATGATAGATGGAGGAGCCTTCAAGAAACAACTTCCCACTCCCTTTTTGAAACCTTATGAAAATATAGTATATTATGCTATATTTTGCAAAAAGAAATTCAATTCACCATTATATCACCACTCACTGGAAGCAAATTCATCAGGTAGGAGTGGAGGGCAAGGCATGTCCATCGGGCTATAGCTGAAGAGTGGTAACTCAGAAAGGTATTTCTGGAGCTCTCATTCACACTTAATGAACTTCTCCAGTGAATAAAAATCCCTGTAACACAGATGTCACTGCTGTGTATAGCACTGCCAAAAATGTCAACAACAGGTAAGGATCCAGGCAAAAAGTACCAGGATGATGAATGGTCTGAAGAGAAAGATTTGTAGGACAAGTCAGCAGGACTCAGCGCAGATGTATAGTTTGGCTAAGTGGCATCTAAGATCAACGGCCTCATCTGCCTTCTTCCAGTTGTATGGGTTGAAGAGCTTTTCTGGGACAGGCTTGGACCAAAATAGCCTTTAATATAATGACATTTCTGCTTCTCTGGCAAATGTTAACATACGTGAGAATGAAGTATGTTATGTGGGTAGTGACTGGGAGAGGTACAAGAATGACTACCTTTTCCTGTTACTGCTGTTACTTACAGACAGCTTTAAATCCTCACCAGGGCCCTGGGGGCACTGACAGGCTTGACTGTCCCTGTCCACCCCCCTGGGGCTCCCCACCACCCTGCCAAGGGCTCAGGACCCCATATCAGCCCCCCAGGGCCACCAGTCCCCGCCCCAGCAAGGCCAAAGCAGGGCCAGTCTCCAGCTCCCCACAGCCCTGCTCTACCTGGCCACGGGTACCACTGAGCCATGCCCACCTGTGGGCCCATGTCCCAGCTGAGCCACAGCCTGTCCCTGTCCCCATGGAGGTGCCTGGGGCGGTGGGACGGGCTCCGTCTGCCAGGCCGTACCTTGATGGGGAAGACCCCATGGCACCTGGTCCCGGGGAGCCACCAACCTCCACCGCACCCTGGAAATTATACTTCTACTCCACATAGTTAATATGACAGCCTTCTTCAAGGTCCTCTTTCACTAACGTGCATAAAAATCTCTTTAAGACTGGAACTTCTTCTAACTTCTTAAAATCATGCCAAATTACTTTCTATATTGCAAGTTTTTTGGTAGAATAAACAGCTAAAGCTTTGGAAGTAACAACCAAAATAATGGGAATAACCTCATGGAATAAGATAAGGGCCTTGTTATCCCACATACTAATTTGAATTTTATGTATCACACTAATTGTTATCAACAATAGTTATGCTATATTTTGCGGGTATAATCATCCCAACTCAGCTGTTGCAACTTCCAGGCTGTCACAATAATTTAACAGAGAATAGCATGCTTAGCTGTTCTTAACTGAGCTGTGATTCTCTTCAAAACCTTTCTCATGCACTTTTCTTTCTTTTTTTTTTTTTCTTTTAAACTAATTCTGCTGGAATCTGCCCTACCAGGTGAAGTGAGGGGGCACTAAACCATACCACTAAACCACTGAGGTGACAATACTACACCGCAGCAGTGCAGTCACAAGTCCCACACGGCATGTGGACATGATGTCTTCTTCTCACATGGTGTTGCGTACTCACCCCAAGGGATTCACTCCATGACAGTCCTTGCACGGCATACGCTCCAAGGAGATCCTATGTAGGTCCCATCAGTTTGAAGATTTTGTCGCACACAGTCCTTGAAATGGTTCTTCTATGATAAGGAAAATCTTGTCTCTTTGGAATAAACTGTGATCAACCACGCAGCAGGGTTTAGCCACCCAGTCGCTAATCTGTATTTTGATGCTTCAGATAAATATGACAAGGTGTTTTGCCTTCCATCTGAAGCATCTCATTTCTCATCTAATAAGCAATTTGCTGCCAAATTTTTAACTAGGGTTCCATCAGAAAACATTCTCCTTTGTCAGCAGATCATGCAACATCTGCCTGGAAATATACTTTTCCCTGCTCCCTGCTCCAGATCAGCAAATTAAAAATTTTTTTAAAAAATCATCAGTTTCCTCCCTATTCAGAAAAAAATACAACCCTTCTTCAGTGCCATATTGTCTGACTCCCAGATGTATCACTTCTTCCACTGTCATCTCCTTCTCGTGTTTGCAGGTGAGCAGAGCCGCCCTGAGTAGCTGGTGGCCTGGGAGGAGGCTTTCTTTGCTTAGAAGAGCAAAGAGCTCTTCCATCCCTCTGAGGAGGAACTTCTTTCCTTTGTGGGTGGCAGAGCACTGGAACAGGCTGCCCAGAGAGGTGGTGGAGTCTCCAACTCTGGAAATATTTAAACCCTGCCGGGACACCACCCTGTACAACCTGCTGTAGGTGGACCTGCTCAGGCAGGGGGTTGGACCAGATGATCTCCAAAGGGCCCTTCCAATGCCGGTGATTCTGTGATTCTGTCAGAGCTCTGGTTGCCGCATGGAGCTGGCAAGCCTGGCGGGTGAGCCAACCCCCATACAGCACAGGGAGTGCAAAGAGGGTAGCATTGTGTGGTGAGGGCACCCACCATTCCCGTTGGACAGGAGCTCATCCAGCTGCACTGCTCTTTCCTGTGACCCTAAGAGCCAGACACATCCCCATTTGTATGATCGGTATGGATCCCATCATGGGGAAAGAAGATGCCAAAACCGCAGTTGCCCTTTTGTATGCACTTGAAGCAGCTGGACTAGAAGGGGGATTCAGGGATTCTGCAATAGTCTTTTCTCTCCCTAAAAACACGCGTTTGGGAACATAACTACGGAAATTCCCGCACATGAATTCTTGTTGGTATGTATGGAGATCACAGGGTATCCACAGATGGATTTGTACACATTAAGAAGACTTGTAGCAACTTCTAAAAATGTAATCCTTTCCTGTCTGTGACTGTGAGACCTCAGAGAGGAACAGACCGCCTAGGCTACCAGGCCACCCTGCTACAAGAGGCAGCTATGCCTTAGCACTGTGCTATGCACAAAGCTGGCCAACGATTCATGCGAGGGAGAAGTTTTCTCCAGAGGATTCATCAGGAACCTCACATCCTAAGGTCTGCTGATTTATCTTGCATGAGAAGTGTGAGTGTTTGGAGGAATCCTTTGGTCTTTTCTTGTCTCTGCCTGCAGAAACAGAGCGCAGCTGTGCATCCATCTTAATTACAGCATTTGCCTTGCAGTGGTTTGCATTTCCAAAGCTGTCTTCCCAAGACAAAGGTGATAGTCTCTGTTTTCTTCTAATCAAAAGCTGAGTCACTCCATTACAAAGCCCACAGGCCAGATATGTTACTAATACAGTTGCCCAAGTCCCTACATGTTCACCAAAAGAGCAGAGATCCAGTTCTGAGAAATAGCTGATTGTTGCATGTTTCTGTTTAAATTAACTTGAAAGTCTTAAAGAAAACATTGAAAGAAGCTAAACTGTTTTCTTTCTTCTTTGCTTTCCTTGTGTTGCATTAACGTCCAATATTACCTCTCTGTGACTCCAGCAAGTTTTTATTGATCCTAGGAACTGGGCTGTTGGAGCCATATTCAGACAGTTTCCTTATACCTGCTTGGTTTAGATATTGTAGCTTCTTTTATCCCCTTGGGATGGTCCTTGAAAACAGGAATATATTACTCCTTTGTTTCAGATGCCACAATATTTGTCATGCATAATTTACATGTGCAGATAGGTAAGTCAGGTCCAGATCCTCAGAAATAGGCAGGTGATTAGGATTTAGGATTTCCATCCCTGAAAAGCGGTATTTGCAAGTGAATTCAATGTTACACAAGTGTTAGCATTAAGTCAATGGTATTAAGCAAAAGCAAAGGCGGAAACAGGGGCAGAGCCACAAAATGCCCATTTGAAAACTGAACCCCAAATACACAAACAGTTGATGTTCGCTTGCCCAGAGAACTGTGCCTTCAAACTTTGCCTGGTAAATAGGCTGAGACAGAGAATACTATCTGAATTTCTTTTTATTGCATCAATAATTTTCATTTGGGTATTTCTTTTCCCTAGCATCAATCCCAAACACTATTTAAAGCAATCTACTCCTTGTCCTGATTTCAGAAAAAGCTGTTTTACTACTGTTTATATAGCAGTGAAATCAAGTTTATATCCCAATGCTACCAGTGTTTCTTTTATATCACATATGTACATAGAACAAACTTCCTGGTGAACTACCATTTCTAAAAGGTTCATTACTGAAATTTCAGTCTCGAATATTACTTCTCCTCACAATCACCGAGTCCATTCCACTTGGGTAGCATCAATCTGCTACATGGATGGAGGCAAGATGTTTACATCATTCAGTAAGTTAACTAGTTCCTCAGTTTCTGCTGACAAGGTTGTTTTCCAGCTACTCCGACCCAAAAAGCTAGCAAGAGTTTATTAGGAACATAAAGACACAATCCTCAGGATTAGTCACGGCATCTATGCAAAATGTTAAGTCTTTTTATTTCTGTTCTTATAGACCTGGAAATACGGTAGATGGTGAAACTGCAGCTTCTGTATTTTATACTTGATATAACAAAGCAGTAAGGTCTTAAGTTGTGTAGGATCAGTTTTCTCCTGCAGGTTGCATGTTCACAAACTGACAAAGCCCAACCAGTTTTTTTGCCTAGGGGATACGTGCTTTGTACCAAATTTTCAGGCAGTTTTAAGATAGTCTCTATAATTAGTGGTCTAATTTTGTCATGCACAAATGACTTTACCCACCCAAGTAGGAAGACAAAACTCATATTTGTGAACTCAAATTGGCTGAATGTGTGTCCTCAAACAAATGTACTGCGAGTCTGCTGCGTATATAACATTAAATATGGCAGGCTCTGAAGCTATAGTCAACAAACTAATATGAAACACTGCAAAATTATTTTGGTGCAAAATAGGTGAGGCTAGGAAACAGACCAGAATGCAAACTTTGTATTTCCAAAACTGGCTCCTGTCCAGATCCCCCAAACATGAGCAAATTCTCCCAAGAGACTTGGGAGCATTCAGAGGATTTTTGCAATGTTGATGTGTTGCCCTATACGGGCATATATTTGGTGTCATCACCCCGTCATTGCTTCGGCCTAGCAGGATCTAGGACTCCATGGTTGGACCTCATCCTTCAGGACCACCTTCAGGCCATGCATGAAGGAGATCTATAAACCCTTGTGAACCAGGGACTCTATAAAACACCAGGCAGAATAGATCACTGATAATTCCATTCACGATCCCAAAATATACTTGTACCACACATGTTGTGCACTGGCATTTACAGTCTTGTTTTTCATACTGTGCCTGTTTCAGTGTTTTAGAAGCTGCCTACCACTACAATGCAAATGCTGTACTCTTAGCTTGATCATTCTTTAACAATTGCCCGTTTCTGTTTCAAAGCTTCTCCCTTCTGTTGACTTATCCAAATACAACGAAAGGAATGAATAGTGGCAAAAGCATTAGTTAGTGCAGACAGTGGATCAAATCTTCAGGAAAAGCTATAATAAATCATTCCAGAAAATGATGTGTGAACCATTATGGCTTGATTCCATATGTTTCTTGCAATATTCCATAGGGAAGTATAGTGCAATACGAAAAATTAGTCTTATTCACCTACTAAATGTGTGGGGGTTGTACACCCTTTTGAGTAAATACCTTGATTTTATTCTTGTCTGCACTCTTTAGTGCTATCTTCTCTATATCAGTAGAAATTGTAATAATAGCAGTTATTTATTATTATTATTATAACTAATAGCACATTTCTTGAAGCTATTTTGAGCTATAAGAACACAAAGAGCTGGAAACAGGTGGAATGGTTTTCTTTAAAAATCACAAAACGCTAACCAAATGAATCTTTTTTTAAGTTTTCTTTTGAGCTAAAAACATTGTCAAGTTTCACCCTAGAGCAAATTTCTATGGATGAGTTATAAATCTCTAAATAATGAGGTTTTTAATGAAAACAAGGCTAACTCAGTGTGAACTGTAGCAGAGCAAATTGTGTCACTATAACTGTAACTTAATGGAAAACTACAGAATATTGAAAATGTTTTCTGATTATTGCTTAATTTATCAAAATCATATCATTTACAGCACATTCTAAATGAGGCAAAAGCATATTCAAGGATGTGAAAGAGATAACTATAAAAAGCACCAAGCAGCCAAGTAACGAGTAGGTAGAAGAGTAAGTCACATGAAAGGAGCAAGTATTATGAGGCTCAACGGAAATCTGGGATTTCAATGGTTATATCAGCTGTATGTACGGGAGACGGTGGGAAGAAGTGAGGACAGAGGGTGGCTGGATGGAGGGAGGGATACAGAACATGAGTGAAAGTGTCTCTGTGATGGGTGAGTTAGTAACATCGTCTGTAACGTCTTCCTCTTGGCGTACAGTGTAACTGCTGTATACATAGGCATTTTTAACTGGAAGCTTGAGATGCAATTAAGCAAATGAACAGCTAGAACCAAAGGGTCCCAAAACATAGGGAAGGTCAGCAAATTAGCTCTGAAGTAAATAGCACTCATCATTTCTGCAGCATTTTACATTTTCCAGGCATTGTACAAACAGTGACTAGTGAAGGGCCTTTTTTTTTGGTTGTTTCTTGCTCTCCGTGGAGTTCACAGGAATTAAGGCATCTACAAATCAGCAGGAACAGACCGAAAATGAAGTACTCCATCAATCAATGATAACAGAGGAGGGGATAGCAAGCAATAGCTGACTACTAAGTAGACGGATGGAATATACAAACCTAAGACAGCCACTAATGGAGCAGCTGCTACGGAGCTAGCTGGTCCATTACCTGGTGCGTTAACACTGTGCATCCACAGGAACTGGACCTGAGCCGAGAAGTCCTCCCTCTCAACCAGGCACAGCACTGTGCTGGGACCAGCTCTTGCTCCACCAGCCCTGCCTTGGTGCCTCTGTGCCGCCCTTCATTGCACATGAAAGATGTGCCTGAAGCACCACATAGTGCACCGAGAGGATTACAGACCAAGGAATTGCATCCAGCTGGAGCTCACACCCACTGCAGGGTCAGCCCGTGACCACCACACTGACAGCGTTGCTCTTTCCTCTCTTGAAACTCATCCGCCATCCAGGTAGGAATGGGAGATTCGTGGAATGGCAAACACTCTAAAGCTCAATGCTTATGGAGTTCACTTGCTAAGGGAACAGCCAGTTTCCTGGACATTAATTTTATGTTATGAACTTTTACAATAAAAATGCATAAACTATAGTAGGAACAGGGGAAGGCACACTTGTCAGTGAATGCCTTTATCATAAGATGATTTCACAAGGGCTCCCTCCAGTCTCACAAATCTTTCTGTTTTGGTTGTAAAATGATCCAGTTTTCATCTTTCTGCTGTTTTTCTCCCAACCAGAAACCTCCCATAGTACCCTGGATTGTGGGAGAAGAAAGTACAGCCCCTTCTCAGCTGAGGACACCAGAAAATTGGTTTTACAACCTCAGCCAATATTCCAGCCACCAACTATTTTACAGAAGGTGGAGGTCTCTTCCTCTTTTTTCTGAGCAAAAGCAGCTTTGATGGTTCACCTTCCTGTGATGTCAGTAAATTAGGTGTGTTAAGAGCAAACCTAGCAAACCTGACTACTCAGGGTTTTAGCCTAAGTGGGCTTTCTGGATCCCACAGGGATTTCAGACTAACCCCACACTCAGATGAGAAGGTAGCAGCTCTGAAAATGGATACTAGCAGGACTGTCAAGGCCAGGCAAAAGTGCAAGCACTTGAGTATTCACTTCTACTGAGGAGTTAGGCACATTACTATGCCTCAGTTCCACCAACACAGCAGTTGAAGAACCTAAGCATCTTTCTGGATCTAGGCATGAGTGTTAGAGATGACATTAAAAGCATGTAAACAGGAGCCCTACACATCCTAAACTGTCAATGTTGAGTCCTTAGTAACAAATACCTTCTGAGCCATGAAGGCTGGATCACAGAAAGAGATGGTGAGAGCGTACAAGTCATTTTGTAACCGTGTAGTGGCTGCAAAGCGTACATTTTCAAGTGTTTCCAGGACTACAGAAGCCTTACAGCTGGTTCTGAGTCATTCTGAGCACCAGAAAAGGTGATGAACGTTATAGGAAATTATCTCCAGTCACTTCTAAATATTTTTCTGGAATGGAAACTTCTATGAGCTATTTGCTCTGGGAGGTATTTTGTGGTTATTAGGCTCATTTCTGTTCTGTTTTTGCAGAAATGCACTGCCTACTCCTGCCCAGCTGCATCCCATGAAGACTATCCAAAGCATCATTTAAAGAAAGCCAGTAAACAAAACAACAAATTATAGCTCACCCAGCAGATGTTGAAGATAGCTTCTCATGCTGGCACACAGTGGGGTTCTTACTCCTTATGCCACTAGAGTGAGTATTCACCAAAGCTCTCACAAATCAGAGACTATATCACCTCAGAGGACCAGCCCCAATCATGATGAACTGAGCCAGCAGGTCCACTTAGCAGCAGCACCACCACTCTGCTGGCGGGTGTCAGTTTTCCTCTCTGTCTCCATGCTTCCAGGATGGAGTGTCTGTTCCTTCCTGGAGTAATCCATCATCTCAACTGTTCAGCCAAGGGAGGATATAACAGACAAATGAGGTCTTACTGGAGATGGGGATTGCTCTCAGGTGTAGGAACTGAGACATACAGGCCAGCAGCTGGGACTACCTGCTAAGAGTAAATGCAGTGAAGATACAAAACACCAATCTTGCAAATTTCCAGAGAAAATTTTCCCAACACAGACTTCTATTCTATTGCGGTCTAATATCTCAAAGGAAACGGCAGAAGCTTCCTGACTTCAGGCATTTAAGCCTCAACTGCTGAATAAAACTTAACAAAATAGACTGCAGTGAGCAGCTTTTCTTTGGCAAGAAGACAGCCTCATCATAAGGGCTTGCCCTCTCGCACGTCTATGATTTCTGACAGATTACAGTTAGCCAAGTAATTAAGGTAAAGAAAGTAGATTAAATGGGAACCTAAAACTGTGAGGAAGGAGACTGATTATTATAAACAGTGCAGACTGTATTAAGGCATTACAGTAAAAAGAAAAAAAAATGCCTCAGGAGGATTAAAGTGTTAAATAGTAGTTAAATAGCAAAAAGAGAGAGACAGAGCACAGCCTAATGCTTCTTTTTTTTTTCTTTTTTTTCCCCCTTTTTCTTTTGTAATCCAGATTTAGCAGCAATTTTCGGATGTCTGATGCCCTGGTGTGTGAAAATTGGATGCATTTTCATGAGATTAATTTCCTCAACAGGAATGGGGTCAGGTCAGGGAGTTTTGTAACTTGGTACTGCCAGACAGCCACTGGGACATTGGTGGAGGTCTTAATGCAGGTCTTATGCCTCGCTCTTCCCTTCACTGAAAGGGAATGGTTGTACAATCTGGCTCAGGCTGAGCAGGACTGTGAGCACCGCTGTTTACTTGGACAGGGTAGATGTGGCACAAACCAATCCTTTTAGTATCTGGTATCAATAGAGAAATATACTTTTAAAAGAAAGAAACAGAGAAGACTTGTCTGAAAGTGAAGCACAGATTTAAAAGAGGGCACCTTATACGCCCCTATGGCGTGGTAACCCAAAAAAAGATGGATTTCATCGGAAAGCAGTTTATGACCACAGCTGATTTACAAGGTGAGTCACTGAAGCACATACTCTAAAAGAAGGCAGTGCCCAGTAAAAATTGACTACATGTGGCAAACCACACGCCAGCCCTGCCTCAAATTCATCCATGCTGGCCATGCTCCTGTGTCCAGGCTATGTACCAAACCTACCCCAGAGCGAGCCAAAGCTCCTCTCAGGCTTGCCAAGGCCTTTGAAAAGATTTTAGCTTAGATTCAGCTAATATATACCAAGCTATTTGCACTCTGTGCCTTTGTCAGTTGTGTGAGGAAAAGGGACCAGCTGAGAATCTGTGTTTAAATATAATTTAGCCTGTCAAGCAAGAGTGCTCCTCGGTTGGGGGTGTTTAAATGGGAATTGAGGTGCTTGTCATGAAACAGCAAAGTCAGAGACACCCTGCCGCCTCTCTTCGAGCCCTGCTTCCAGCTCCAGGCCCTGGGGCGACAAGAGAGAAGCCTCAGAGAGAAGAAGGCAGCATCTGGGAGAACCGAGGAAGCCCTGCTGCAGGGGCGGGAGCAGGCAGATGCCAGCTCCTGGGGCTTGTGTTTCCTGAGGCCAACAGCCCTTCTTGTTTTTCCTCTGCTGCTACCCACCACCAGCGAGCCTGCCTGCCCGTGCATGTATACAGCTCCAAAATCAGCTGCCTCCAGAGGTTTTCCGCATGCTGAGCTCCCAGGTCTGCCCTGGGGAGGCTGCCACCGGGGAGGGAGACTTATCCCCTTGCAGGCGTAGGGACGGGAGCAGTGCCAGAGCACCCGCCACCTTTGCACATCCTGCTCTGTAGGCAGCCAGCTGGCAGCGACCTCGCTATGCTAGCCCTTAAAAAAAAAAAAAAAAAAAAAAAAACTTTCAAAAAANAATCATTCCAAGAAAAACACGTCCTTAAATAGCGGTGATTCGGGTGATTTCAAAATGCCACCGCACTGCTGCATAGATCTGCTCTCTGGGGCTGAAGTTTTCTGTACTGTCATTCACTTCCCGTTAGTACCGAATCTTGCGTCTCCAGCTCCGTGTATTACTTTGAAAATTTGCCCGTATGTATCTTCCAAGATCTATCAGCTCAGTTTACTGACACAATCAAACCTTTACTGCTTTCAGCGCTGCAGAGCCAATATAGCTGAACAGCAAGCTGTATCTACTTCTTGCAGCATCATCAAAATTGCCAGCTAAATTTTGATTTCTGATGCCTCATTATTGCAATGAAGATGTATGAAGCAAAAAAAAAAAAAAAAGAAAAAGGTTTTCATTTCCAGATAGACATCTCATTCTTGAAACTGTCATTGAAACAAAAAATCCCCACCACCCCAAAAAGTGGAACATATTTTTCCTGAACAGTTAATGAGTCTAAATACAAGAGTAAATTATATAAGAACCAATAGGTCATTTTTTTACTTTAACTCTGTGTGGAACTAAATCCTTACAAACAACTGTCAGTATTGTGAGCACAAATTTTGGCACCCATGATTGTAGGCAGTTAACAATTGAAAATCCTGAGATAATGCACAGTTCATCTCTTTAGGCATCCTCTATGTATTTAACTGAAAGTAGAAATAAACATGACCTCAACCGTTCTTTGCAAAAGCTGGGTGCCCCAGCAACGGGTGTAAGCAATATGGGACAGCCTAGTGAACATCTGGTTAAAAAAAGACGTGGTTAAAACAAACAAACCAAAACAGGTTTTCAAAACCAAATGTATCCAATACAAGGACCCTAAGAACTAAAGTCTGAAGCATCTGATGTCCTGGTTCCTGTCGTGGCATCTAGGACCCAGAGTTCGGTTGGTTTTCTGGGATTCATTGAGCTATCAGCTGCCCAAGTGAGTTCACAGTTCACTGAGAATGAGAGCAAAAAGCCTGGGACTTGAGTATATCTTCTTTTTTAAAAGGCTTTTCAGCGGGGCAGTCATTTCCAACCCGTTGCCTGGTGGTTAGGACTCTTCCTGAGGAAGGACAGCCTTGAACTTCTTCATGCTGAGGATGGACCCAGAAGCAAGCATCCCTCAGGCAATCAAACTGAATCCCCATTTCCCTTGTCTCAGAGCTGCTAACCGGTACCCAGAGTCAGAAGGAAGGTGAGGTTTAAGAGTCGTCTATCTCTGTTGCCTGTCTGGCTGGTCGGCTTCTCTGTTTTTAAGCAGCAGAGTGTCTTAATCCTGCACATCTGACCTCACCACACTTCTTTCAGATCCACATCCAGGTAGCGCTGAGCAAGAGTGGAGTCAGGAGGGGGAGCAAGCAGGAAATATTATGGAAAGGAGGAGGGCAGAAGAGGAGGCAGATGAAGGAGAAATATGTGTAGGGCAGGGAGGTTGCTGCTAGTGACAAAACCCCGTGGAGGTCTGAGGGACCAGAAAGATGCCTGCAGTTGTACCTATTACCCACTTAGACCGGTCACATCTCAAGCTTTATGTTTGAGGGGTATTTGTTCAGCTGCTTCCTGGACCAGTGTTGTGCAGCCTTGAGAGCAACATCAACAAAGATTTTTCTGTCTTTGCCTTCATTGACCAGCTATATCCAGTGCAGGATGCACCAGACCTAGGGGAGGCTTTGGCAAGGGATAGAGCCAATGGAGTTTGTATTCTCATGGGGCCTTCACTGGTTGGTACCTTCTGGTTTCACGTAGCAGCCACAGGTAACATAATGTAGAGCTGAATGGGGAAAATGTGGAGTCAAAAGCCACTGTAGTCATCTGTTAGGTATTCTGACACTTGACGTTTGTCACTTCAGAAATGGTGGGATGTCAGTGGTAGGTAAAGCAATTCCTGTGTTGAGGTTGTGAAGAGCTTTGGTTTAACAAAATAAGGCATTATCATTGCTGTTGTTATTAGTATTATTGTTATTATTATTATTGCTTGTTTGGCACATCTAGTTTTAAAGACTGGGAGAAACCTGACAGCTGATATGGGGATTAATGTTGTCATTTGCTATGGTTACCAGCAAACCTTTCATTAAATTCATTGCTGCAAGGTAAACTGTATTTCCACACTCGCTCTGGTTCTATGGCTGCAGCAAGCTGTTAAGGTAAGACTTGGGATTTGGCTGTTCAAACAGAAATGTGGGCAACTGATTCATTGTAATTTGGCTGTCATGCTGTTTGGCATTTGTTGGATTTTTTTCAGCACATACGGATAATGATTACTGCACAGGCAGAGACGTTTATGCTAACTTTCAGGGACCCTCAAGGCAGAACTCTGGTTCTGATCCATCTCCTGTCAATAATTCTTTCTCTTTTTAAATAACTGAAGTACATTCTTCAATCACCAGGCAGTAAATGAAATGTAAGAGATTGAAACATCTACGGTGAAAATACTAGATGGAAATAAAAGGGCAAGTACTTTGTAGTTGTAATATTAAGCAACATCAATATGCCCCTTTCCATTAACATATTGCACGTTAAAGGTTACGGTAAAGGCCACGCTGCAGCAATAGTTTGATTTGTACCACTTTTCTCTATAGAGTACGTAAGTCCTGTCTTAATTTTGTCAGATGATATGCCAGCCCAGAAGACAGTACGCAATTAAGAATGAAAAAAAGCACAAATAAACAGTGCCATCTTTTGGGCGCCGCTTAAACTCCACATTTATGAAATTCCAGATACATGTAATGTATGAATTCCGTACAGGAATGCACATACACACTTATCTGTGCAGCAGGCGACTTTAGGGTATTAGCTTTATCGTCTCTTGAGTGGTCGCGATAGGGACTCAAAGCGTAGTTAGTTAGGAACTGCAGAAATACAGACAGGCAGACAAAGCCTGAGCTCAAGATGCAGGGAAAAACAAAGTAATTTCTTCTGTGACACAGATTTTGAAGATGTTTAGGCTCCCAAATCTTGATAAATCAGTGGAGGTTGGCTGCCTCTGAGGTTTGGCTTTACAACATGCAGGTTTCTTTGACAGACATGTTCCTGTTCACCTCCCATCTCTGTGTTCTCTCCTTTCTTTCTCCTGCACAGTGCTGTGGTGGAAAAGCAACTGGACTCCATTGCATTTCCAGATAAAGATGCAAATACCTAACACCTCTCAGGAGGGCCTACACAGAAAGTGATATTTTGTAGAAAGGAGAATTAGACTATAAAACATGGTGATTTGGACAGGGGTCCAAAACTAACCCATTGAATTTTGCCATCTCTAGATTCCCACTGCAATTCTTTACCTGAGCCGTGATCTGGGTGATGCTTCTCTCTTCAGATTAACTTTCTCCAGACAACAATATTCTGCTCTGGATTTTTCTTCTTACCATCCCCAGATGCTGATTTTGTTCATATTTTCCCAAGAACACAGAGAAGCTTGAAGTCTCATGCGCTCTCTTTATTTCTGATAATTGATATGCTCCGTTCATTTACTCAGAGGATTTTGGCAGCCGTAGCCACAGCCCAGTTGTGCATGGCACACACTGCACATTGCAGAGACATCAGCATACAGATATGTCTACTCTGCTTACCAAGCATATCGTTTGCTGCTTTGCAAACAGTGAAAGGCTTGATTAAATTCAGGTTTTGTGTATTTGCCAACCTGGCTTGAGGTCGTAGTCAGTGGAATCAAAATCTCGTTAGAACTGAAGTGTACACTCCAGAATAAATCATTATCTTTTTCATCTGCAGACTCTTCACTGTCTTACATGCATTGTTTCTGTGAGCACTGCCTTTTTGTTGAATCAGTCCTCAATAATAAACACTATATTCAGTTACTTTTTGGTGACAAGAAGACATTGTTTGACACTGTATGGTTCAGATACATTTTCAGGTTGTTCTCGTCTATATTATTGACGTGCTGAAGGTGCAGGATCTGCAAGGATATGCCACAAAGGACATCTGCTACAAATTGCCCAGTCAAGAAGAGGGAGTGCATGACTCCTTCTTTAAACAACTGGATGAAGTCTCCTGATCTCAGGCCTTGGTTCTCAGGGTGAGAGTTTACCCACTCCAGCATCTGCTGGAAGGGCAGCACGCGGGGCTCAGGAAATCCAGGAGATTCTGGGATACGTTGAAGGCAATTTTTTACACAGGTACTGGACAGGACAGCTAGGGAGGTGCTTGACCAATTCAGCTGCTCATGAATAATGAAAGACTACTCAAGGATGTGAGAGCTGATAGCAGCCTTGGCTGTGGGGACCATGAGATGGTAGAGCCTAAGATCCTGAGAGAAGTGCAGATGGCAATCAGTGCAAAAATTATTATGAATTTCAGGAAGGTGGACTTAATTTTTTTCCCAGGAGAGCTGCCTGCGCAACCACCTCATTGCACAAGAATAGTCCACCCCAATGTGTAAGAAAGAGCACACAGCATTGATGTAGCGGGAGGCCAGCCTGATTGAATAAGAAAATGCTGAGTGAACTCACACACCAGAAGGGTATATAGGAAAAGGGAGAGCAGGAAAAAATACAAAGACCTTGCCAGAGCATGCCGGAGGGAAGGACAGTTGAAACTGGTGAGGGATGTGAAAGGTAAAAAAGAGCAAAACAGTTTGGACGGTCATGACTCTCTAGTCCTTGAGAGATTCACCCCACACAGAGCTGTTGCTTCACAGTTTATTTTGTCAGCCTTGCACCAGTAACACAGAGATAGTTGGAATCACTTTAGAGAGAAAATAACACCCTCCTCACAAAAAGGCAATTTTCCATGAGAAAATTTTCAATTTTGCTCAAAAATGTTTTGATTTTCTGTCACACAAATTGAGCAGACAGCAGCCCAGCTGCTGACTTGGAAAGCTCTTTCAGTTGTGTTTCACAGTGGCAAAAAGTCAAATCGACCAAAGCTGCCAAGGGGGAAGCTAAAGGCCACATTCATCCTCTTTGGTTTTCAGCCTGCTTATCTCCCTCATTTACAAGCGTCCAGCAGGGAAGGGTGAGGTCCTCAGCCCTCTGCCTCGCCAGCTCCTGCTCAGCACACTTCCAACAAGAAGGTCTGGAG
The DNA here is from genome assembly GCA_013398295.1 of Chionis minor. Lineage (NCBI taxonomy): Eukaryota > Metazoa > Chordata > Aves > Charadriiformes > Chionidae > Chionis > Chionis minor. Next base: position 213,340 of record VZSF01000225.1, read on the forward strand.
GGGAAGGTGGGCAGCTCCAGCTCCAGAGGCAGCTGCTGGAGTTGTGCAGACCAAGTCCTTCCTACATCCAAGACCTGTGGAAACTGCCAGCTGATTTCAACTGGCACCTACTACCAAGAACCTTCAGGTGAGCAGCCAGAACTTCCCCTTGAAGTTGCTTTGGTTCTTGACATCCCTTTTGCGATTTTTACCTCTACTTAGCATCATTTGTTGGTTGGTTTGTTTGGTTTTTTTTAAATGCAAAAGCTTTCCTTCTAAGGAACCACCAGTTTCCAGGCCAGAATGACCACAAGTTGCTTCTGTCGAGTCCTTCAGGCCACATCTACACTGCTACACCAAAGAGGCCCATGGACAAGTCTAAAGCCAAGCCCGCAGACGGGCTCCCAGCCATCCTGCAGAGAGTAGCTGCAGCAGCACAAACCAGCCCCAGGGCTATGCAGGACACAAAACAAGGGAGCCTGCGCTCAAACTTGCTCCCTGCTCCTCTTTTATTCAGCAGCACAGGCATACCCTTTGGCACAGACCAGGACCTTGCTGCAGGTCACTTCAGGATATGTTCTATCGCCTGACTGGGGAGATCTTACAGCATCTTTTGAGCTCTCCCTGTTCCTTTTGCCACTGGCAGAGGGGATGTCTCCCTCTGGGGTGCTCAGCAGTAGCCCATTTTCCCCAACCTTTGGCAACTTGTCCTGTGCTCAGGAAACCATTTGGCTGTGCTGGAAGGTTTTTGTTGGGTGGCCCCCAAGATCTGGGATTTGCCAGTGATACAGAAAGCTCACCAGGAGCAAACAGGTCCATCTGGATAGCTCTGATGGGGTAGTGAAGTCCCCTGGAAACATCTAAAAATGTAGTTAAACAGTTAATGCTGAAGTAAACACAGAGCCTCTATAAGCCAGTGAGACAGACACCTCCATAAGGAGCATCACCTCACCTTTCCCATCTCCTCTTTTACAGCAGATGTTGTCCCCATCTAGGATATCTGCTGTCTCCACTGAGTGTTTGGAGAGCCTGGATACAGGCCTCATTTAGGTGGCTGAAACTGAAATGGCTTAACTGCGAAGTCGGTGTCATGTAATGCTCTTTACTCTGATTTGTGTTAAAATTCACCTCCTTTTAGAGGGGCAGCCCAAGGCCCTTTTACCTCTTCAGTCTCACCCACACCTCTTCTTACATCTTCTGGTCTTGTTTATGCCTTTACATAGGATTTTAAAAATGTCTCAGAAACCTAATCCTCTTATGACTGGCACTTGGAAGCCCAAAGACCTTTGTGCCCTACTGATGCCAGTCCGTTTATTTGATCAGTTAACAGTAATGTTTCTCTGACATCTGTACTGTTTACACATTTATTAAGGCATGTCTCTTATCAGACAGCACAAGAACTTTCTTGGACACATTCGTGCTGCTGTGCTCCCAAGGAAACAAAATGAACTGTTAGCTCAGAAGTTAAAATTTTCATTTGTGAGTGTATATCTAGAAAATATGTAAGCACGTACATGTATATATTTGTATTTTATCATAAGCCTTCTGCCTAATTTACATTGATACCTGTGAATTTCAGCTCCTAGACGAAAGCTGAAAAGTGTCATTTTGGAGAAATAACCCAGAGATGACAGTAGAGTAGAGTAGAGTACAGTAGGGTAGGGTAGGGTAGGGTAGGGTAGGGTAGGGTAGGGTAGGGGAGGGTAGGGTAGGGTAGGGTAGAGTAGAGTGTGTGCCTACACTTTTACTAGAAAAATTTAAATGAATAATAGCTCATCACAATTGAGCTGATTTCAAGGACTGGAAGGCAGGTGATGAATTCTAGCGTGTGCTGAGGTTACACCAGATAACAGCACCATTTGAAATTTTACCAGATAACCCGTTTCCTGCCTCAGATTTTTATTATGTATTTCAAACGAAGAGGAAATTCTAAGTAGTGCAGCTGCCTTGCCGTGTTATATGACTCCAGCCTGCCAATGGCTGATTTCTGGTGTAGTTTTAGCACCGTGGATGCTGGCTCGGAGTGTGATAAGCAGCATAGGTCCTGGTTAATGCAGATACTTCCTTTGGTTCTGCAACCGAGGCCAAATCAGATACTGCAAATATCTCAATATCTACCCTTTCCTCGCTAAGAAGCAGCTGCCAACACACTACACAAAAGAAGGTCGCTAAATCGGTGCCATTTATGGCATGTCACGTTTGGGGAACTTTGCGTGTTTTGGGGTGAGGAGATTGATAGCGAACAGGAGTCTGTATCTTGGAGGTATTTAGATTTTGGACACAAAACAACAGAAGGAGGCAGGGTCTTCCCACGGACAGCCACTGGAGGAGTGAGGCCAACACCTCCCTAACCACAGGAGATGGAGGGACCCTGGGAGGGCACATACACTTTCTTGGTCCTCTAAGCCAGTGCAGTAATGCTGGGGGAGGAAAGGGGAGGACAAGTACCCTCCGGTTCCCTTGGAAGAACGTGTGCTGTCCTGTCTGTGCTGCAAAGAGGGAAAGCTTTCCAGTGCATAGACACAGGAGTCAAAGAACCCTCACTTGTCTCATCTACTGGCCCACTGGGGCAAGTTACTTAAGCTCTGTGCAAAAGACATTTTAGCTTTAATCATAATTATTGCAACAATGGCTAAGAACTAACAGCAAACACTGTCAGACTGGGGGCTACACAGACACAAGGGAGCAGGCTCTGTCTGTAAAGCCTCTACCCAAAATGGGGGTTGGCAGGGGCAGGTAGGACTCAGGGCAGACGTGAAACAAGTCATCGTGGCAAAGACCACGTCGGTCCCACAAGGATGCAGGGCTTCTGCAGGGTAGGGAAGCTGTTGCTGTGGGAAAGGCGAGCTAAGAGTGAGGGAGAGAGAAAGGGTAAGGAGGAGAGGAGGACCCAAGCTGAGCAGAGGTGAAGCGATGGGGCAGCAGAGACGCTGCAAGGAGCAGGATGTGAGCAAGCAGACTGTCAGTGCAGAGAGAGAAAATGAAGGCAGCAAAAGTCCCTGGCGTGCTTTTCTCAAGCCTGCTGCCTGCAGGGTTTCCCCGGGAGCCTGAGGCAAGAAGTATTTTACTTTGCAAGTTCGAGAGGATTTCAATTCAAAAGGCCGCCCCGCCACCGCCACCGGCCTGGGGCAGGAGGGAAGGTACTATTTTGGGAAAATGTGGCCCTGTGTTTTATCTCCCCAGTGGCCATCCCAGCATTGCTCATCATCCCTTACAGACATTAGTCTGGACACTGCTTTTTCCACACAGCAGAAAGGAGGATTCAGAGGAGAAAAGCTTATCGTGGGTTTTTCTGAGCCAGTGACAGAATTTCAGTGCTAAGCTCTTAACAAAATTAGCAGCTGAACCCTTCAGTTTTGCTTCAAAAATCTCAACCACATTATTCATTGCTGGTCTTTTTTTCTGTATTCTGACACTTTTGGCCAGGCATATTGTTTATGATCCTAAGCAATGTCCCAGTTGTTGTTTGCTATGACATCAAGTTAGGACACAATAGGAATGTTAAGAAGAACCTGCAGATATCAACCTTTTCTTGGAGAGAAACCAATGCTTGCAGGAATCAGCACAGAGGTGTCAAATTGTCGGAAGAGTTAGTTTTGGTCAGTTGACTCCATGGGTATGGTGGACATTTGAGGCTGCTTTTCCCATTAGAGTCTAAAGAACCTGTTGAGTATTCTAGTTTTTGATGTATAATTTCCAAGAGTTAACTACTTTGTATGGTATTGTGAGGATTATTAACGTTAAAACGATTTGTTGATGATTTTCAAAAGTGAAGTTCTAAATTTCCTCTCCAGCCCCTGCAAACCCAAGTGACTTTCAAGCCTGGCAGAGCAAACCTCCCCCTGACTTATGCAATTTATAGGAATGAACCCAGAAAATTCTGTGCTGAATGTTCCTGCTCACGAAAGTTTAAATGACTCAGTAGCAGCTTAAACCACAAGCAGCATCAACGTTTGCACCAGCAATTATTTTGAAAGGGAAATACGTTTCCATTTTCATGCAGCAAAGGAAGATAAAGAGATGTTTTATGAACTTCCTCTTATGTGTCAAGCTGGCTTGGTTGATTTTTTGGATAGCACTTAATCACGTTGGGTCTTTTCCAGGAAATGATAATTTACGAGCTTTTGAAACTCATACTCCCCCTCTTGACTACTCAGAAAGTATGACCTAGTTTAAGGTACAGCTTGAAGATGTGACCTAGTTTTACAGGTAGCCTGCACCCATTGTGCTCAGCTCAGCACGGTAAAATTTGGAAATTATCTCTTCATGAAAAGTGAGCTGGACTGCCACCTTCATTTATTGCTCCTTTTTATCTGACCCCTGAAAAGTATTGTCTAATTTAGGACAAAAAATTTTAGAGGCACTTATCTCCTAGATTCAGGACCTCAGAAATACTTTGCCGCCCAGCTCCAACAATCAAAAAAAGGCCTGGGGGCTCTTCTGCAAATCCCTGCTAATGATGGTCATCTGAGGGTGGCAGTTTAAGTCCACTTCACCACTGAGGACATGGCTGGGTTGCCCAGTGGTTGAGGAGCTCAGGCGAATTGAATGGCTGGCAGGGCTGACAAGGCAACAAGCTGGGAGAAACACGGAGTGGCACGGGGAGAGCACAGCTGCCGTTCTTTTCCTTCTCGCACAAAGAGTATGCGATTACAGAGGAAGATGCTCCGTGCTTGCCTGGACTCCCTACATCCTGGCTGAGTGTTTAAGCACCTCTAAACATCGAGCAAAATCAAAGTTTTCTAAAAAGCCTGGACTTACTCATGGCTTTGATGTTATCTCTGTACAGCAGTGGTCGTGTTTCCTCTGGGGCAGAGAGCACCAGCGTGCTTTCTCTCTGCACCTCTACCAGGAGGTGCTCGGATGGGGACAGTTCTCACCATGAGCAAAATCAGAAAAATTTGCATCCTTAAAAGCGAAGCTAAATGGTGATGGTAGGTCCTTCTACACAGAAACGGCCTGGCGGGTTTTCTGGAAGCAGGTTTCCTTATAAATGCTGTGATTCTAGCAGAGCGTGTCACAGCTCTAGCAATGGTATCAAAATCTTAATGAGAATGTCCCGGCTACCATTTTGCAGAGACCTCCATGTGGGCTCCTACTACTTTTCCAGACTCTTCACTGCATTAAATAAGATTCTGCCTTAAACACTGGAAATAACGGAGAACTGTTCATTGTCACATCCAAACAGATGAACAAGAAGAGGAATAGTATTGGAGAGAAAAGTTTGTATTGATTAACCAAGGAAGGGCTGCTGTAACTAAAATGGAGGGTCCTCTATGTGGAAAGCTATACATGGTCACATCCACCACATCAGTGGCTTAGGAGTGAAGAGCAAGGCATCTAACAAACAGCTCAGTTCCAGAGCAGAGGAAACACCAAACTGTGCGGCACTGAAATTTAGGAGCGATGCAGAACCTGAGCCTTCAGAGGAGTATACTGAGTTAATTTTCCTCTTAACATATATTACCCTACAGACACGAGTATGGGGGAGTCACGGTGATGGTTATATTTCATCTCCTGTGCACATAAATAGGAATGGGTTAGGTGAACCCATTGCAAGGGCTGCAAGGTATTGCAAGGGTTATTTGCACCACCTAAAACTAGGTCACATCAAGAAATTCAAAGAAAACTTCTGAGTTTACCGATACATTTTTAGCAAATACCACATTTCCGAGTATGCAGGGGTTGATAATATGAGAAATACCAGTATTTTGTTTAGCTTAGCCTTTTCTCACTTTAAAATTAGTGCTGTGGTGAACTTTTGGGTGAAGGTTATATAATGTGAAACAAACACGTAGGAAGGGCTTTGGTCTAGCCCGAACTCGGCTGCCTGTTTCTATGGCTGAAGCAGCACAACACTCGCTGTCACCTTCAGTCCTATTTTTCTCTCCATGAGAAGCCGACTGGTGTGTGCTGGTCTTGATGTTCAACTCAAGCTACTGACTCCAAACAAAAGACCGCGATGAAAGATAGTTCATCGGTAACCATTGGGCAACTTCAGCTATAATTACTTCGAGAGGAGGAGCTGGTATTAAACCCATGGTACATTCTTGGTGTTGGTCCTTATTTTAGTGGCTCTTATAGCCTGTTATTTTTTCCTCCCTCTAATGGCCAAGAGGGAGAGGAGATCCTGCCCTGACAGCGGGAACTTGCTCCAGCAGACTCTTTGGTAACCGGCCCATTCCCATTGTTGATTCAGACTGTCTCGTGTTGGGAGCAAACCCACATTCATATACTTTTTTTTCTGTAAGAACTCAAATTGCTTTTCATTGAATGTGTCTCCAGCCCATAATGGTCACAAAGGCCATCTGTGCTCCCGGCCATTTGGCTCGCAAGCGAAGGACAGCGGATGCTGACTGGAGCCTCCTCTCATGTCTGCCTTTCAGTTTCACAAGCGTCATTGATACCTGGGCAAAACCACCAAAAATAAACCAAAAAAGTGCCTCCCTACCACTAAGGGAGAATTTCTGCTTGAGTCATATTTTACACACATCTCACGAGCACATTTGATAAGGCAAAGTCTCTGGCAAGCCAGTTGTGTCGTATTTCTTCTCCCTCCACTAGATTATGGCCTCGAGAGTTAGGACAGAGCAATTACGAGTCCTTGTTCCTGTTCTTGGTGTCTTCCCGGCTGGGATGCTGACAAGAAAAGTGTCAGTCTGGACATCTGGTGAGCAAAGACAACGTTTCCATCACCTATTCATTTGTTGGTGGTTCTGTCAAAGTCATTCAGTATCATCCTTTTAATATAGGCACAGAAATGCCAAAAGAAGTTGGAATCTTCCTTCATGGCAGATCTCACAAGAAATACAAAGTTAAGATATGTCACCAACAAGCAAATATTACTTCCAGGCCTATATTATTCTCAGTTACATGTAGACTACATATGCTGTATTTGAAATAGATACAACTGATGGATCTTATGTAGAAGAAACATTACTTGCATTGTTGCTGTATTTTAAAGCAGTTTATACTGCACAGTGACAAATACCAGCATACACTAAAATAGCCACCGCCAAAAAAAAGGCTTGTAAAGAAGACTTCTCATATAAAACTATTTATAATACTAATCTTACTGATGTCAGCAGGAAAATGTCCACTGATTTCAAAGTGAGAAGCTAAGCCCTTTCTTACTGCTACAATATTAACGAAGATTAATAAAACTGAATGAATTGTAACGAGCAATTTATGTATTTGGGGGGAATTTTTTTCACATTCAGCAAGTCTCTCAGCACAGCTGGTCCAATAGAGTTCTCAATTATCTTTTTTATTTGAGCTGTTTTGTTTCACAGTCTCACACGTCAGCAAAAATCTGCAAGTGTACAGATGGCATATACCAGAGAACAAGAGCAAACTTGAGGAAATTTGTTTGAATGTTTTCAAATAAATCACGGGAGCACTACTATTTGGCTCATATTTAAAAAAAAAAAAAAAAAAAAAAAAAAGTTTTTAAAATGTAATTTTCATCCAAATTGAAAAAAAAAAGAAAAATAGGCGGATAACAAAGTAGAAATAGAATAAAGTGGTACTAATCCACAGGGAGCAGAATGCTGGACTGCAGTCCAACACGCTTGATACTAATTTGTAATACTGCTTTTTATATTTATAATAAGGCTAATGAGGTTTAAATAAAATTATCTCTTCTTATGCATAGTGGTATAATAGGACTGTTAGACGAGAAAAAATGCAGACTCATTGCATTTAAGTAGTAGTACTAAATTTAGTGTAAGTAGTAATAGTATGTAGTAATTCATCTATACGTTTACAGGTGATAATAGACGGTAAAACAGACAGCTGCTTTCAGGAAACAGCAAACAAATTAAAAACAGTTCCTGCTGCCAGATTATTCTCTGATTTATTATGCTTTATCAACAGCGATAGATCAAAGAAGAAAAAGGCAGAAGCTCAGGTCTGGACCTTTGCTGCCCACGTGGGTTTATTTTAGCTCTCTTGTTGGCTCTGTTTTGGAGGAGCCCTCTCTGTCAAGCCCCAGGGCACGCAGCCCGTATCGCTCAGTGTCACGCAATAAAAAACATAACTTAGTGGGTTGCAACTTGGTAGTATCTTCTGCTTAAGAGGGAGGGCTGGCTTAAGCTGCAAGGCTGCGTGCCACTCAGCGCCTCGTAACTCCAGCCCTCTTCCAGTTAGCAGGACAGAAATAACCTAACTATCCATTTCCAGAACTGCAGTTGTTTTTTTTCCAGAGCAAAGATCTGGAGCCGTGACGAGTGATAAACCGTTAAACCAGATGGACCTTGTTTTGTTTAAGCTGCCTTACTGTATGCGATACTGTACGGCAGAAAAAATACCGAGTGAAGCTGCCATTGCAGAGTGCTGCAGGTGATCAGGGAACCGGTCAAACTTTGGTATAACACAGAAACCATTATGTTTGGGAGATGTTTATGCAAAAAAGAGTAGGTGATCTGCGAACGGTTGCTAACGCGGTGTATTGGTTCCCAGAGGGCACAATAAGTATGTAGAGGTTGCACCATTTGCCATACATCGGATGTCAGCAGGGTGGAGAGCCCACGCTGGGGGCAGAGCAGGCACAGGAACCTGCACCGGGCCAGCAATAGACTATGGACCAGCAATGAAGATCTGCTCCACTCCACGCATTCATAGCTGACATCTGTGGTCCACGGAAAGTTGTGATTCTGGCCTCTGGTGGGATTTTTGTGACACAGTAAGGAAAAAAAAAAAAAAAAATCATTCCAACATTGACATGGTTTAGGGGCGGTTTTGGCATAGGTTTATGGTTGGACTCGATGATCTTGAAGGTCTCTTCCAACCCAAGTGACTCTATGATTCTATGATTTCGCTTAGTCCAATTAACAGTGAAGTATAGGTTAAAATCCTCCAAACTGATGGGACAGGATGTAAAAATATCATGTACAAGAGAGTATCTGAACTTCCCAAATAGTTACCTTCCACAGGATGATGTTTCAGTGCTCCAAAATCCGTGACCTGCTGGGAAGGGGACAGGGGGAGGAGATCCTGTTTGTGAACCATCACAGAACCACTGAGGTTGGAATCCTCCCCTTACGGAGTCGGGGCCCCCAAAACCATCCACCAGGCAGCCTTACTCAACACCTGGTGGTACAGACTTAGGGACTCGGGGAGTTTGGGACCTACAAGGAGCTACATCATGGTTGTGAAGACATGAAAGCACCCAAAATGTGAGCTCGGCAGTCAAAGAAGGATTCTGGCATCCTGTGCTAAAAGAACAACCAGGGATCTCTCAAGCGGTGAATGATCCAAGAACCAGAAGGTTGGAAAAACGGATCTATCATTTTGTGACTTGCAGCATGCCAGGGGCTGAAAGCAATCTGAGTTCCTGCTTGTCTTCCGGCACAGCCAAACATCGATGGGTTGGAGTTTGGTGACGCGCGGTCCAGGGAAAAGCAATGCGTCTCACGCAAGGGGGCAGGCAGCAGAGAGCACGTGGCTCCAACGCGGAACGAACGGCAGGAAAATACGCCCGCCCTAAACTTCATAAAATGGATTGCGAATGGATAGCAGCAAATCAAAGATATCCAGCCCCTCACCTCCACCCCAGCATGAATACTTCCTTGGAAACTCCGCTAGAAACCCCAGCACATTCAGACTTAAGGCTAAATATAAAAGCAGAAAAATAAAACATCCGAAGTTGCCTAGAAATCCGTGAAATCCGATTTAAACAACCTCAAGCTGACAGAGGTTGGCAGCTTTTCACGAGCAAGCTTTGCTTTGGAGCTAGTCACAAATGATAACATTAAGCAAAGGTATGGGATCTGCAGGGTCAGACGCCGGTGAGTTAAAAAAAATAAAAAAGAAATTTAAAAAAAATTAAAAAAAAAAATCAGAAAACACAACAGTTGGCAAAGTGCCCAGGTTGTGATCCCAAATACCAGCGACCAGGAAATACTGGACAAGAAACCAGTACAGAGAGGGAGAAGTTAACAAGAAATTGCCTGCGTACACGTGTAAGAACACTTACCGCTTTAGATGTGAGTTTTCTCCAATCACCGCAGCACTGGAAACTAATTTTCTAATAGCAAAAGTATAAGCACACAATAATTGTTTGGAGCCCTCCGGAGCTGGTACATCAAAGCAAAGGGCAGTACGGACTGTTTCATGTGTCCCATCTCCTGGTCCCTTATTCCCCACTATTTTCCTTTTGTTCCTATCCAGCTCAGCCCTTGGATCAAGGCTTCAAAAATATTTTTCACAAAGGTAATTATTGCCGTTTTCCATCCCGAGACATGGCAAAGCCCCCTGAATATGGACCAAATAAGGGGAAGTGTACCTAGAGCTGCCCCAAGGCTGTTGCTGCCACCAGGAAAAGGAGCCGCAAGTCGCCGAGAGCGGGGTGAGCAGAAGACACTGGCAGCTGGAAGGAGCCAGAGAAAAGGAAGTGGGATAGACAGAAAAAGAAACACTCACTGGCTGGAAAGGGCTTGGGAAGGCAGGAGGGGGTGGTGGGAAGAGTACCCAGGTGCCGAAACACGCAATTGTAACCCCATGTATGAGATTTTACTTTTTTAGCAAGAACAGAGTAAGAATATAAAAATGTTTATGTGCACGCAAATACACTGAATTCCAAATACACTATTTCCAAGCGAGATTTTTTTTAACTTCAAATTTCAGCAAATAATCCTCCTCTATCCACAGACCCAAATTATTTTTGGAAGACTGTAAAATAAGTCGCATGCACCTTTCTTAGCCAAGAAAGCACTACCTTCTTCTCAAGGTAACTCTCTTCATTAATGGGTTAGTCTACTCTTTTCATTAATTGCGTCCCGATGAAGCAATCAAATAAATGAAGCAGACAAAAAGGAACGGACGCAATCTGGGGGAAGACTTGGATTTAGGAAGGTCTGCGTTACAGCAGGTGGTTTGGCTTTATTGCCTTGGCGTAGGCGCCCAGGCTGCCTCAAATGACACTACTGAAGCTTTTCAATCCGCGGCTGCTCTGACAGAAAGAGCAAAACCAAACTGTCCCACCAGCTCTACATGGAGCTTCTTGCTTCCTTTCGGAAGCACGTCAGGGTAAGAAGGGACGAGGGCCAGGGCAAGACAGGCAGAACAGGACCTCCTATTTGCTTTTTATTTCCTAGAGAGAATAAAGAATCATAATCCCCAGGGCAGCCTCTAGAGCCCTGTGAGGAGCATTTTATCACATCCCTCCGGCCCAGTTCATCACGTAGCTGGACAATTTGCATCCCAACGATGCTAAGGCAAAAAAAAAAAAAAAAGAAATAAAATCCCCCCCCAAACCCACAACCTCAAAACTATTTAGGCCCCGAAGACCGTCACACAAGGGAAATATAAAGCCCCACATTGCATTGTGAAATTGGGGTGCCAAGAGCACTCCTAATAAGCGCAGATATACCACTCAGCCGAGCCTCAGAAGCCCTCTTCTAACCTCTGGTGGCTTGGAACGTGTTGGTAACCAACTGGTGCCCGTCTTCTACATGTGCTGCAGGTGCTGTGACCTGCTCTAGCACACGTAGCTCACAGCCACCCTCATTCAGACACCACTTAGTGCTGGTGGTTCCCCTCCTTCCTACAACACCATACGTAGGCCAAGGTCAACTACTACGCGCTAACTCAACTTTCAAATCATTCGAACGCCCATCTCTCCGTCCCCAGACGGGACTTAACCCCCAGACCAGACAGGTATAATAGACATTTTTCTCCCAGCCTGCCAACGGACGTCTCTACGGTGGAAAAAATACGATTCTTGGAGAGTGACCTGTAGCTGTTGAAATTTTGTAAGAAATTATGAGAATTCTTCAGTCATTTCTGCTTCGGAACTGACAACTGTTTGGTGTAAAACATAAATGGGATGTCCTCGTTTCCAGCAACATTTCCAACCCTTGGCGATGTAGCCGTACTTGAAAGTGGTGGATGCGTGTTTGGAGCCAAATCAAAACTCCACAAAGTTCACTGTAATTGTCTCAAAATGTTCAATTTGTGCCTCAGTTTTCTTGGGTGAGTTATACCAGACCTGGCCCATGTGTTCTGAAATCTGAACAAAATGACTGAAGCTGCCCAAGAAATACAGTGATGTAGGAAAATAAAGAAATCACAAAGTTGATTTTTTTCTTAGAAATATATTTTGTAAGAAAACAATATTAACATTAAAAAGAAATGTTTATTATACAGTATAAAATAATTGCTTGAAGTCAACTCAATTCTTTATTTAAAAAAAAAAAAAAAAACAAAACAACCAGCCTGAGGATTTGCATGAAGCCTCAATTCCTACAGATTTGAGTCTTGCGCCTTCTGTGATTCCTACCGCATTAAAGAGCGGGTTTTTCCCACATCATCCTTACAGCACCCAGACAAACACTCCTAAAAAACCTCCCCTCATCCCTTCCCCAACAGGTTGTTGCTTCCTGCCCGGATGTGCTCTAAATATCACCCATAGTATCTGTGGCTCCCTTCTACGTCCCCTGTACCCACCCTCAGATTCCACCCACCTGCCTCTTTTGGCCAAGCAACTATACAAGCGACAACACACGTTGCAGCTAGCTAGGAGTCTCCCCGTATTAATTCGTTGGCTAATAGGAACAGTGGCCAGCCACTGACAAATAATGTACAACGGCCGAGTTGTTCTCAGCTGTCTGTTCTCATAAAACCTGTAAGAATATTTCTAAATGCTGCCATTCATCTGCCCCATCTGGCGGAAACGCACAGAGTTTTAAAAGCCAGAAGGGTAGGCAAGCACAGGCAATGCAATGACATAAGCTTCACTTTTTCAGGAACCTAAGCTAAAAAAAAAAAAAAAAAAAAAGAGTCATTACTCAATTGCAGAATTTACAACTCGCAGATTTTGTTGTAGGAAAATATGCCTGTTCAGTAACTATAAATACCGCTAATACATTTCTGTGGCTTACTAAGCATTACTTTTTTATTTATTTTTAGGTAATGCCAGATTTGTAATGTCAATTACCCTCCAGGTTTGAAAGGCACCCAGTGACCAGCATTCTGGTGTAATTATTCATGACATCGGTATGATTCCACCCCCTCCCAATAATACTGACAAGTTTAACAGAAATCTATTAAGTTAAAAAGAACAAAGATATATATTACATTTGCTAATTGCAAACAACCTCTTTTAGCTGCAATTTTTCCCATTGGGATTAAAAAGTGCACCAGTTTAACGTCTGTACATTAAAAACAGTTTAAAACATTAAATATACAAACAGCAAGAGATTTTAAATATTTTGTATCAAATACTATAGGACAATATAACTTACATTTGTTTTTTAAACACAAAACATTACACCCGAAATATAACTTTAGATATTACAGAATATAAAAATACATACTTTTTGTCTAAAAAATGTCTTTGCAGGTTCTGGCACAACGTAATACTTTAAAGGCACACCGTGTTTTGGCAGTCTGTATTTGCAATTAACTGTGCAACAATAATAAAAATGATCTGTAATTAACCTTTTAGAACTGCAAGGCCAGATGATCTCCCTTCTTCCTGGAAAAGCCCTTTTAATCAGGTAAAAACTTCAGTTGAACTGTTTAGGTGTTCTGCAACTCATTTCTGCCCCGGCCTGAGCTCTCCAACCCTAATCCAGCAAAGCAAGAACAGGCTTAACTAAGCATGTGAAAATCCCACATCAAATGCAGAGGGATTAGTCGCACTTTCACAATCTTTGCCATCTCAGGGTCAGAACGCTCAACCCCCAAGCAAAATTGAGCCCTACATGCAAGTGGGGGAGCCAAGTTCTGCCCTGCCCTATTTTTGCGCCAAAACTAGTAAGAGTAGCACAGGTTAAAAAGTCAGGATAGAACTTGGGAAACAGAAGTTCAATAATATTAATCGCTCTGATTTCGACTACACCAATATAAAAGTCATAATGACTCTACTGAAGCCAGTGGAGACATATGAACTAAAACTGCTATAAGACTGAATCAGGAGAACTATGCAATTTTGCCCTTCTGTGCATTTGTAGGATTCCTGCTGGAGTCAGCACAGGGCAAAAATGTGTCTTTAGAGATATATGGCTTATACAGATGCAATTGGGTTGCAAAAGATTTTCTGTCTTCAAGTTGTTTCTGGAGCACTACAAACCCAAACAATTCTCAGCACACTACAGGAAGATTCAGTCTAAATCCCTTACTTTAAACGCCCCAAAGTAAGTTGCTTCTTGTGATGAATCGAGTAGCAATGGGTTTGATACCTGGATACTTATCATTTCACCAGATTTTAATTTAAAAAAGCCTCCTACATTGACAGAATAAAAATGAAATTCCGAATTCCCTGACCAGTATTTGGTGCTTCCACCCTTCATCAACACATCAGAGCGCCTTATTTTAAGGTTTGTCTTAATCATATATACCATCAGCTGAAGCCCTCTTTTAGTCAGGTTTCCTGAAGTTTCATGATGTCTGAAACAAATGTTGGCATAAAGGTAGTAAAATCCATCTTGATTAACAATTAGTTTTCCATCACTGAATGTCATATTCGATAAGTTTGCCTGCCCTTTGTCATGATGCCAGGATGTGAGGTTCACTTTGCGAGTTCCTGAAGCGGGGAGAAAAAAAAAAATATTAATAAACATTTAACAAACCCCAACACTTAGAAAGCAATCTCTGGGTTTTTAGAATCAATAGCAACTAGTATATATATGCTAAAGTGAGTATTAGACAGTTATGATAAAAATTCATAGGAAATTTCCTTTTTTCATTCTGTATTGCCATATTTGGCAATTTAAATTTATTTAACTAGTCTTTAACCTTCTAAGTGTTTGCAAGGAGTAACTAAACAAAATCTGAAAACAAGTTAAACCAGTAAGTCCCTAAAAGGAAAGCTCATGAAACCTTCCCATATTTTATGTCCCTCTGACTGTAGTGGTACACAAAGGTAAACATATTTTCACTTCAGAACACCAAAAAAAAATGGGGGAAAAAGTCAGTATAATTGTGCATCTTTAGTACTACACAATAAGTTGCCTAGACTTTAGATAGCACTTCAATTATTTATGACATAACAAACCTTTTTACGCAAAAACAGCACTTGGACCGGTGCTTCCATATATCAGAATAAGGCTCCACAATCTGGTTTAGTCATATCCTAGACAACTAGGATAGTGGCCCACAGCACAATCCTAATTCTTTGATAATTGTACAAATACTTATTGCTGGGCAATTACAGCTATTTGGAAGGTAAACTCAGATTCTTTGTCTAATAGCTGAAGGAAAGTCTTTGAAAAAGAGCTTTAGGAAGACAGATGTGATTCTGGATGCATTGGTCTCTTTTTTTCCCTTTTCTTATTTTTATTTATGTATCTTAAGTTTCAAGCTGGAAACAATGAGCCAACATTCCATGCTCAGAGAACAGTCCCCTTCAAGTTGTCTTAAACTGGAGATCTACAAATTAGGAAAGGAAATTATGGTAATATTCTCCCTGTCTACCCATTCCAACAGATGTTGGAATCTAAATACAAGTGTGACAGTTACCAAGTCTGACTACCAAAAGGAAGGATTAATGGAATTAACATATGTAATTCATTAACATACGTAATTAATGGAATTAACATACGTAAACAAGCATTACTGAATTCCTTCAGAAAAGGTAAGCCTTTTCAGCTCTGCCTGCATGACAGTGGCCTGGTAAACAGGACGCTGTCCCTTATCTGTTAAGGTGACTGAATGGTCTGTGAAGAGGAAAAAAAAATGAGCAAGAGACTGAAGTGTTTTGATCAGTTGTTCAGCTCCGCACTGTCACTGAAAGCTAACCACAGGTACAAATGTCCCCCAGGATCTCTGGGCCGAAAGGCACCTCCTGGGTGCTATCACCAAGTATCCACACTGTATCATCTCCTGGAGGTTTCCAGCTGGTCAGATCTCAGATGTCATTTCATGTAGGTCCTGGACATTAGCAAAGTGTTCTCTGGACATCAGGAGAAGGTTCTTCGTTGAGAGGGTGGTGGGTCACTGGAACAGGCTCCCCAGAGAAGTGGTCACAGCACCAAGCCTGTCAGAGTTCAAGGAGCGCCTGGACAGTGCTGTTTGTCATATGGTTTAGTTTCAGGTAGACCTAAAGGAGTTGTGCTTGATGATCCTTATAGGTCCCTTCCAACCCAAGACACTCTACGATTCTGCTACTGAGGCTGTGCGAAGAGATTGCCTGGCAGGAGGTCAAACAGGCACTGAGAGACAGCATTTGAGCCTTCCTGCCACACCTGGGCACGTCTGACACTTCAGTTTGGTTTTGGTGGCGCAGTGTTAAGCAGCAGCCTGCAACACCAGCCCCAACAGCATTCCTACTACAGCACGTGTATTCTGGGGAGGTTTATCACGGTATTTCCTGTTGAGCAGTGTGCCCTGTGGCACATACGCCTTCCACCTCCCCGGCTTTGCCACCATCCCGTTATAGCACCCACCTCATCTCACAGCCTCTGCCTGCAAAAACAGAGGAACAGGCAACCACGGAGGAGAAGATCCAGCCAAGGCCCACGGGCATGCCCACACAGAGGAAAGAGCACTGTCCTGAGAAAGCCACACAAGCCCTGACCCTTGACAAGCCACCAAGACCCTACCATTTATCCAGTGTAATACACAGGACATAACAGACGAGAGCTGGCCAACTTGTCCTCCTAACCACCAGTGATTTTCAGCACACAAGACCAAGTCCATTTGCTCCCTCTGAGGCACCCACAGCAGCGGGTCCACACAGGCACCAGAAGACCTTACGTCTTAGGCTGCCAGTGCATCTAAAGGCCTGCTTGGAATATTCAGGACCTTAGTCTCCCAACATCAAACCAAAACAATCTATTACCACCAAAATTTCCATGGCATATAGCAGGGCCCGGTGCCCTCTCCTCCACGCACGTATCGAGACATGCCCCAGAACCACCAGTGCTCGCGAGTGTGCTGGGGTAAAGCTCCAGGTATATTTGATTAGTTAAAAACATGCCTCCTGGACTTGTTTGTGCAGAAAGACGTGAGGGGACAGGAGAATTTGAAAGCTATGAGTCTTCCCTAACTGCCAAGGGCAAGCAACTTCTGCATGCGAGAGGAATACTTTAACAGTAGTCCAGAACAAAATGCTTCTGGCATTCTTCCACAAAGACGTGAGGAAAGCACAGGCTGCCAAAGGCAGATCATAAATAGTTGCTCCCCTATGGCTCCAGTGCAGCCAGGTAGAAATTATACAAGCAAAATCATACAGAGAAGCTGTCTTTCTGCGCAGCGCCTCAAAAAAAACCTTCTCAAAACCATCTATTAATTGAAAGCAACACTAAGCTCTTAAGTCTCTTAGCCTGGTATTCTTCACCTGCAAGAGATGCTGAGCCAGGGATACCAGAGTACACCTCTGAAGCACTGGGGATAGCCGAGGAAGTTGTAGAACTTCTTGCGCAGAGTGCTAAGTCTGCCAGAAATACCGCCCCAAGGAGCTTGGGCTACCCTGAAGACGAGGAGGATAGGCAAGAAATCACTGCTCGGATGGGAGGAGAGGCACATCAGAGGTATGGGACAGGAATGTATGCATGTTGATGGGACAGAAAGGCATACTGGCATGTTGTGACTGACTGGTGGCAACCTGGGTAGTTGCTAGGCAGATTTTATTTACCTGGCAAGTAAACTTTTTAGTTGCCAGTCTTAATCAAGTGGCAATTTTGAAGAAATCCTTAGTAGGAATGCACGGTTCTCTGCTGAAGAAGGGAGAGGAGAGAAAACAGGTACCAGAGTTGCTTGTAACCGAGATGCTGAGAGGGGTTCTGGGTGAAGTTTGGTCACACCGTTGTGGTATTGAGGGGAATACGCATCATTCATGCATGGTCAGGCGGAGGGGACAAGCCAAGAGGTGATGGAAGATGACTTTATCTGTTTCAAGCAGGGGATTAGCCTAGCTAACTTCTGGAATTCCCTTCCAATCTGAAACATAATGCTACGATTGTATTAACTGAGACAGACAGGCATTTTGCCAGAGCTTCAGAAGAGGCATGCCACAGCCAGCAGCACAGCACAAAGATGCGTTAGAAGGAGTTACGCCAACCTTTAATGGAAGGAGTGAGAAGGGTCTCAGCATTTCTGGTGGTAATACACCCAAATTTGGAGACACCAAAACTGTCAGTACCTCAAAACACAGGCAGAGGAGAAAACTGGAGCACACAAATGCCAAATCAGCTGTCCATATATCAGAAACTCTAAAATACAACCCAAGCCATGGGACAGTCAGAAGTGCTGCAATACAGTGATCTTCTGTGATAAAATTTACTATGGACGCACAAGAAAAATAGCATAAGGTAAGTCATGTTGACAGAGAAGGAAGAGGTCAGAGAGACAACGAACAAGATCACCTTCCAGACATGGTAAAAAGCATCAACAAAAAAGTGAAGCTAATACACAGTTTTTCTGGTAACTGAAGGCAAATCAAAACAATGTCTTGGATATTTGTGAGCATGAACTCAGACAAATAGAAATGAGATTCAATAAAATTACTGAGTTAGAAGGAAGATGAGGGGAGGGGAACAGAGGAGAAAGTAGCCCTGTGTTGCTAATTTGTTTGTATTCTAGTAGCTTTCAGGTATAAATAAAGCCTGAGGGAAGGACCAAAGCACTGTTTGCTCTGAAAAACTGTTTTGGAGGCAAAGGGCAGCTAAGCCAAACCTGTAGCTGTATATAGCTCAAAATACTACAGTGTTTCCTTAGGCAGCCAGAGGTATCAATTCACATCCCAAATGATATATTTAACATTTACAGTTATTTCTGTTTGTGATTTTCTCCCTAAAACTACGGCTAATTTCTGTAATCAATTTATAAACCAAAATTCACTGCTGTCATTTAAAACCTAGGTAGCATTTATAGTGAGCTTTGGTAAAAAGCAACCAGCAAGCATCCAGCTTTAACCTAAGGCAGCAAACCTAAAAAATACATGTAGCAAGCCAAACCACTATGGCTTCTGCAGCCAAATGATGGGTGGGGACACCAAGATCTGAGAAGGGTTATTTTCCCCCTCCCTTGCACTCCCCCCAGCTGCAAAAGTCCATTTGGGGCTTGATAGCTTTATGAACCAGGTAAAAGGAAAATGTTCCCTCACAGACACCACTCAGTGGCCCTTCATGAAGGGTGTTAAGTGGCAAACTACTTAAAATCCTGTTTGACAGCGTTGAAGATTGATTCTTTCCCCTCACCCCCTACCCCCAACATTGTTTATTTTGGGGCAGTGATGACAGTAGAGAACCTTAAAATACTAAGAACAGATCTGTCCAGACTCATGGATGGCATAAAACAGTTTAGAAGAATTTCAGACACATAGGGTAAGCAATCAGGGGAAGAAAATAGAAATTGCTATTTGCAGTCAGAGGAAACCAAATGGGAGGGAAAAACTCCTGGTGACCCTCACACAAATTCTTCATCCTTTATGCCTGTCATTAACCTCTATGCCACCCAGCCCAGTGGGTACTGCCTCATACCAGTGAGCATGACACTAAAGAGTCTCACAACCAGCAGGTTCAGGGTTGCAGCTATCCATAAGGATGCAGCCCCTCACTGCCGCAATGCCCACAAGGAGCACAGAAGCTGTGCTCATCTGGCAATGCTCTTCCAAAGGAGGCAGAAGCCATATGTGTCACATCAGGAGGGCAGTATGTCCAGCTAGTCACATTGCTAATGGGTTGATTTGCTCCAAGGAGAAAGAAAGCACCTTGTATTTCTGAGAGTTCCAGCCACCTGTGCTATTTTTAAAAAGGGAAGAAAGCAAGCAAGAGCAACGCCTCCCTTGCCATTACCCACAGATGTGCTACTTCATTCCCTAGGAAGTTAATGCAGGGATGCACAACGGTAAAAATTATCAGCTGCTAGCCCTGATAAAATACAGTTTACAGCAACATCCAGGTAGACAGCAAATAAATTCCCCATGGGAAAAGGTGGATTTCATGAAATGTGACGCTGACACACTCCACTTCTGTAGATAAGTGACCCATCTCTGTTATTAGCAAATTAATTGAATCCTTCCAAAGACAAAATACTAAGACAAGTTTACTGATACCGCATCTTCTACTATTGATCTACGTCAGAAGGCAAAATCTGACTGAAAGAGAAGCTTGTCAGGAGGCATTCAAGCTAGTAAGAAAGCCTGTACAAGTTCTGACTGCTATCTGACAAACTGCTTAAGCTCTCTGCTTATAAAGCTCTGAATCCTGGCAAGGCCAATGGACTCAAAGGGAGAAAGAATCCTATCCCTCCAGGCAAGAAGCTAACTCCTTGTGTACAGAAGTGCTTTGTCTTTAAATAGAGCAAGAGCAAGGCATTACTATGCAGGCTGCTGAAATCTCAGATTTCAAGCCTCAACACTGCATTCCCCCTTGGTTTGGTTACATAAAACAGAAAAGCAATGCGCATAGCTTAATTAAGGAGTTCAGCACTGCTAAATGTATACATCTTCAGAGGAAGATGACAGCAATGATCAATGCCCCCTCCTATCTTCAGATCCTCTGATAGCTTCAGAATACTCCAGTTTACTTATACCACACCAATGATGATTGTTGTATTGAGAATATAGAGAGAAAAATCTCAGCTGACAGTACCTCAGGGCAAAAAAGGAAACAGTACTGAGATATCTTAAAGTTGTAGGAATGAATCTCTTCCCCTGGAGAGTGTTCCAAGACAGACTCATGTCTTGTTCCCTCATATTGATCATATTGTGGGAGGATATTCCCAAAGCCATCCAAAGATAACCCTGTGTAGAGAATTAAGAGCTCTGACGAGATCCATCCTTTTACCATAGGGGCAGATAAAGACCACAGGAACATTTCCCACCACACACGCTCAATAACTCAGAAACACACTGCATCCAAGTCAACACATTGACCAGAAACCCTGTCGCTCAGAGCACAATGCTATGATCTTTGATCCTCCTACGACTAGGCTAGATGTATGCAGACAGGCCTTTGTGAAGCTTTGGCATGCCTGAACATCAGGAAGGCCCTGGGAGTCTTGACGTGAAAAAGTCTACACCAGCCCTGCAAAATAATAATCAATGGAATATGACAAAACCTTTTCAACGTGCCATTAGCAGAAGGAAACACTTGCTACAAATTCAATCTTATGCTATGAGAGTGCAACGTACCCACAGAGAGCAGGGAACTAGCAGTAAAGTTATAATAGTGACATTGGGACAGTAGTTCTAGGTTTCTCAACACCTCAAAACGAAAGATGTGCTTCCTTGATGGCAGCTTCTTACAATGATGGGCACCTGATATGCATGTGTACTTGTGTAGTCATATAAGATTCTCAGCTTCCAGATCTACCCTGAAGACAAATGCTGTGTCACCCAGTACAAACACAATTACACTTCAGGACACAAATGGAGTGCTGCTGTGAAGGGCTCACTTGGTAGACATAAGACATTCTTGAATTTTACAACAGCAAAGAAGACGTTTCTTCATCTGACAGCAGAACATAAAAATCTTAGACTCAATGGAAGTGAAACATCTTCCAACCAGCAAGATCTGGATTCCAGCCAATCTTTGAGCTGGTATATCCTTGTATGTACATGTATATGTATGCATACCTACAGCTGATGTCCAGTGTGAGTGAAGAACTCCAGATGGGCCCTACCAGGCTAAGAAAATAAACTGCAGGAGAGCATTCAATGCATATCTTCATTCCTCACCTGAAGACAGCACAAAGAGGCAGGCCAAGCCCTCAGAGCTTGATCATGAAAACTGGTCATTTGAAATGGAGGCCAGTCAGCACATAACAAATTGATGTAAGCCACCTGAGGCAAAGGGGAGCTATCCTCCTGTTAACATTACCCCTGCTGCCTCTGAAATCCTTTTAAATCATCCCATTGAATCTCATTGTCAAAAGCCACTTCTGAAACCCAGTCTGTTGCTGATATTGCTGAACTATTTTCATATACTTCACTGTTTAATCAATTATAGTAGCATTGAAAATATTCACTTAAAACCGAACTTACCAGATGGAATGTTCTTATCATCAATAATGAGATGGGCAAATGGCTGCTTCTCAGGTTTGTTTCTCTTGTACAGATCCATTCCTAATGCCTCCATTGCAGCTAGAGATAAAAGAATCGCATTATCTCAGAAAGGCAAGTTTAGTAGAACTAAAATTTTTCTTATTCATAAACTAGCACCTACCTTTTTCTGGTCTTGGTGGCGCTCTTCCCATGACACGCTGGACTTCCTAAAACGAGAAAGAGCCATTGCTTTGATGTTGCCTTGGTTTTGTAATATTGTGTATTGCAAGTAGTTTGCACAGTTACACCACTCTCTGCATACATATATGTGGGAGTTGTTCTACCTATAGTATATACAGACGCCCGAAGATACGTATTCTCATATTTTCATGATGTGGAATATGAACACACAGTTTAGCTGCCACAATCAAATTACTTCCTCTGTCCAATACATCTGATAGATAACAGTGGATAGGAATGATGATGTGTATGATCACTGCACTATTTATTGAAGTAGTGATGACATGAGATTTACAACCTTTCCTACTAATTGCACATGGAATATTTCTCTAAGTATAATGGAACAATGACTGCTAAGAATGCACCAGTTTGTGAACTGACTTAATTACTTGGGGTCAAAAGTTGACAAGAGAGGCAGTTCTACATAGGGACTAGTATCACACTAACAACTATGGAAAGTTAAGCTCTGAATTCCATTTGTGATGAGGTAAATGACGAGGTACATGAAAACCTCCAGCCCTTCCACTTGACCTCTAACAGGGAAGGTTGCAAGACTACAAAGCTTTATAATCAAGGCTCACTTCCAACAAGGTATGCAGGAACCAAAGGATTAAGCATCTTTGACATCCATACTGGGCCGAAGGGACTGGGTGCCAGAGTTTGGAAGTATGCGTTCTTCAAAACTGCAGATGAATTTTAATATGAACAAAACCCATGCTACCCAAACCAGAAACAGCACAAGTAACAGACATCAGGCACCACAAAAAGACTTGCTTCTCTCGAAAAAACATAAAAACAGCAGTTTGCAAAAACCTAACCAGCCTGTTCTTGTAACAAGCCTCAGTAGAGTCTTGGTAATATCGGGTTCAATCCTCAGTTCTGTTCCCTGTTCCCTCATGACTCTCTTCATCTGTTTTCTAAAAAAAGAAGGGTAATATTCTACTTGCTATTCAGAATACCTCATACGATGGAGCTATCAAGATGTTTAGTAAAAGGAAACGTTTTCCTGAAGACAGCAAATTGTATCTCATCTTTGAGGTATAAGAGTGACCCATTGTCTTGTCTTTATGCCACACATATTGCTGTTTGTCTGATTCAATACCGTGTATACGCAATATACCTCAGATTTGGTCAGATCGGCAATGTTCCACTGTGCTCTCAATCACTGCAGTGTTTTAGAATTTGAAATCCTGCTTCAAAAACACCTAAAGTCCTGCTTTCATGTAATTTTGCAGCCACGGTAATATCTCTAACACCTTAGCTAGTGCATTTATTACTCTCACTTTCCTTTCAGTAGGTGTTTAAATGTTAAACCAAAATGAAAAGCCACAGCAGTATGGAAGTTGTAGTATGACTATCAAAGCATAATGCTTCAGCAGAGATATGCTGATTTTGTAGATAAGAATCATTAAGATGCTTTCTGCTGTAGAGATGAGAAGAAAAGCAGAATTGCAGCTTCAAAAGAAGCAAAAATCATGTCCACCTCCCCCATTTACATTCACTTCCCCTCTGATCTTCCTACTTCAATGTCAGTTCTAGGAGCATGAAAATGAAGCTCAGTTCTAGGAGCTGCACAGAAGCATCTGCCTCTAGCCACACTTCAGCCCTTTAACTTTATCAGAAGTAGGAAGGTGACAAAAAATTGCAAATACTAGATACTGCGAAAAGTGGCAAAAGGCTCTGAAGAGAACAGGACATAAGTTAAAAGAGACTGGGAGATAGACCACACTCTCAGAGATTACTGCACCACACCTACTCCAAATCCCCTTCCTAGGGAAGGGGAGACTCCTTTGTTTTCTTACTTTCTTCATGTAAACATCTCAGATGTGGAGTCTGCTTTCATATCCTTTCCTTCTCGGGGATGTGACAATGTACTTGTCTCGACAGCCTACTGGGCAAATCCAGAAAGAGCTACGCACATTTTAATCTCCTATTATCTAAAATGGTACTAAGAAAAATCCTGTGGTTGGTAACTGCACAGCCCTTGAAGTCCCTGAACTGGCCACTTGCTATCCTCTTCTTAACCTACATTTTTCTTATGAGTATAGAGTTCTTCTGCATATTTGCAAAGATGATTTAGCTTGAGCAGCTGCGTACCTCATCTTCTGAGATCTAGCAGCCTGACTCAGCTCATTGTCCGTGCGGAAAGGCTGTAGTCTTCGGAAAACACGGTCTCAGATGCTTTCTTTCTAACTGTTGGTGGTGCTCTTCATCTGCAACATCACGCCTTGGTAAGCAGAACAGCTACCCGGGAAGACTTGGGTCCACAACTCTCCTTGTCCTGATGGCCTTGAGCCTACTTTCCCATTTCCTAGGAGCATCTCTGACAGAAACATTCTCCTGTACTCCTCTTGAAGCTATGCTACTATGCAATTAGGACTGCAAAAGTCATTACAACGAAAGGAAGAATATAAGCATGAGCCCAACACCAACACACTGAAAAGAGCTGGAGACTGGCTCATGTTCATTGACTCCTCTGTGTGCTTGTCATGGGATTAGAAGTGGCTAGCCTGTGGCCAGAAAACAGAAATCCTCCATCAGCCGACTTCTCCAAACACTGGACTAGTGTCAAGTTCTTTACTTGATTCTGACCAGCCCCACAAAATATTGACATTCCTTTCTGTGCTGTTACCCAGGCTTCCAGAAGGAAGCTGAAACACGTGAACTAGTCCCTAGAAAACAGATGGAGCTGTGGTTTTCCTCCTGAACTATGTGTAGTTCAACACTTCTCTTGACTTTTTACTTCATGTTTCTACAGTTCCAAGGCGCTGCTACACAACCTACCTTAGAAGAGCATTTTAGCATGTACTTACTTCTCACTCTGAGGGACTCAAGGACCACATTTTTCAGTGGATGTCTGAAGATACCCAGATATCTAAAGATGGCCTCCTTGTGGGATTATAAAAATCCCCTGGTAATTAAGTGCTAGGATTTTCCAAATCTTTGAAGTTTCAACTGTGTTCTTTAACACCTGAGTGTCTTTAAGCATCTCATACCTAATCACAACGTACACTACCATTAAGAAAGCAGAAGCAGCTCAACAGGACCTGCTACTAAGACACTGCTATAACAGCATGAGAACTGCTGACAAAATATTACCAGTGACTTCTCTTATGACTTCCACCCACAGAACCATGTGCGCTACCAAGCTGTTGACTTTTTAGAAAAACTGTACACAAAAATCACACCACTCTGTTAGTCTTATGATAAGCTGCACTTGTGCACCTTTGCATCATTTGCTCACTACCCACCAAGTCAAGTCTGCTGGCCTGCTTCCCACATTCCAACCTCCTTCATAGAGTCGCTGTTTAAACAGACAAGCAGCCAGTCACGAAAATGAAAAATGTGCCTTCCTTCACTGAAAAAAATTTAAGAGGCCATTGGGAAGCTGCAAAACTTCCACATTTTAGAAGCTAAAGTCATGCTTTATGTGCCTGGAAAGTTGGGAACTGCTCTTTCCTCATCCACAGCAGGCTGCAGGTTTTAACCCTTAGCACCTCAGCATCTTCAAAACAAAAATAACTCTTGCCCTTCAAGTTGTGTCCCATGTTGAGGGTGCAGAGACAAGGCTACATTTGAACATGTGGCATTTGTGAATGGTTTTACCTCTCTTTTGGCTTTTACAATACCTTAGTATCTACTCTGAGCAGCTATAAGCAGCCTTTTGAAGCCAAGCAGAAGAGAGTCCCTCTGGACACTCATGTGCTGCTTCAGCTGTGACCTTAAAGCTCCTTTATGGAGTTGTTTCTTCTACTACCTGAGTGCTTTAAGTCCAGCTAATACCAGGAAGAAGTATCTGATTATCTTGCCAGAAACTTAGCAATTTGAAGAATGCTAACCAGGAAGGAAGTGAAACAGAAAGTACATGCACTAATATTCATCAGAAGATAGTTCAGAGATCAGCACTACAACCTCTACCCAAATGAGTAGTCTACTGCCTGCAGAAAAAAAGAGGCATGTGAGGTTGTAGGATGGAAACTGAAATTTTAACAACTTACAGCAATCACTCATGAAACCTTTACTTTGTCCATAACTATGTGCACTTTAAACGTCTGCTAAGTATATAGATCTGTTTCTAAGTGCTGCCCTGGAGGTCTAGCAAAGTACACTGTTGCCATGTGGGAGACTAGTTTATGCTTGAACTCCCCGAGCTGCTAGAAGCTGGGAGTATTGCCAAAAAAAGTTACTTACGAATTGACCCAAGGTATGTTTGCAGTCCTTTCTACTTCAGGGTCATAACAGACTTCATAAGAACTGTGGTTAGTGCATCTGGACTGCCAAAAGTTTTTTAGGGTTACATGCAAAAAAAATTAAGCAAACAGACAGGCTGGGGAAGTATATCATTTGCCTCCTTCAAAGTCTATATGCAATATTGAAAATGTGCTTTCTACTGAGTAAGCTTGCTCCCTAAGCAGTATTTTTATCCTGGAATACTTTAAAAGAATTAACCATTAGATTTTGATTAAAAGAAAATTTTTAATTATTATTTTTTCAGGAGACAAAATCTCTAGACCTGGCCTTGCAGCCCTACTACACTGGTTTTCATAAGAGCACTTTCATTTTCAGTGTCAACCCCTGCTTCAGATTTAAGCACTAGGTCTACAGGTGTGCAAAGAAAACAGATGAGAACCAGCACAGTAAACTAAAAAGCTGTAACCAGACCATAAACCTGAGCAAAAGCAAGTTGTCTATTTTCATTTCCTGAATTACAAAAGACAAAATACTGAAAAAAATCACAAAACTTAAATGTTATTTTAAAGCGTTCCACTTCAGTTACTTAACATACCACCAATTCAAATAAGGATACTGATTCTTAAAACACGCGCAGATGAGATTCTCCTTCATGAAACTGAAGAGAGCACAGACGACAGGAAACCTATTTCAAGTCACATTAGCTGTATTCCTGCACATAAAGGACTAGCACAACTGAAAGTAAGATTCATCTCCATCCCTGCCCTTCATTGTAGTGGAGCCAATGAAAGGCAGAGCTTACAGGACACGGTAATGTGTAATTTTGCCTTAACACTGTTTCTTTCACTTCTCTGATACACTAAGAAGATGCAAATGTAGGCCCAGGCAAGCACTTTCCTATTTTCCTCTGTGTCATCAATATATGATGACAAAGCATCCAGAACACTGACCCAGCTGCTTAATACATTCCGTTACATTCAAAGGAAATTCAGAACCTGATTACTTTGGCAAGTTAAATTTTATTGTTCTCAAACTAATGGTCATCAGCCAAAAAAAGTTATCGCTACTCACTACTTATCCTGGCCCCGGACATTGCAGCATTTAACCTCCATCCAGAATGGCATGCCGATGCCTTTGTTGAGTAACCAGCAGCAAATAACCCGAATACAGGGTTTCCCATTCACTAACTGTAACAAGCCCCTTACTCCATCACGGGAGCTGCATGAACGAGCAGTCGAGTACCAGCACAAAGAACACAGAAGTAGGCGTAGTGTGAGACAGGCTATAAAACGCTGGAAGATAGAACTAATCCTACAGACTGGACTTTTTTTCCCCCTCAAGCTTTTCAAGGACTGGCTAGTAAATGGGACAAGACATGAACTCCTAGGTTTCTTTAGGTTTTGTTCACAAAAAGATCTGTCACTCAGGGTACTCCATTAAAAGCAAGCATTCGCAGAATTAAAGCACCGTATAATTAACTCAAGTACCATTCACTCTGTAAAGTGTACATGAGTTCAGCTCAAATCTAACATAGGATCCTTTATGAAAAGCTGGCACTGTTATGCAAATGTGAAGAAGTAGTAATGGACCTGGTAAGCCAGGAAAACGAAATACCATAGCAGACATTCAGCTTTTAAATAGCCCATAATTAGCACTAAACACTATCATGAACACGCAAAGAGATCAAAGGCAGTAACCACAGCAAGACTTGATTTTGACAAATATCCAGCTTGCCTAGGCTTCTTCATTAGGGCCGACTTCTTTAGCTGAATACTTTTGTTGTTTGTGTTTGGGAACAAGCTGTGATTTTCAGCTGCTGGGCAAAGACTGCCCAGTTATCCTGCTATGGCAAAAGTAGCTCTTCTGCCAGTGTGGGAATGGTCTGCGCAGAACAGCGAACTGGCAAAGTGAGCTAAAAAAAGAAAAAGGAGATACTATCCCTTATTTTGGGTTGCAGAAAGAAACAAGAGCAAATGTTATCTCCTCTGTCTTTCAGGCAATATTTTGCTTGTTGACGATCTTGACTTTGGAGAATCTTGTCAGAAACAGTTGCTTTGACAAAAATGTGGAACTGTCCTTTCTTACGTCTTTCTTATGTCCTTTCTTATCCTTCTTAGGATAAATGACTACCTTTCGTGCCCATCCAAATGTCAGAATGGCTAATCAACGACCTGCAATCATAGTTTTATTAGGGCAATTTCAAGTCTTTTTTTTTTTTTTTAAAGAAAGGAAAAAAAGAAAAAAGTAGTGTTTGAATTGGTTAATCACTACCAGGTTCATGAGCAAACACAATATGATATTGGATGCAACTTCAGCTATTACTTGAACACCAGAAAATACTTTCTAGAACTTACCTTAGAATACAGATGTTGCAAAAATTGTTCTAAGTTCAACAGGCGCACAAAATAAAGGAACACACAGTCTGTCTGCCACTTACCTTCTGCACAGCTCTTTGGAGACCCTGTTTCATGCTTCTACAGGATTCTGGCATTAACTTTGCTTCTTGACTTTCAAAGGATGTATCATGCAAATCTGTATTTTCTTGATGTCCAAAAAGTGTTCTGACACAGTGTGCATGTTCTTTTGAAATTCTAGTAGGGTCCATCTGAAACAAAAATACAAGCACAACCACACTATTAAGTGTCTGTCCAAGAGACAATAAGAGTATTTAAGTTAGGGATAATTTTCAACCATCTAAAAGTCTGGCACCTAGCTAAATTTATTACCTAAACTTTCACTGTAAACAATTAAGAGAGAAAAAGTTCCCCGCATGGAGATTTATTTCATTCAACAAGTGTGAGAGAGGAGAACAAACTATCTTCTGGAGCTGCTTGGTTCATTAGCTAGACTAGATATCTGACTTTCAAAAGTTAAAGATAAATCCCACTCTTACAATAAAATCAATAATCCTGAACTCCATTTTTTGACCACTCAGTGTAAAATCACAATTATTTTAGCAAGCAACATACACAGCCATCCTATTGTAAAAAGTATAGTTTGCAAGATCACACACGCCAAGTAAAGGAAGTTGGGGAAAGCATGTACATCTACCACATCATTTTCAAGAGAGGAAACAGCAGAACAGAAGCCAGTTATCACTGAAACTATTTTGTGGGTAAAAGATATTGCTGCATGAAACAGTCACCAAGTAAGACAGCAAAAATTCAGAAAGACCAAAGGATGATAAAACTGTAGAACAAAACACCTCTGCCTCAATAGGACAAAGACTGGTAAATCTAGAATATCTGTGAGACGTTTTTAGCAATCAGTCTTTGTGATTGAATCAAATACACTTTCAAACTGTAAGTTTATCTAACTAATAGAATTCAGCAGTATTCTGAATTGGAAGGATTAGGGTTGTGCCTTGGCAGAGCTTAATTGCATAAACATTATTTAAAGCATTTCACCCTCTCTCCCCACACTCCACATACTTTACACTCAAGAGGTATTAACCACTGTCTTTTAGAGATGGCCCAAGACTCTCGGCAGCTGTTCTCAACTGGTGTTTATTCCACTTTTACTTCAGGCTTGAAGAAGGGTTTGTGGACTCAAAGCCTTGTCTAAGTTCTTTATCTGTATCAGCTGGTCTAATAAAGAACATTTACTTCTACCTTTCTGCATAAGGTGGAAGGAACAATTTTATCTGAGAATTACAAAAGGTAATACATCATTTGTAATCATGATGAGGGAACGCCAAGACATTATGGGTAGTGCCTGACCAGTGCTAAGTTTCCTTTAACATAGCACTGAACAAAACAGACCATCAAAAGGAAGTTTTGCTGAATACAAAACACACAGAGTGGATCAAATGTTATATCATTTATTCACATGAACATAAATTCCACTCCCTAATCCCAAAAAAGAAACAAGTTATCTTAAAAGCATAAGGTTTGGGCTACAGAGGTGACCTTAAGTTCACATCAGCCAGCCTTCCAACAGGCACACACTGCACAGAAACATTTGCTGCACAGATGGCAACACCAAAAGCTGCCTCATCCATCACCACCCTTCTGCTGAAGTCTCCTGACGAGAGCCGTTTGCCCGATTCCTTCAGCCCCTGTAACCTGGCTTAGCTGTCTCAGTTATCCCTGCAGATTTGGAACGAAACAGGTCAGAAAAGGTTCACCTGAATTTCAGAAGATGCCACAGCTTTGAGCAGAAGCGTAGAGATGAGTTACAGTATGGCTTGGAGGCAGTAACAGCTTCTTGGGGTGGCCTGACACAGCTGACCCCAAAAGAAAATCTGTGTGTAGCCATTCTAGCTCTATGAATTAAGCACTAAAAGCTACACTAATGACTTCTGAAGTTAGCTAGTGCAGTGCAGCCCCATTAACCGTTTAAACTGATCTAAACCAGCACCTCTGTGCTCTCACCTTCTTCCCCACAAAAATTTCATTCATGGTTATCAATCTCCTCTTCTAAACCAACAACCTGTGAGGAATTTTTGCTGATCTAATTTCCTGAAAGATTAGCACCCTGAAAGCAACTCACTTCAGGTTATCAGACAAGCATCACAGCCAGTACAGGGACAGCCAGAGGAATGAAAGAGCAGGAGGGCAGCACTAGCTTTAACGACTGTGAAACTGCACCCTAAAAGCGTCTCTCCCAGTATGCTCCACTAGTATCCAGAATTCAGAAAATTGACTGTAAACTGACAGAAAAAAACCAAAACCAACAACAAAAAAAAATGAAGCGCAAATCATTTACCAACAGCTGCAAAAAGTCACGTACTACAGAATGACCTGTGTTGGAAGGTACCTCTGGAGGCCTCTAGCCCAGCCCCCAGCGTGAAGCAGGGCCAACTTAGGTCAGGTTGGTCAAGGCCTTGTCTAGCCAA
Source organism: Chionis minor (assembly GCA_013398295.1). Taxonomy (NCBI): domain Eukaryota; kingdom Metazoa; phylum Chordata; class Aves; order Charadriiformes; family Chionidae; genus Chionis; species Chionis minor. Next base: position 244,518 of record VZSF01000225.1, read on the forward strand.
GCTTTGTGGAACTTCCATCGATGGAGACTTTCAACGTCTCTGGGCAAACTGTTCTACAACCACTTTTATTGTTTAAAAACCACTGGTTTTGATGTTCAGCTACAGTTCTTGCTGCAATTTATGACTACGCCTCTTGTTTTTGGTGGGCACTTCTGCAAAGCTCCATCTTTAGGTGATTAGCTTCCCTCACCTTAGTCTGTTCTTCATTAGGTTCAAAGAATCCAGTTCTCTGTGTCTGATACACTACAGTCCCTACCTATCATGGTGGACTTTGGCTGGACTCTTTACAGTTTGTTGGTATGTCTTTTGGTACTGAGGGATCCAAAACAGGACCCATTATTCCAGATGTAGCCTCTTACGTTGGGGATTGTTAGAGACCTGAGGAAATTAGGGTCTTCAACAGGATCTGGATGTCTCCTCCCCACACAGCACAGGATAGAAGACAGAATGCCACAGCAAATAACTGCCAGTAGACACTAATTGTTATCAGTAATTCTACTAGTGAGAGACTATTACCCCAGTTTTGGGTTTATTTAAACACCTCTTCTGAAAAGCAGCCAAGAAAACTCGGTTTCACAGCACAAAGATCAGGAAATTTGTAAAGGCCTGAGTGCTCAGCATGACAAATCACGCAGAGCGGAGACTTACAGCTATCACCCATCAGCAATCCGTCAAATGTGTCACACAACACCGTGCCAGAACAGCAACAGCAGACCGAGCAGAAGCGCTTCCTCGGATTACAGCTTATCTGCTGAAGGCTTGAGACAGAAAACCAACATCTCTGTACCCGCAGTTAAAAGACTGAAGGCTTAATGGAAACGCTGCAACTGATAGCTTCAGCAACTTCAAGCTGCGCAGCCCATCCTGACAAACTACCAGTCTCTGGAGATTCAGCGTGTGATAAGATGAAGCTCTGATCTTGGGACCAGCTAACCTGCCTGATTGCCCTCACCTTTTTCAAAGAATACCCAGTGTTCACTACATTTAACCATGGAAATGAGCTCACTTGTCTGAAAAGGCATTCTCGGAAATCCTGCCTCTTTAGATCTTTATAAAGAACACGTACTAAACTGCCATGGCTGTAAACCGGCATTACCAAGCACTGGCTGTAAACTGGCATTACCGAGCACTAAGACCAAAACTGTGGACAAGAAGTGATGCACAGAAAAACTTTAAAGTTTGCCTGTTTTGAGAACTTCTAAAGAGCCAGATGAAACACCAGGATGTTCCACGGCAATCAGCTAGCTAACCTGCAAGGCGCAGAAGGTGAGCCTTTGGGTAAACAGAGACATTCAGCATGAAGCCCTAAATATTTATTACCAGGAAGAAACACCAAGATGCAACCAAAAATATTGGAGAGCGCTTTATAACAGGTCAAGTAAGCTAAATACCCCAGAGGAATTAACCTATTAAAACAGAGTAGCATGTTTCCCATGTTACTGTTGTATATATTGAGTCTGACATTGGAATTGAAACACATCTTTTGATTTTCAGCATCTCTAATCATTTAGCTGTATCTCTGGACTCCTTTCACCTAAATCAGGGCAGCCAAAATTAATTCCAGCATTGTGGGCGAGACCAGATGAATTTACAGAATTAGGAACCAATTTCCTGATGTTAAAAAGATTCATTTTGACCTTAAAAGATACAATACATTCCAGCCAACTCTACCTGTTAAATGTAGCCTCAATTATGCAATGTCACAGAATCATATTCCTTATTTACTCCTTACAATAAATGTTTACCATTTATACTTGTACTTATTTTCAAACTTAAACCAGAAAAGTGCTAATGACCCCAAGCAAGCTGTTTTCTGTTAGCCACTGCTCTAGCACACTCATGAAACTTTATCTAAAGTCTGGAAGGCGATTGTTTAAAAACATACCTTCATTAAGGTCAGAGTTCCACAGATGCACGAAACAACAATAAAAGTCTGTCTCTCAGATCCCTAGTTATCCAAATGTGAATTCTTCAGTGTGGTAGGATACTTAACATTTGTACTGACTTCTTTTTTTTTTTAATTGGGAATAGTGATTAAGCTTGCAGTTCCAGGTTAAACTATGGGAGTCAGACATCCAGCCCCCACATCTGGACTGAGGACTTCCAGCCTGTTGTACTGCCCTCCAGTTCAGTCAGTGCTAGTCCAAATTCCTACTCTTTTGTGATCTAAGTACAATAAGGAAATGGGCCAGAAAGAAAAGTTCAAAAGCAAAGCTTTTGGAGACTATACTTTGGCGTTTACCAGTGAAAGTTAAATAAAATAGTTCACTCTCTCACCTCGTGCTGTGCATGAGTCTTTATTACATGATGATCTCCAGCTGCTTCGAGTATCTAACTAAATTTTCATGGCATTTTCATTGATCATGAGCAAATATTCCTCATGAAGTATAAGCAAAATAAACACTTAAGACCAATACATTTTGTTAGTGTTTATTTTCTTGGATTCAGTACATTGCACAAGATGGTCCAACGAGAAAAGCCAGAAAAATCTTCCTGTTCTTACATTTCAGAACACTACTACCAGAACATTGGTAAAATTCAATTCTTAGCTGTTTCCTTCTTTTTAGATATACCAGCTCATTGTCTCATTTGCATTGCACTGCACTATTTCTTGTCCACAAACATGTGTTTACCCGTGAAAATCTAGTGTCAGTCTCAGTTGTGTGTCTTGTGAAATTCCAAATGCTCAAGCCACAAGATAAACAAAACTTAGGAAAAACCAAAACCTCAACTATTGTCTCAGCTCATGTTGTGTCATGATCCAGCCCAAATGATTTTATGCAAATACAGATAAAATGTGTATGGTAAAACTGAGTCAGAGTTTACCCAGCCTCTTAAGTAGACTTTTAAAGAGCTTGTAAAATGTTTAATTTCTTAATATGAGCCTACAGAGTCAAATCTTGCTAACTCACATTTTGTTAACACACCAACCAGACAACTCAAATCTTTTGGTTGCACAGCTTCTACTGTTAACTTCTCATTATTTTAACAAAATACACCACAATACTTAAGTTCTGTTATTAAAGTACCAATTTAGACAGCTGACATTTGTACTGAAAAGTACAAATTGAGATAGCTTAATAGAACTAGATTTCACAGCACTCGTTTCAGGAGAAAGAGGTCAGATCATATCCCACCTAAATAAAACAATCTCCAAGACAGGTAACCAAGAGTTAACTTCTGCAGGACCTACTGTATTTTTACACCTATCTTATTTCACAATAAGGAATTGGTGCACAAGTACAGATTACCTATCTTATTATTGTGATTTATGTACTTACTTCAAAAGTATACTTATTATCCTATTTTTCAGTGATGGCAAAGAAGCCATTTTCTCCATCAGAAATTTCTCAGGCAATGACTTCAGTCAAGTCTACATCTAGCTACATCGTCTCTTTTAGATGTTTTGGAAGTTCAAGTTTACAAAGGACTCCATCCAACAGCATTACTCCAAATCTACAGAAACAAGAAACTGGCAAGAGAATTAAGCTGCCAAATGCAGAATTACAGCCGGACTATGTAATTTTTTAAGTCAAGGAAGCAGAAGAAAAATAGTCATTATGGTAAGAAAGCTCTTTTTACTCTTTGTTAGGCATGTGTGAGGCACTGAGATGAACGCACCAGAAAGAGTCCTTAATAACAGGAGGGGGTGGAGCGGGGAAGGGGGAAGGCTAAAGAGAATGGAAAAACTGGGTTTTCAAAAAGTATACTTTGATTAGTTGTTTTGATTGCAACAGCTCTCTAGCCTACTAATCAACGTATAGCTGTGCATTTGTAGGAGCTATGTTTTGACAGATGTCTTTTCAAGTTCATGCAGATCTGGAGTGAAAAACATTTCTATGCCACAAGCTGAAGTAGGCATTAATTTATTTCACTGTCAAGCAAACAAGTAGCTTTAAGCTACTTTATAATGAGCCTCAGAAATTAAATGTCGCTCTTCTGAAGCATACAGAATATGATTAACTAAGTACTGTATTGCTGTTCCCTTTTACTTCTGTAAAAACGGCAAACACAAAGCCACTGTTGGTAAGAAAATATGAACTGGTCTGCATAATAAATGAGCAGCAGCATTACTGTTTATTTGATAGCGATTCATCTATTTAAGTGGGTATACATTTGCGCAACACCTGGTTTCGGAGCGCACCGTGTTAAGAAATCCAGTCTGCTACATCACGACCAAGCGCACCTACCTAGAAAGTAAACTGAAAGAAACAGGTTTCCACTCCCCACTGACTTCAAATGCAAAGCACGCGCAACACAAGCACCGCTTCCATGAAGGCAGAGGGACTTGCATTAACAGAACTAGCGAGCATCCGAGGAAAAAGCCGAGCGGAAAGGTAACACCTAGCCCTGAGAAGCAACCAGCCGGCAGCCGCCCACTTCCTCTGAGAGCGCTCAGCCATGCGGGGTAAGGGTTGCAGCAGCAGCGAGTGAATCCAGCCAGACGAGGCATTTCCAAGAAGCGGGCTCCTCTTCTCTCCGAAATCCTAACCGCTCGTCACCTCATCTCCCCCCTGCTCCTTTCCTCACGCACCGCTGCCTCTCCTGCAGCATCCCCCTGCCAGGCTTGCGGCCTGGTGGGCGAGGGATGGCTCCCTCTCAGAAACAAGCTGCTGAGCTACCAGCAGGCACCTCTGGCCGATGCCTGCTAACACACAGACCCCGCTCCTCAACCTGAAGGACAGCCCTCCCAAGGGGTGTTGCACGGTGCGGGGTTGGTTGGGTTTTTGGGGGGTTTTTTGCCCCCTTCAAGACATTTCTCTCCCTGGTGAAATGTTTATGGCAGCCAAAGACCTCAGCCACGTCCAACCACTCCCTGCCGAATAACCAAAAGCTGACCATTAAAAACCAAACCCCCTCAAGACTTTAGGTGAAGGATCATCACACTCCTTCCTGAGGCGGGGACCCCTCACACGCCCAACCTCGCTGAGAAACCCTCCATACACGCCACGAGGCCACCGCGATACCTAGCGCGGGCCGGGCAGCCCTCCAGCCCGACCCCCCTCTCAAAGCCGGGACAACTTCAGGGCCAGCAAAAGTTGTTCTCTGCCTTTTTTATTATCAGTCTTCTCAATCCCGCCGCCGCCAGAGCCTTCCCCCCCGCCCTTCGGAAAGGTGCGAGGCGGCCGCTCCCGCCCTGCCGGGCCGCTCCCTCCAACCGCGGCCGCCGGCGCCCAACGCCAAGGCGGGAAGGGGCCGCCCCGGCCCCCGGCCCCGCCGCCGCTTACCTGCGCTCGGAAGTAGAGGAAGAGGGCGACGCTGCAGACCACCTGCCCCAGCCCCAGGAGGACGAGGGCGGCCAGGAGGGAGCGGGAGGCGTGCGGCGGGTGCGGGTGGGCCGGCAGCGGCGGCGGTGGCGGCGGCGGCGGCGTGGCGCTGTCGTGGGCGGCGCCGCTGCCCAGCTCCTCC